>PYWC01000111.1:166629-204995 GCA_003182015.1 Tuber magnatum
TTCTATATCGGCGACTGGACTTTAACACGGCATGTATGATATGTACATAGAATTCACTCGTGAATACTCCAATATATACGATGGATGTACCGGCATTGCACTGCGCGGGCCACAGTTTGGTAAAGGTGCGTACAGTACCTGAGTTACAGAGTGAGAGATATGATACTTTCACAGTCAGGAAGATTAGAGGAGGGCTCCGGTTAACTATATTTAGATAAGAATGCATATGATGGGTATACGAAGGGGCGTTCCGGGTCAAGTGAGACTATTCACACTCATCGTGTTACGCTCCGCACTGTACACCGGATGGCTGTATTAATCATTATCTCTCATGCATTCGGCCAATGTTGCTATGATAGCAGCGGCATTGGCGGTTGGGGTTGAAACAAAATTACATGCAAAAACGTTTCTTTCGGGCACTGACTTACCTGCTTACCCTGCCTCGCTCCATTCTTCCCTCGCTCGGTGCCTCGGCAGTGGCAACCGGAATTTCCATTTTCCGGAAGACGCATCGTCCGGGACCGGAGGGAGGGATGGAGGGGAGAGAGGGTGGTGAACCGCTATGATACCGCCATCACCACCACCACCACCACCACCACCACCAACCGGTGCGATAACACAACCCCCGACCGTGCTCTCTCGTTAGTGGACTATATGTACCCACGCATACAATCGAGATCTCTGAAAATGGCCTTCCGCAAGGCGTTGGGGGGAAAATAAAGGTGAAAAAAACACTGCAAGTGGTCGTGTGTTCGTTAACCTCGCTTGACGATGGACGGAAGGGGGGGGGGATTTCAACCCCCACGCTGGTCTTATGCGGTCATCTCACGGGTTCTCACTCGCGCTGGGATTCATCCACTCATCCACCCACCCATCCATCCATCTATTCATCCATCCATGGGGAAGGAGAAGTCAATTCGAGCAGAGTCCGTGGCTCTCCCCGAATTGGAGAGAGGGTGTGCCTCCTTTGTCCCACATATACGAAGTGGAGCATCCGTTCGTTGCACTTGTGTATCTTCTTAATTATTTTTCTTGTTTTTTTTGCGTTACTGCTGTCATGTTGCTACGCGGGCGTGGGGTTATGTGCTACGAGCTTTGCACATACATTTCACATCAATTGTTTACTCCCCACGACCGGAAAGAGTGCTAGTGTCTTGAGAGATCGGTCGATGGAGGACTGAGGCCCAGGCTCAATCAATTAATCGATCAATCAATGAAAAACAGTGTCGTTCAGGCCGGTTCATGGCATAGGTTTGCAGTTGCCTTGCTCTCTCTTCGTCATCGTGGGGGTCCTCATGCATAGTCACGAGGCCTCACTGCGGTTTCTATTACCCCTCCCGTCGTCCAGAGTGGTTTCCATAGGCTCGTGATGAGATCTCCCATCTGTTTATTGTTTCCTCTCGGTTTTCTCCGGATAGTGGCGGGGGTGCGGTTATTGGGTACGTGCGTTGGAAAAGGCACAGCATGTATCATTGGCTTTCGGGATGCATGGCCTTTCGGAGGTGTGAATGGGGTGAGAGTGTGCACGGGCTCCTCAATGAATTGCTATCTTGGGCTGTGGTGGGGCAGTTTGAGGTGAGCTCTGGAATGTTCAGTTTGAATATCTGGACAACCGTTTATATGTTTGTATGGCGTGGTTTATTGAAGGGAATTTTTCTCCGGGCAGTTGATAGCTTATGCATCCCACTCGGGATTTCCAGCCCTCGACCAGCTATTGTTCTTTTTTTCGTAAACATCCTTGCCGTAATATTATCCAATTTTTGGTCGTAAAATCTGAAGGTTCTCAGCATCCACCCTTTGTAACCATCACCGAGAACAAGCATTCTCTGAGATGGCTTTAAACCATCCGGAACCAATGCATGTCAGTCTATACCATACCCTCCCCTGTCCACTTCCAGAATTGGCCATACCTCTGGTAAGAGTATGGCGTGTGGCTGCTATCGGATGGTTATACCGCTCCTTGCCACCTCCCCCCACCGGGATTTCCTACTCGTAAAGCGGATAACGGTATCGTATGTGGGGTATCTGCAATTTCTACGTCGCATCAGAATTCCAAATGAAGAAGCCGCTGGGAAGTAACTTCCCCTGTCCCCATCTGCGCAGGTAGTATCATACCTCGTTGTTTGCCACCGCCAAGTATAGGCCTTACCGGGATTCTTTTTTCACCAGTAACTATAATACCTTATAGATTTTATAAGGAGAGCTCGAAGCACCGCCAAAACTTGTGATTGTGGCGTTTGTGGCGAATTCCGTATTCCCGCACTACCTGTATATAACTCGTGTCTCCGAGCCAAGAATTGGTGCCCGTTTGCCACTTGTATACTATGCGCCGAGTATGGATACTTTGGGAGTGTGCCGATTCTTGGCGTTGAGGTATGAGTGGTATCATACCGGTATTGATTGATAGCGGATACTCAGTGTGGATTTGAGGAATCGAGTCATTCATTATTCCAGAGAGGTCTTGGGACTTTGGCAAGGGTGTTTTATCGTACTTTGGAGAGTGGGTTTCAATGTGGATATCACGATATGTCACTCGCGCTACATCGCCGCCCCCTGGGAGGGTTGTGGAGTTAAAAGTCAGGGATGCTCTATTGTGACCTGCAGACCCGGCTATCATCGGTGTTAGTTATTCTCCTTTTTTTTTTTTTTTTGTTAACGGAGAGAGCTTTGGGGTCTCAAGTGGTGGACGGCTCGGGATTGTGGGGTGGGTGGGTATGGATCATGACTGAATCACTTTCCGCTTGGGGAAAATGGGAATGGTAGTGTGTGGCGGCATGCGAATACATGCGCTGCGGTGGGTCACAGGTCAGAGAGGTTGTTTTTGAAGTTGCGGAAACTCTCTATAAAACTACGGTTATTTAACAGGATGCCCCTGCGAAGGGACACAAATTGACAGATTGCCGCAAGGGCAGATTTATGCACTGGTGGGCTTGCAATAGGCAAGTGAGGGCTCATAGGTCCACACTGTTACCCCATTTAAATTTAGATATTATAGTATTTGGCCTACCTTAGGACCATTCCCGCACAACCACTAGCTTCTGTATCGGAGATCTGGGTTTATTATCACCATTGGGCTCCTCTATTCTACGCATTTATAACGCCCGCCTCTTTTACTCTGCCATCTGAGCCTGCCTTCCTCCCGTATTTCACTACCGATGCTTTTTACAACTCCTAGGCTTAGCTTGCTTAATCTAAGTTTACCAACATCCCCAGACTCTAATCCATCACTTGCGCTGAACCAAACGTAGGACACACTGGCGTTCAGGCGGATCTCCCCAGCCCGGGGAATCGAAACTAGTAATATGGCCAATCTGTGGCTAGACCACTCGAAATCCCCCAACCTCGGTATTCGAACCTCAAGCCTTTCCTGAATGAAAGGGGCAGACCTCTGGGGCCCATCCAGGGGCTACCCGACTCTTGACCCCCGTACGGTACTAATGGAAGGAGTCTTTACAGGACCAAATCCGGGCCCAGCCTGGGTGGCTCGACTCGCAGACGCGGACATTCGGGGGATTAGATCTCTCCCGTTGTACTTGTTTATTGTTGGCGAAGCCGTTGTCAGCGACTGCTTGTTATGCTTTCATCACAAGCGATAATAGATAGAAAGCAATTAGGGGCGGAAGGACTGCGGGCCCAGAGAAGATATCTTTTGATTGCCTCGGCATCACGAATCCTTACCTAGGTCGTCGCTTTATGCATAGACTGGGTGGCACCGACGGGGGCTTTGTGCTCTGGCGGAAGGATATGATGGGGGTGGAGTGACTCTCGTTCCCGAGGCCACCGCACGATCGCCAGCCGAATGTATGCACTAGACCGTGGGTGAAGATTGCGGCATGGGTTCACTAATCTCTCCTGGTGTGCACGGTTATAAGGGGGTGTTTGGCTACCCATGATTATGATTTGGAAATCAGATTTTTTGCCAAGCCTGATTTCAAAATAAGAAGTGTTTGGCTTGTCGAGTTCTGATCCTGATTTGAGAACCAGGTGCCAAGAATTTTTTCACTTTGTTTTTTTCATGTGATTATTGCTGGTGCTTAGCAATCGTTGACAAAGGAAGGTTTTACTTATGCAAAATTTTCAGCTTGTAGTGAGATTATTCTCTCCTGTATTAGCCATCCTTACCATTCCAGCTCACTCATATTTGCATCACCAATAAACCTTTTATCTACCCCTATTGGTTCTTCACCCTCCTTCAACTCTTCTACCACAGTCCCACAACCACTAGTACTCACCTGCTCCTGTGGTCACCCACATCTCTCTTGTCTCATCTTGATCTTGGCTAGCCCTTCCACTGCTATTCATCCATTCACACCTCCATTGCAGACTCTCAGAGTTCACTCATTTTGTTTAAGGCAACACTCTCCATCAAGCTCTATCAGTTCTTGGGTCTCTGTCAGCCTCTAGCAACCTCTAGCTTCTTTCTCGTTCTATACCAGTATTAGGTTAACTTCAAATTTTCTCTTCTCCTAAAGGATTACGCTAATCATATGAGTTAGATGGCATCAAAGGCAAGGAGAAATAAGGTTGTGTGGGATGACAATAAGGACAAGATTCTAATTGATTGTTTTCTCCATCAGGCAAGCCAAGGACATTGTACTGGGAATAGCTTTAAACCTCAAGCATGGAGTGAGGCAACCATGGTTTTGAATAACACATTCCGGCCAAATGTTGACAGTGAGCATATCAAAACAAGAGTCTGATGAGTAAGCAGATCTCTCCTTCTATTTATAATCTATTTTAACTCTCTCTTTTGATACTTTATCTCATTCAATGAGAAGCTAATATTATAATATTATGATATTTATAGCTGAAGCTGTAACGGGGGCACCCCTAGGAAGATGGATCCCAAGGTTGCGACTGCACCAAACAACTTCAAACTTATTGCCAAAAGTTTATACCAATGTAAGAGTAAAGTAAACGGTAAAACTTAATATCGTTAAGCTGGACGCTTCACTCAATTAAGGTCTCGAGAGGATTGATTGTTGGAGTAGGAGGGTTCTCGCATAGACTTTCAGGTGGTTTTATCTTATGCCAGAAACTCTCCCATCAGTTTACTCCAACCATTTGAGCACACCCTTCTCCGCTAAGGGTGGTCCGACATGTCTCCTGGCACACCCTTTGGGCATGCATGTGTCGACACACTCTAGTCGGCGTTCACCTTATACGGTTATTGTTTCTGCGGTGCATTTCTATTTTGCCCGTCGGAGTGAAAACTTCTGCGCATCGGTGTCTTGCCAGTAGCTAACAGTCAAGACACCTCATGAACTAGACTATCTATAACACCCTTCGCATTTACATTGATCTCTACTTGACTCCGGAGGCTACCGTGAGCGGTTTCTTTATTTACTATTTACGGGTCTCAGGTTTCCAGTGTCTTTCGCAGGACACAGTAGTCCGGGAGTGATCCAATAGGTGCTACCCATGGCCACTACCTTGGATCTACCTTACCTGTGGTAGGAATCATGCTTTTAGTGTCTCTGCACTTCCCTTTCAAAGCCTATAGCGTTGGGAGCACTTTCGGGCTTGGTAGGTGTAAAACTCACGCAGTCGCCACAGCACCACCTGGGACTACCTTCGGGACCCCCACAGTTAACACCCGTTAACTCTCTCGGTTTTGGTTCATTTTACTCTGAACAACTTGGAGGACGTACTCCACCTTCCACCGTATGCCCCCTCGTATATCCTGCAAACAGCTTACGGTCAACCGGACGGCAGCGACGTATACGGTGTTACAAGCATGTCTGCAAAGATTCCTCTTTGCTAGGCTGCACACAACTACAAAACCGTTTGCCCATGACGTCCAGGCCTCAAGGCGGGGCTGGAGGGGTATAATAGGAATAATGTCTCCAATTTACAGCTTTATTGAAGCTACGTAGCTCGCCCAATAGCATCCTCCAGAACTCCAGATTCCAGTATCATGCATGGCTTCGCGTGACAAACATTCCAGTCAATTTTCCCGAACTCCCCGAGCGACTTCGTATTGAAAGGTAGGGTAACTCAGGACTTTGGGCAGGGTAACCTGATCCCGAGGGTAGGGGAACCTTGTCTAGCAGCCAAGATAACTTTTGCCTGTTACCCTATCTATCCCGTCGCCGGTGATAGATATTTCTGACCTGTCTCCAGTTACTCGGCCTAGCTGAGCAACTGCCCCGTCAGAAGTCCCTAAGTACGCTGACACCACTCCCGCGTGTATCCAGGTACCTAAGTCCCTAACCAGCCAATTCTGTCCATTCTCGGAGCCCGGGCCATTGGGTCTCCGTAGGTCAAGTACTTATGTGCCTCCCGGTTCCTACCAGTTCGTCTCCTGGCTACCTGTATGGGTGTAGGTTCCGTCTGCCATACCTCATGTATGCTGGGTCGTTACAGAAGCAGCTTTATGAAACATTTTATTATCTCATCAATGCTTCTGGGTTTGGTTGGGACCAAGAGGATCAGATTGTAATGGCTGCAGATGATATGTGGGAAGAGTATTTAAAGGTATATTCTACTCTTTCATTGAGCCCCTTAATATTGTCCTTGAATTCTATTTTCTCTAACTATGATACTAATACTTTCAATAAATGATTTTAGGTACACCATGCTGCCAAGCCATTTAAGGAAAACACCTTAAGGTTTTATACGGAAATGCATTGGCTTTTCGAAAACATGACTGCCACAGGGGACAAGGCTGTTAGTACTGTAAGTGGATTGGATGAACATGGTACTATTAGCATCGATAGCAGCAGTAGGGATGATAACCTGGATATGGATGTTGTGTATACCGAGTCCAAACCGCCTAGTGGGCTAATGTTCAACAAGACCATCACACCTCAAAAACAAGCCCTTGGATGTCAAGAATCACCCTCCCCACATGGTATTAGTACTGTGGAGTATCAATCTCATTACAAGCGCTAATGAGGGATATAAGGCTCTGGAATCCAAAGTGGAATGCTAGCCTTAGTAGATGGTATTTGCTGTATAGCTGATTCTTTGACAAAGGGACACGATACACAAAAGGCAGATCGACTAGCTCAAAGCATCAAGGAAGGAGGAAGTCAGTCGTTGAATTGTTCTGGCAACTCTACTCAGGAGAACCAGCCTTTGGGTATAATTACTCCGAGGAACAAAGCTATTGGTCTTCTTACTAGAATGGTAGAGGCCAGCATTCTCACTGAGGATGAGTTCTTTGTTGGAGTTGATATCTTAAGTAAGAACCCTGATCAGCTTTCATCTCTTCTTTATAGCAATGATTCGTTGTGACTATGATGGGTTGATAAAATAATTCATGATAAGTAAAGAAGGTAATATGTAGTATTTCTCTACTTGACTAGAATACACGCACAGAGTACTAATTACTTCCATTAATAGTCTTATACTTAATACAATCCTGCCACATACTTCTTGTGATCCGAGATCTTTGTTTGTTTGCTTTTTTTCTCTCTCTGCACTTTTTGGCTTGTGACTGGGGGGATAGGTTGTCTGTTTGGCTAGATAGTTTGTCGAATTCTTGCTCTAGCTTCTCATTACTGTTTTCTTGATCAAGTGGGTCATTGGGTGATTGTTCCTGTTTGTCAGTACTGGTTTCTTTACTACTATTTCTTGTAGTTGTCATGTCTATGTTGGCTTTTAACTCAATTAGTACAATTCTTGCTTTTCAGAGGTTCAGATTAGATAGTTAAATAAACCAGGTGTCCATACCTTTATCCTCTACTGACAATACAGTAAACCCTTCTGGTCTTCCATCACTTCTAACAATGAAGTTGTGAAGACAACAAAGTGCCCTCACTACTTTGTTCTGTGTTTCAAGATCATAGTACATTCGACCAAGTAGAATACGAAACCTTGCCTTTAAGGCTCTAATAATTCTTTCAACAACATTTCGTAATGAGGCATGCCGTAAATTAAATAATTCTTTCGCGTTCTGTGGTCTATATAATATTAAAGTCTAGGATTATTAATGAAATTCCTCTTTCTTTATATCGTAGATGTGAGAGAAATGAACTAGTAGGGATTTATTTATGGTTGAGTGGCTTGCACTTGCTCCTTTAGGTAGTATCTGACACCTCTATAAGGAACCGTGATGGCATGGGAGGAACTGTATCCTGTATCGGCCAAATATTACTTTCCCTCTGGAATGCTAAAGCCTTTATTTTTGGCATCTGCTAATACTCTAGAATCATGAGCTGAGCCTTCCCATCCAGCCAGAACGTACTGAAAGGTGAAATTAAAAGAGCAAACAACCGGTACATTCTGTGCTGTAAAGCCCTTACGACAATGATATACAGAAGCCAGTTGGCCAGGTACAGTAGCAGGTATCAAGGTTCTGTCAAGAGTACCAATATAATCCTTAAAGTAAGGATAAAACTTTGGATTCGTACTAACTTCCAATGGAATTGGCATATTCTGTGAGACTGTATCTGGCACCGCTGGGAGTTGAATATACAAATGTTCTAGTCATAGAATGCCATCAAGAACACAATGAAAATACTTGGAGATTGTCTTTTCCAAGTGCTGAAAGTGCTACTGCACTATCCTGTTTGACAAATCAGATGATATGACATAGAGGAATACATGAACTTGATGTTCCACGGTAGATCTCCTGGTATCTCAAAATCTGCCATACTTTCTCAACTTTTGGCACAGCTTTTGAAATATAATGATATTCATCCGCAAACACTCATGAACTCTGCATGGATGAGCACTTTCTAATTGCTGATCTGTGTATACTTGGTCTCAATATTTTGCTGTCTGGGATGGCTCTCTAGTTTTCTCTGCTACTGTCATAGCTAGCATCGTAAGAGTAAATTCGCTCATAGTAGCTTGCTCTGCATAGTCAACTTCATGATAGGATGACATATTTTATGGTAATAAACTTGTATCGTACCCAGTTTACAGTAACCTATGCTATTACTTTTAATTAGAAATTTGTTATACAATGATTACTGAATATTATAGGGAAATACCAATTGTGTAGAACAAATTTTGAATAGTTGAATCTAGCAGTCTGGGCTTCACACTCTTGTCATTTTGATAAAAAAAGAAGTCAGTTGATAAATAGCTTTTGATCAAGGATTATGAATAGAAATAGCAATATTACTTTTGCTTGAAGAATAATAATACAACATAGATAATTTTTCATTAAAACTAATAGAATACATACAAATAAATAACAGTAAGACTACGAATATACAGTATAATTTTAGTAAATACTGAATTCAAATCAGCAAGTGTTTTGTACATATATAATTTCAAAATCATGATTTTCATCGAGTCTGATTTCAGGGTTTAATCCCTGATTTTGAAATCAGTAAATCATGATTTGGAAATCAAATCACGGTTAGCCAAACACCCTGTAAGAGTGTTAGCATAGTTCTAAAAATTTCATCAGGAGCAAACTGGAGCCTGAGAGTATGATATAATCTACCAAAGTTCTTAAGCATGTATAGTGGATAAATGGGACCCACATGAAGTGAACTATTTGTAACTCCATTCTATCCTCAAAAGTATATCTCTAAAAGAGAAAAAGTACTTATATCATGAAAATATTGGTAACCTCTTGCACTGAGCTTAGATACTAAGCTAGCAGTAAGGGTTGAATGCAATATAGTTTAAGACTTTAAGATAGTATTCCCACTTGCACTATCAAACTATATGATAATATAGGAAATTGGGGTTTTTTTTTAATTTTTTTATTTGTAGTTTTCATTTGTCTGGTATTGGTACAAACTAACTCATATGTAGTTGACTAAGCTATAGCAAAAAGGAAAACCCATGTTAGGAATACAACTGCATAAAAAAAAACATAAAAACACCAAGCTCCAAAAGTCCCACTGCCCCAGAACTAGCACCAAACAGAAAAATAAACATGACCTAAGAAACTACAGCCCTATATACTACAGCCCAAACATATCAGAGTACCTGATATTGAATATCTACTGTTTTGGACTTCTCACCACATAGGATGCAAAATAGTTCATAGACTAGTAACACAACCACTACAAGCTGCTCTTAGTGGTTTCATCACATTTAGCTTTAGACACATTCTGAGACTGAACCTGCATGTTAAAATTAACCACATCAGATACCGGCTTGTCTATAAACGAAACCTACTATTACCAAAGAACAAGATCCTTGACTTCTCTTCTTTTCTTATTATTGAAACAAGGATTCACTATCCCATGGTTTCTTGTCATTTATCTTGGAAGAAAATAGAGACATGTGCAGGGAGGATATGATGGTAAACAGAAATAGCTAGAAGGCTTGATAGAAGGAGGATATATGTCATAGAAGAAGGTTCTACCATGGGAAGCATATAAGGAAGCTGGCTCTTCTCTTTATTTTTTTGTCTCTAGTCTATACCACAGATACTCAAGTCCTTCTAGACTTTATCTTTTCTTTCTGAGTTCAGTTATTCATTTCTTAGTCTTTCATCTTATTGAATCTTGTTCTCTTTTGACAAAAAGTTTCTACTCATCTTATTTGTTGATATCAATTAAGATTCTGAGTTGTCTGGTCATCAAGGATCAGATCCACTGTGTCCCCACTTTCTCTCCTTAGTTGTTCAAAACCTGAGACAACCAACACCTAAGTCTGTTAATCTAAATATAATACAGTGGGGTAGGGGGCTATATAGACCCAGCAGGAGGAGCAAGAAAGGAGAACTAGAGAATGCAGCCACCAATTAAAGAAGCAGGGAAGAGCAGCGAAATTCTCGAAGCCAGTGGCACGAACTGAAAAAAGTGGCCTCGGCTGAAAGTAGTGACAAAATAGGGAAAAAGAGCAGTACAATGCCAGTGGACCAATAGAAGAAAGGGGGGATACCACAGGCTGGTGAAGCGCAGTGCTGATATGACTGTCACAAATGTATTCATGTCTGACTAGATGGCTATAACAACCTAGTATATATGAGTTATGGTACCCGGAACCCATGCCTATACAGGCAACCAGGCAGTTAACTGGGAGGAACAGGCAGGCGAGCAACTATTTGCTTTATGGGTACTCTATAGTCAGGGTTCTTCTGTGAACAAGTAAGACCTTAGGTACTTAGGTACTTGAGTACCTTGTACATGGGTATAGGTAATCTTAGTATACTTAGAGATGTTTGGTAGGCAAGTTATCCTACTAGTCAGAGTAACTGGAGAAAAAATACAAATGTCTAACTCCACGGAGGGAGTAGGCAGGGTATAATGGGCAGGGTCCATGGAGGATCAGGAGCAGATAGTCCAAGGCATACTATGGTAGATGCGAGTAGAGTTAGGAATATGTGTACAAACAAGATGTATTTGTGTTAAGGCTTGGAAGGATCAGGGATATGGTTCTAAGATTCAGGGTCAGGATTTATATGATACAGAGAAGAGACAAAGATGTAATTCCTAAGTATAGGTGTAGGCAGGAAATTACCAGATTGCATAAGGAAAGAAAACTACCAAGGGGCAAACCTCTATATATAACAAAGAAAAACTCCTCTGCTGACAAATCCCAATACCCCTAACTCCTTCCTCATATGCAGCAGCAATCTTCCATCAGTTTCTATGAAGTCCTATTATGTGAAACTTCACTTAAGTAATCCATTTACCTGCTATGCAACTGCTCACTCTACACTTGCATCTATGCAACCAAAAACCCAATGCTATCATCTCCAGACTGAAGGGCCATAACACTAGCTCCTCTCTACTGTGATGAAGATCTTGGAGGCATATGTTCATTATTTGGGAAGGAGGCCTGGGTAATTTGGGCAAGGGCGATAGGACTCATGTATCGCATATATTCCATTTGCTATCTCTGCTGGCTCCCAAGTAGCCTTCTCATACTCTCTCTATCTTCTTAGATACCTCAGCTGGCCCTTGACCATCTTAGCATCTTCTACTCCTTCCATCTACTATTCCTCCTCTCTATTGACTTCTACCAGTAGCAGGGGTAGCACAATCTGTCCCAGAATGGAGTCGTGGTTAGTAGGTTCTAGTAGAGGAATGTGGAAGACATTGTGTATCCTCGTAGAAGCAGGGAGGTTTAGATAGAAGGCATGAGTACCTATCTGAGTGGTAACAGGATAGGAGCCAAAGTGCTTATCATCTAGTTTATGGGATAGCAGATGGGTCTAGATGTTTCTTGTATTGAGTCATACCAGGTCTTCCATGCGGATGTGGGAGGCCAGCAGGTATTCTAGATTGACATACTCCTGTTGACAATCTTGGGCATAAGTGATCTTGGAACAGAGGTGGTCATGTATTTCCCTCATGAAGTGAGTGAAATCCCTGGCCTCTGATTCTCCTTGAAAGGCCCTAGGAGTCTCCTGAAAGTCTATCCAGGGGTGTTAACTGTGGTTGACAAAGAATAGGGACAGGCCAGTAGACTTAGAGGCATAGTTGTTGGCAGCAAACTTTGCCATGGACAGCCAAAGGGAACAATCATGCTGTTGTTGGCTGATGTAGGCATGCAGGTATTGTTTCATGAATGCATTTATTAGCTTAGTCTGGCTATCAGTCTGAGGTTAGAATGCTGTTGAAAACTTTCAGGACACCAGCAAGTGATCATACACTACCTTCCAGAACTTCAAGATAAACTGAGTGCTACGATCCATAGTGATAGTAGCAGGGAGACAATGGTGCTTTCATACACAATTGAGATACAACTTGGCTAATATCTGGGCATCGGTAGCTGTCCAGCAGGGAATCAAGTAACGCATCTTGGTTAGCCTATCAATGATGACCTGAATAGCATCGTTTCCTGGACTCCAAGGTGGACCAGTAATGAAATCTATAGAGACATGTTCCCAGAGCTTGTTGGAGACTGAAAGAGGGTACAGTATACTAAATAGAGTATGGTGCGAAATGTTGCTCTACTGGCAAGTGTAGCAGTTCTTTATGAAATGGCTAATATCTCTAGGCATACCTGGCTAGCAGAAATAGCAGGAAACCAAGCTCTCAGTTTTGGCCCTATCTGAGTATTCTGTGGCAGGGCAGTCATGTGCTTCTTGGATCAGTTGTGGTTGCAGCACATAGTGGATGGGAATGTATAGATGGTCATGGAATAATAGCTGGTCTGCATCCCTGTGGTACTTTGCAAGAGAGATGAGGTGGGAGTTGTCGTCTCCTTGGCCTAGTGCTCTCATTATTTGTAGTGGGGTTGGGTCAGCATCATAGGCTTCTATATAGAGTTCTTCCTGGAGGGATGCTTGCATTGGGAGTGTCAGGTTTGCCAACAAACACATATTATAGGGCTTCAACACTACCTGTATTTGGTGTTCCTTTTGCTGCTCTGCTTTATTCTTGCTTGGCCCTTTTAACTGAGTCAATGCATCTACCTTCCTATTGAGCTTGCCAGGTCGGTACTCAATATTGCAGCCAAATTGTGTCTGGAATTCTGACTACTGGGCTTGCTTGCAGTTCCGGAGGCATTTGGGTGCAAAGTATTTTTGGTTGGAATGGTCAGTTGGGATCATAACTTTTCAACCAATGAGATAACATCTCTATTTATCAAAAGCGTATACAACTTTTGAACATGAAGCAGGGGTGAAGTCAAAAACATGATTATTGAAAAGAATGAGTGACAGGCTGTGTACAGCTCCAAAGAAGCTGTAATTTGAAGAGATTATTTCTAGCAAATCCCTCCAGCCTTGCCATGAGCCCCGGACATCATGGGTGAACTGTTGTCTACTTGTATGCAATCTAGTGAAAGAGGACTTTTGGAGATTTGCTCATAATAGTGTATACGCTTTGGCTGTCTGCCCAACTATAAGCTATTTATAGGATATATAAGGGGGCATAGGTGAAAAGATAAAGTACCATCTCTAAGTTCAAAGTAAAATAGACTAGAACTGACATGGATAGTGGAGCCTAACCATCAGGGTCCCTGGGGTAGTTCCAGCTAGTATGGGAGATGAATGGGAGAGTTTTACACCTATCATGCCCAAATGTGCTCCTATACTGTAACATTGGTGACAGAAGTTTGAGGGCATTAAAAACATGATCCTTATTACAACTGAGGTGGTTTCAAGCGTAGTTGTCATGGGTTGCATCCATTGGATCACCTCACTGGACATCCTACTAGGGGAGTCTCTATAGGCCCTTAGCGTGATAGAAGTAGATAGAATGCATAA
Source organism: Tuber magnatum (assembly GCA_003182015.1). Classification (NCBI taxonomy): domain Eukaryota; kingdom Fungi; phylum Ascomycota; class Pezizomycetes; order Pezizales; family Tuberaceae; genus Tuber; species Tuber magnatum. The sequence goes on from PYWC01000111.1 coordinate 180,707, forward strand.
ACTAGGGGAGCCAACAGGAAGTTATACTGATGAACTGCATATGGGAAGGTATTCATATATTAGTAGGCTCTCTCAGGTGTCTTGACTGTTAGCCACTGGTAAGACACCAATACAAAGAAATTTTCACACTGGCAGACCTACTTGAGATGTGCTGTAGAAACTCAACTGCATGAGAAGGTTCCTGATCAGAGTTTGCCAATACATGAATACCCACAGGGATGTGAAAGAAGTGCTGAACAACCCTTAGTAGAGAAGGGCATACTCCAAGGATGGGTGTAAACTGATGGTGGAGTTTCTAGTATAAATACTGACTACTTAAATCTATATGAGAACTCTCCTATTCCAACAATCAATATTCTCTCGAAACCTTAATTGAGTGAATTGTTCGGCTTAATGATATTATGTTTTACCATTTACTTTACTATTACATTTGTGTATAACTTTTGGGTAGAAGTTTGAAGTTGTTCAGTGCAGTCACAACCTTTGAGTCTATCTCGCTCTTGCAGTGCCCCTATTACACTAGACCAGAATCCCTCAGAATCCTACTAAGTATATCAATTAAACATGGTTATACTATACAACAACGGGAGATCAAAAGTGCCTTTCTATATGGTGATATTGGTGTAGAAACCTACCCTGAACTGCCTGTAGAGTACTGACAACCAGAAAAGGTATAAATGCACAACCAAGCAATATATGGTCTCAAACAATCTCAGCTCCTACAGTATCAACACCTAACCAAAACCCTCATTGACATGAACTTCAAGATATCAAACCTTGACCCATGTATCCTTATAGCAAGTGATCTCTACAGTTGCATCTGAGTAGATGATATAGTATTAACCAGAACATCTAAGCAAGTTAAGCAATTTCTTAATAAGATACAATCTGAATTTCAGTGTACAGACTCAGGAGAAGTCTCACTCCTACTAGGAATGGAGATAGAAAAGGAATTAGGATATATTTAGCTATTCTAAGAATGATATATTACAGACTTATTAGAATGGTACGACATGTTGCAAGCTACCCCAATTACGATATCTATCAAGATTCACTCATACCTGAAGAGAGTATAAGATGATGAAGATCTGGGCCATCAATAACTATACTAATCCATAATAGTATTACTAATGTATGCTACCATAGCTACAAGACCAGACATCACTCATGCCATCACATTCTGATACCAGTTCTCAGCCAAACCAATGATTACTTATCTCAAAAGTACTAAATAAGTTCTCTGATACGTCAGAGAAAAAATCATGAAGGGATTATGCTATGAGCAAAATAAGGACAAACCACTACTTTATATATATAGTGACAGATCCTAGGTATTAAATCTCCTGGATTACAAGTCTTTCATAGGTTTAATTGTCCAAACATATGGCCATATGGTAATATGGCAGTCCAAGAAACAAAGAACTACAGGCGTCTCGACAACTAAAGCAGAATGTGTAGCACTTGTCTTCATATCAAAACTAGCAATCTGGGTCAACCGAGATCTATCACAAATAGGTATATTGATAATACTAATAATACACTGTAATAACATAGTGGTTCTGAGGCTTACCAAGATCTTAGGAGTCTCTCACTGAATGAAACAAATCCATGTGCAGTAGCACTACACTCAGGAAAAGTGAGAAAAGGGAGAAACAGTCTTGATACAGGTTAGAACGAATGATAATTTGGTAGATGTATATATAAAAGGATTAAGAGAGGTGTTGTTCGAAGGTATTCTGTTTATGTTGGGAATAGAATCGTAGAAGCAGTATTAAAAAGTATGATTTCCTCATCCTGTACAGTTACATACATGAGTTGGTATAAATCATATATGCAATCAGGTATGACTCATAGATGTTTCCTGATTTGGGTAGCTGTGTACACGGTTAGGTTGTAGGTGTATGTAGACAGGTTTATTTCCTACATTATCATAGACCACCTCTGCTATTTTCCTTATGATTGAAATCTCAATACTGTGAGGTTTTATTGTGAACCTATCCCTTCTCTGTGCGTGCTCACCACCCTCTTCTGCTACCTGATTGCCTCTTCAGTGGCCCCTCCCTTTCCCATCCTTAGTGCTTTAGACATTATCCCCTTCTACTTCACAGCCTTGCCCTGGCTTAGGTACATGGTCAGTCTTGCCCCTTGCTTTTGCTTCAGACCGCTGGGAATACAGTTTGTAGTAGGAGGGAACTCCTCAACAGGCCATCATTGGTCAATCCTTCCATCCTCTTCTTTAAGGCCGCCTAGTAAGACACAAACACAATTACCAATAGTTGTGCTCTCAGTTTGGGCCCTGCCTGCGAGTACCTCACTCTCTTGGTTGATCACCTGGTACCGTATCTGCCACACCCTTGGAACACCTCTACTATCAGTAACCTTTAGCCCTCTGCAGCCCCCTTCCCTCCTCTTCCTCCTACCTTAAGGAAGGACAACCACCCCACTCCTATGTTGGGCCCTATGAAAACATGGTCCTCACTCTTCTCTATTGCCCTTCAATGTCCTCACTGCATCTTCTTCACATGCTTTTAGTTTACTCTGTCTCCTCTTCCTCCTCTCTGTGGGTCTCTATTTCTAGGTTGGACTACCCTCCCACCCACTCTCAATTGGCACTGCCATCTCTCTCCCTGGCCCCTTGGTCCACTGCAGCTTCACCCCAACTCCCCTTCACCACCCCCTTAGGTTCTCCTTGGTTGTCTGATGATAGTGGCATTTCATTGGACTGAGATTGGAGACAGAAGAGTTTTACTTGGGTTGTTCTTTCTTGATAGTTTCATGGTTGGTTTTCTTTGCAATAGGAAGGCCAGTTTGGTGATAAAGTTCTCTGCATAGTTAGTCACTCTGTGGTGTGGTTTCAGTGGTTGCCTTTAGGTACTTTCATTTGTTGGGCATCATAGTTGATAGGAGATAGATTTGTTTTGTTTTGTGGTTTGATTTTTTAGGTTTCTTTTGCCATAGCTTAGCTGCTGCGTGCGATATCTTAGCCTAGTAAAATAAGTAAGAAATCTGAGTTAAAAACCTTTTTTTCTACATTATTACATGCTTCGCACCGCCTTCTTATCAAGTTATTGAAATCCAAACACTACAGACAAGTTATTGTCACTTACTAATGCACTCTGCTTTTTCATATCAGCTATAACATCCTATCTTCTTGTATCCTGCTCAGCTCTTAGGGGAGACATCTGCAGGTCATGCCCAGTAGTCCTTTGAGCCTTGCAGTCATGGACATAGATGAGCCTTCTTCCCAGGTTCCTTCTCCTGAAATCATTACTCAGTCTGCCAGAAGCAGTTGTGCTGCTAAGCAAGATTCTGCCCATACCTCTCCTTACCCTTCACAGGCTCCGACTCCCACTCCTCTTTCTATGCAGCACAACTCTCCTGCTCCTCTCAGTACAGAATACATCGCAGTAGCGTTCTTTCTGGATACTCTTTCTCCTACATTTGTCATCCCTTATGGGATTGATGACCTCTGTACCCTCTCATCAGAGGAGGTGATTATCATCCTCCGTCTCTGCACCATTACCAGAGTGCTAGCCAACCCATGCCCTGCTGTTCCTGTACCCAGTCTCTCAGCCATGGGAGACTGAGTCACCTCATTGAATTTGCGCCTGATCCCCTTGGCCCCAGCCTCCCCTTCTCGCTTATTCACTAGACTCGTGACCACTGCCCCCTATTCTCCCTCTAGGCCCTAGACTCCGACCTAAGAGAAGAAGAAGGGCCAGAAGAAAAGAAACTCTGACTGCTCTGCTGATATGGCCAAAGTATCAGCTGAGGTCACCCATGCCCAAAAGCCCTCCACCATTCCCACCACAGCTAGAAGATTCTTTGCCTCTTGCACTGAACCACTCTCCGACCCCTCTACCCAATACATTATACAAGCATTTCCTCATATTACGGCCAATGGTCTATGCAAGGCTAACCATTCCTTCCCCCTCTCCTTCTCAGCCCTCTGCAAACCCAAGGGCTTGGTAATTCTCCTTGTCAACTCCCTGTACACTCCTGCATCCTCTTATTCCCCATACTTTGAACTTCTTTCTCTTCAGCTTAACTGGTCCTTTCCAGTTGGAAACAACCCCTTTCTCCTATTCAGCCTGGCACCTAGCAAGGTCCAGCTGTAACGACCCAGCATACATGAGCTATAGCAGGCGGAACCCACACTAATACAGGTAGCTAGGAGGCGGACTGGTAGGAACCGGCAGGCAAGTAAGTACTTGACCTACGGAGACCCAATGGCGCGGGCTCCGAGAATGAACAAAATTGGCTGGTCAGGGACTTAGGTACCTGAATACACCCGGGAGCAGTGTCAGCGTACTTAGGGACTTCGGAAGGGGCAGTTGCTCAGCTAGGCCGGGTAACTGGAGATAGGATAACAGGGAAAAGTTATCTGGTCTGCTGGACAAGGTTACCCTACCCTGGGGATCAGGTTACCCTGCCCTGGGGCTTGGGTTACCCTGCCCAAAGTGCTGAGTTACCCTACCTTTCAATATGAAGTCCCTCGGGGAGCTTGAGAAAATTGACTGGAATGTTTGTTGCGCAAAGCCATGCATGATACTAGAATCTGGGGTTCCAGGGGATGCTATTGGACGAGCTACGTAGCTTTGATGAAGCTGTAAATTGGAGACATTATTTCTATCATACCCCTCCGGCCCCGCCTTGAGGCCTGGACGTCATAGGCAAACGGTTGTGGAGTTGTGGGCAGCCTGGCAAGGAGGAATCTTTGCAGACATGCTTGCAACACCGTATATGTCACTGCCGTCCGGTCGACCATACGCTGTGCGCAGGATATATAAGGGGGCATAGGGTGGAAGATGGAGTACCTCCTCTAAGTTGTTCGGAGTAAAATGGTCCAAAACTGACGGAGTTAACGGGTGTTAACCGTGTGGGTCCCGAAGGTAGTCCCGGGTGGTGCCGGGGTGACTGTGAGAGTTTTACACCTACCAAGTCCGAAAGTGTCCCCAACACTATAGGCTCTGAAAGGGAAGTGCAGAGACACTAAAAGCATGGTTCCTACCATGGGTAAGGTAGATCCGAGGTTGTGCACATAGGTAGCGCCTATTGGATCACTCCCGGACTACCGTGCACTGTGCAAGACACTGGAAGCCTGGGACCCGTGACTAGTAAATAGAGAAACCGCTCACGGTAGCTTCCGTAGTCAAGTCGAGATCAATGCATATGGGAAGGGGGTCATAGATAGTATAGTTCATGGGGTGCCTTGACTGTTAGCCACTGGCAAGACACTGGTGCGCAGAAGTTTTCACTCCGGTGGGTAAAATGGAAATGCACGCCAGAAACGATAACCGTATAAGGTGAACGCCGACTGGAGTGTGTCGACACATCCATGCCTAAAGGGTGTACCAGGAGATGTGTCGGACCACCCTTAGCAGAGAAAGGTGTGCTCGAATGGTTGGAGTAAACTGATGGGGGAGTTTCTGGCATAAGATAAAGCTACCTTAAAGTCTATGTGAGAACTCTCCTACTGCAACAATCAATCCTCTCGCGACCTTAATTGAGTGAAGCGTCAGGATTAACGATATTAAGTTTTATTATTTACTTTACTCTTACATCTGTGTGAACTTTTGGCGATAAGTTTGATGTTGTTCGGTGTGGGCGCAACCTTGGGATTCATCTTCCTAGGGGTGCCCCCGTTACAGTATATTGTCAAGCGAGCTCCTCGCTTAACTCCTCTCCTGATTAATTGTTTCCAACCTTTGGCACTGACCTCACGTGAATACTGGTAACCTTGTCTAGAACAAGTAGCCCAGGATGGAAAGCGCAACAGCTAGTACCGAACTTCGAACCAGGATAGAATCCAACTCGGATTCAGACCTTGACCTGACGAGAAAACCGCCAGCATGTTTCATGCGGCGGTTTCTGCGGATATTTCTGGTATCGACTAGGATGGCCACCAGCTATTCTGGGAGGCCTCTCCTATTCAGTTACCCGCTGAATGTCTTAACCTCCTGATTATAGACCCTTGCGCCATGGTGCTCTCATTTTTCCAAGACCCTACCCTAGTCCACAACATCCTCCCTCCCCCGCCGTATGCGGTTCCCTTTAGCGAGTTCTCCCATGAATTCGTCGAACCTTACATCATCCGGGAAGTAGCCATGTCGATTGAGGAAGCGAAGCAGGAACTGAAGAACTGGAACAACCAGCCGCAGCAGGTGTTCCGAACACAGATCACTACGGTAGCGGTGGAATGGATGAAGGTACAGCAGGAGGCATACCTGCAGATGATAAGGGATCAGCAGGCATTGAAGACTCAGATGGCAGCCTTGGAAAAGGCTTTTGAAGAAGGGTATAGTATTGATGCAGAGAATGATGTACTGATATTAGATGCCGCGCCCCCACTGCCGCTCGTCTATACCAAGCCTGAGAACTGCGGCATGGAGTTGGCCAGGAGAGTCAGAGACGACCGGTGGAGGGCATACCTGAGCCCAATCAGTATACAGATGTTGGAAAGCCTGAAAGGTGAGGGCTACAGTTATACCTCCTCCTTCTCCAGAGCATCTACAGGGTCCCTGTCGGTCCCCCCCTCAATTGCCCGCAGTAGGTCGGGCAGCCCAACGGTCGGGCCAACTGATGGACGTCGAGTAAGAAAAAGGATGTCCAAAAGGAAGGGTATCACGGCACCAGATACACCTGACCCTACTCCTGGTCCGACCTCGGCTCCAAACATTTCTCCCACAACAGCATCAGTTGCAACTCCCATACCTCCAATCGCCGCCCCAGGACCCACACCTCTGCCAGTTTCATTGCCCACTCCGGATACCTTCCCTGCTACAGCATTCCCACCAGCAGTATCGGCTACCCCAGGGTTCCGGCCACTGCGCACAGTGTCACCTGGATTCTACGAACGGGTAAGACGCCAGGAGGAGCGAACACCCATGGCTCCATTACCTGGGACTCCAATCCCCGGACCTGGGACGCCTGCTTGCTCCATTCCTTGGACACTGGTCGTCCCCACAGCACCCTCGAAGCCAAGTCTCCCTGCCAGTCTCCCCACCATCACAAGTGGCGATTCGGACAGCCAAGGCGAGTTCTGTCTATCAGGCTGTAAGTCGGGAGAGACCCGGATGGGGTGGATTCAGTACCACTCCTATGGGTGTAGGAAGGGACCATGGACCCCGGTGAGACATAGAAGGAGGCAGAAGGAAGGAGATGGACGACCGACATGTGGGTACTGTGGGTCATGGAGGCACACTGGCCCCCCGATGCACCCCTTGAGTTGTCGAGAGTTGCAGTCTTTTTTGCGGATAACACAGATGGCACCCAACCCAACTCTGGAGAGTGGGCGATGCCCTGTTCCACCACCGTCATCAGGACTATCACGGGCCAACCCCCCAGAGGATGGTAACCAGGATGGCCAGGAGGAACGGTTTGATAGGTACGATAGACCTTGGGAATCCCAAGATGGGAACACCGGTGGTAGTGGGGACTGAAATGCCCCACCCAGAGGTGGTACAGCGGAAGCAGGCGGAGATCTAGGGGACTCTGACCATGACAGCTCGGATGTTGATGATGATGGAGATTCTCTCCCGGATTTGACCCCCTTCCTTGGTGCTTGCAAGGATGACTGGAGCAATGAGAAGAAAGGATGGTGGGATTGCTGGGCCAAGAGGCTGGCGAGAGCCCTGAGGGGTACTGCTTCGGCTTCTAGGCCAACACCAGGACACCGGCAGAAGAAGCTGGAGAAGGTCAGTGGTATCCCTCCATTACAGGCCAAAGTTACAGAACTCACGAGCTTCTTGACCTTGGTAGAGGTCAAATTTGAACACTTTACAGATTGCAAGTTAACCAATATAGATAATGTAAACTTGGTGATCCCTCTTCTTGAAGACCCCGCCCGGGTATCGTGTGTGGGGTTGCATGGGCACATTAACAAGGAAGCCGCCAAGGGTACTGGCGTTCCTGTTCAAGGCAGCAACCGCTTATGGACATGGAAAGGGTTCTGAGAACGGCTGGAACGAAGTTTCGGCGGAGACCAGGCTGAGCGAGATCGGTCCCTTCTTCAGTGGCGAGACCTTGTGATGAAGCCCCATCATATCGATGAGTACCTGGACAAGATAATTGATTATATATATAAGCTTAGCTATACGGATCCAGTACAGGTACGAGACAAGGTTTGAGCAGGCATCACACAAGAGGTGTGGAATACGTGGGCACTTAAGGAGCCCCATCCAGCCGACCTGAACGAGTACCTTGATCTTCTCCAGAAGGTTGGGCACATGCTGGAGGACAACAACCAGTTCAGTAACCGGGTCATCCACCTAGCCCCCCAGTCTCAACCCGCTGAGAAGAAGGAGGATAGATCATGGACATCGGGCAGGTTCAAGAGGAAGGAAAAAGGTTCGGGCAGACCAAACCAGAGGTCTGCCAAACCTACTAATTTCAATGTAGGGAAACAGGCAAAGCCGGCAACTTCTGAGTATGCAATAGCGCATAAGGAAATCTCGTCGACTTGGACGGAACACCGGAGGAAGCAAAATCAGTGCACCAAGTACGGTCAAACAGGTTACTTTTGGAGAAAGTGTTTCGTGATGGCCCCAGTCATTAGTTCATCCAAAGAGGCCCGTCGGTTGAAACGGCCAGCCCCGGTAAGCGAGCCCACATGAACAGACAAGCGACTAAAGCGCATTGAAGCACCCCCTCCGGCTTCCTCGTTCAAGATACTTGAAGTGCATCAGGCATCACCTCAGATCATGGAGGTTGCTGCTGATGGTGCGGAATAGGTAAGAACCCATTCTGTTTAAGGTGTAACCTTATTAACCCACAGCCGTAGACCCCTGAGGGATGGACAGACATGAGCCACAGAGGTGGCTTCGGAGATGGGTAAGTACCTTTCTACCACATAAACCACCCTGATACTGACTACACCCAGGGGGTGCGGGCAGGTAGATGGTGCAGGCCATGCGGGGTGGGCTGGGCTATCTCTCCTTGGTTGGGTTTCTGATTATTTCCTTTGTTCTAGTTATACGTATTTCTTTCAGGATTTCCTTAGCTGGATGGGCAAGTCATAGCACATTATTTTGGTTAAGGCTGGGTGAGGTCCTGTTCGAGGAGACGCTTGACATTGGGCAAGCAAGGCTGCTTCACTGGGAACCGGTCCGACAGTGGACTTCTACCCACCTTGGGCAAAAAATTGTTATGTTTAGTACAAGCAGAATTGGTTCAGGTTGGACTTGATCAAATAAATGATACTATTTTCAAATGTACCTGAGGAGGGTTCAGTACCCGAAGTGATGCTGGCATGGTAGTAAACACCCTAGTTATTGATAAAAGACGAATCCCAATCCTTTAGCATTTACTGACCCGTTGTGGCCACTCTTGTGTCGAAAGGCAAGAGACTAAAGGAAATTACTAAGCCAAGATGACTAAGTCACCAAGACAAGCGAAAAGGCAGAAGCGTGACAACTTGCCTCGTCATACCAAGTCTATCCACCTGTGGGTCAAGTTAGACTGGAAGGTAGAAGCTAGACAGGTTAGCGCGGAAGCACTCCTGCTACTCGATAGTGGAGCTACTGGGCCAGTACTTAGTAGTCGATGGGATAAGCAGACTCAGGCACCTTGTGTACGACGAAAGGTACACCTGCCGATAAGCGACACCAGCGGTAATGACATTCCTGGGTCAGGGCTACGCTATACCAAGTCATTAGAGTTGAGGATAGGTAACCACCACAATGAGATGCCCTTTGAAGTCGCAGATATGCCCGACACCAAGGTGGATGGGTATCCACCTATGTCTTGGTTGAGAGACCATAACCCCGACATAGGTTAGAAGACCGGATCACTAACCTGGCATTCAGATTTCTGCAAGGCTAACTGCCTGGCAGAGCAGGGGCAGTTAGTGTTCATGACCGATGAAGAGTTACTAGCCGAAGACCCTAGTAATGTGTACCTATTGGGAATTGTGCAATTCTCTGATGAGGAAGGTGCCAACATTACAGTTAAGCTACTCCCCGAGTATAAGGACTATGGGGATATCTTCAGTCAAGAACGGATTGAGGCCTTACTGGAGCACTTGAAGTATGACCATACGATGGAGTTCCAACGCGGAACTCAACCTCTGTTTGGGCCTATCTATCCGTTATCGGAAAAGGAGGTTAAGGCACTCTGGGAATATCTCAATGACATGCTGCGAACGGGAAAGCTACAGCGACCCAGTTCCTTGGCAGCAGCCCCTAACCTCTTCGTACCAAAACCAGATGGCACATTAACACTTGTAATAGATTACCGAGCGGGCTGAACAAAATCACGGTGAAGAGCAAGTATCCTCTACCGTTGATGAATGAACTGAGGGATAGGTTAGGAAAAGCCGTTGTGTTCACCAAGTTGGACTTGAAGAATGGCTACTACCTTCTGCGGATGGCGGAAGGTGAGGAAGGGAAAGGGGCCTTCTGGTGCAGATATAGACTGTATGAATACACGGTCATGCCGTTTTGGTTGTGTAATGCCCTGGCAACCTTCCCAAGCATGACAAATCAGGTCTTTCGGGACCTCATGGATGAAGGAGTCATCGCGTACATAGGTGACATCCTGATCTACTCCGAAACTATGGAAGAGCACGTCGCGATGGTGAGACGTGTGATGGAGAAATTGGGAAAAGATAGACTATGTGTAAGCATGAAGAAGTCCAGTTTCCACCAACGGGAGGTTGAATTCTGCGGATACAAGATCTCCGATATGGGGATCTCTATGTTGTTGGAGAAGGTGCAGACAATCAGGGATTGGGCACCTCCGACATGCGTCATTGACGTTTAAAGCTTTATAGGGTTTGCCAACTTCTAGCGTCAGTTCATAGAAGGGTTCAGCAAGATAGCGAAACCTCTGACGGACTTGACAAAGAAGGATGTCCAACAGGAATGGACACCTGCGTGTAAGCAGGCCTTCGACCATTTGAAGAAAGCATTCAGGTCCAAACCTATCCTAGCACATTTTGACCCTGAACGGCCAACCTGGCTGGAAACCGATGCTAGTGACTTTGCCTTAGGAGCCGTTCTCTTCCAGTTCTGTGAACATGAGAGATGGCATCCAGTGGCCTACCATAGTAGGAAGTTTCACCCTGCAGAGATTAATTATGATGTCCATCACAAGGAAATGATGGCCATCGTGGTGGCGTTCAAGGAATGGGATCATTTGCTACTCTCGGCAATGGACCAGTTGGTGATCTATACGGATTATAGGAATTTAGAATACTTCAATAGTACCAAGGTCCTTAACCGAAGGAAGCACTATTGGGCTGGGTTTCCGCAATCATTTAACTTCAAGGTGGTTTACCGAGAAGGATGGTTGAATGGGAAGGCAGATGCTTTGTCGCGGCATAGGGACTACCGCCCTGAAGGGAGGAGTGATTTTCCGCCACTGTTGTTTTTTCGCCCTAGACAGTGGGTTGGGAGCCAGGAACGGGACATCTTGCGACCACAAGTGTGGCAGGTGTACCAAGGATTTTGGCTCCAGTCTTCCTTTTTGGATCAACTAAGGGTAGCAATAACCGAAGACCAGGAGTACTTAAGGATCCTGAAGGCAACAGCTGCCGGTGACAAAGAGGTCGACCGACATTTCACAACAGAAAAGGGCTTACTCCTGTACAAGAACAGGTGGTATGTTCCAAAGGGCCAGAACCTGAAGCAGACTATCATGGAGCCTGAGTATGACTCCCGAATTGCAGTGCACTTGGAGACGTGCAAAACCATTGGCAGGGTTCGGGCTAACTTCTATTGGCCAAAGATGGATGCGCACATCACCGACTATGTGCGAACATGTGATGCGTGCCAAAGCAATAAGTCCATCAGGCACAAGAAGTTCGGGCTGCTGGAACCTATTAATCTTCCTATGCGGCCGTGGACAGCCATTTCAATGGATTTCATCGTAGCACTTCGAGAGTCCGAAGGGTATACCAAGATCTGGGTCATAGTGGACAGATTCTCGAAAATGGCCTATTTCATACCCCTAACCACAGAGGTACCTATCAAGGAGCTTGCCTTGATATTCCTGAAGGAAGTTTGGCGCCTGCAGGGACTCCCAGAGTCAATTATACCCGATCGAGATAGCCGACTCACATCCAAGTTGCGGATGAGTCTAATGCACTTGTTGCAAGTGAAACTAAATGTTTCGTCTGCATTCCACCCGGAGACTGATGGGCAAACCGAGAGGGTTAATCAGACACTGGAGTAGTGCTTGCGTAGTTACTGCTCCTACCAACAAGATGATGGGGTTTCGCTGTTACCCCTTGCGGAGTATGGGTACAACACCTCGACATCAGAATCCAGCAGGTGCTCACCATTTGAGATCCACTATGGGTTTAACCCAAGGACAAACTGGTCGGGTGTTATGTTTGATACTCAAGGAATACATCCTAGCAGTGAGCTCTTGGTCAACCAAGGGGAAGGAACCTGGGATGTGATTCGAGAAATGATTCAATGGGAACGGGGAAGGCAACGGAAATGGCACGGCCAGAAAAGGTTACCATCGCGGGACTATGTTACCTTAGCTGAGGTGACCGCTGGGCGGGCAAAGAGAGCGGACTACGTGATGTTAAACCGCAAGAACAGCGGCACCAAGCGTTCAATGGAGAAGCTGGACCACTGGTTGTTGGGCTCTTTTGTGGTCGAACGTCAGGTGGGTAACCGAGCCTACGAACTCTAACTGCCCACCAGATGGAGCATCCACCCAGTTTTCAATGTCATGTTGCTCGAACCCTATCATGAGCATCCGGTAGCAGGTAGGGTCAAGGAGGTCCCTACCACGGAACTTGTAGACAACAAGCCCAGTTACGTTATCACAGCTGTTGTGGACAGCAGATGGTACGGGGGAGTGAAGGGGAAGTTTCCGTCGTGCTTCGTCCAGTACCTGGTTTCATGGGAAGGCTATGGGGCTGAGGGGAATTCATGGGAGCACTATGAGATGCTAGACGGGACAGGCTTACAGGCCATTCTGGATTTTCACTAAAGGTATCCAATCAAGCACAGGGACCATAGGGTCTGGGGGGAATCGAGTCGTGGAAATAAGAGACAACGCTAACGGTCCGGGACAGACCGTAGAGAAGAGGGGAGTGATGTAACGACCCAGCATACAGGAGCTATAGCAGATGGAACCCACAGCAATACAGGTAGCCACGAGGCGAACTGGTAGGAACCGGCAGGCAAGTAAGTACTTAACCTGCAGAGACCCGATAGCCCAGGCTCCGAGAATGAACAGAATTGGCTGGTCAGGGACTTAGGTACCTGGATACACCCGGGCGTGGTGTCAGTGTACTTAGGGACTTCGGAAGGGGCAGTTGCTCAGCTAGGCCGGGTAACTGGAGACAGGGTAACAGGGAAAGGTTATCTTGTCTGCTGGACAAGGTTACCCTACCCTCGGGATCAGGTTACCCTGACCTCGGGCTTGGGTTACCCTGCCCAAAGTCCTGAGTTACCCTACCTTTCGATACGAAGTCCCTCCCGGAGCTCGGGAAAATTGACTGGAATGTTTGTCATGCGAAGCCATGCATGATACTGGGATCTGGGGTTCCGGGGGATGCCATTGGGCGAGCTAGGTAGGTTTGATGAAGCTCTAAATTGGAGACATTATTCCTATGATACCCCTCCAGCCCCGCCTTGAGGTCCAGACGTCATGGGCAAATGGTTGTGTAGTTGTCGGCAGCCTAGCAAAGGGGAATATTTGGAGACAGGCTTGCAACACCGTATACGTCGCTGCCGTTCGGTCGACTGTAGGCTGTTCGCAGGATATATAAGGGGGCATAGGGTGGAAGGTGGAGTACCTCCTCCAAGTTGTTCAGAGTAAACCGGACCAAATATGACGGAGTTAACGGGTGTTAACCGTGGGTGTCCCGAAGGTAGTCCCGGGTGGTCCCGCGGTGACTGGGAGAGTTTTACACCTACCAAGGCCGAAAGTGTCCCCAATGCTATAGGCTCTGAAAGGGAAGTGCAGAGAGACTAAAACCATGATTCCTACAATGGGTAAGGTAGATCCGAGGTTGTGGCCATGGGTAGCGCCCATTGGATCACTCGCGGACCACCTTGTCCTGCGGAAGAAACTGGAAGCCCGGGACCCATAAATAGTAAATAGAGAAACCACTCACAGTAGCTTCCGCAGTCAAGTAGAGATCAATGCATACGGGAAGGTTGCCCTAGACAGTCTAGTTCATGAGGTGCCTTGACTGTTAGCCACTGGCAAGACACCGATACACAGAAGTTTTCACTCCGGCGGGTAAAATAGAAATGCACGCCAGAAACGATAACCGCATAAGGTGAACGCCGACTAGAGTGTGTCAACACATGCATGCCCAAAGGGTGTACCAGGAGACGTGTCGGACCACCCTTAGCGGAGAAGGGTGTGCTCAAATGGTTGGAGTAAACTGATGGGGGAGTTTCTGGCATAAGATAAAGCTACCTTAAAGTCTATGCGAGAACTCTCCTACTCCAACACTCAATCCTCTCGAGACCTTAATTGAGTGCAGCGTCAGGCTTAGCGATATTAAGTTTTATTGTTTACTTTACTCTTACATCTGTATGAACCTTTGGCGATAAGTTTGAAGTTGTTCAGTGAGGTCGCCACCTTGGGATCCATCTTCCTAGCGGTGCCCCTGTTATCCCAGCTAGTAATCCACAGCATCATCATTGTAGCTCTTCCCCCAGACTGAGACAATATGCATCAGGTGATACTGGCTGTAACCTGCAACATCTGTAAGGCTACTATCCTCGACTCTCACTTCCTCCAACATAACCTGCTGTGAGAGGGACTAGGTCTTCCACCTTAATAGTGCTTGTTGTCTCCTCTGACGATATGTCCAGATTAGGCCAGAAGATCCGCATCTTTTCTAAGAGCTGTACAGTCTGCTCCACTTTCTCCTCTAACAAGTTCTTCCAGTGTCAGTTTTGTATTCACTTTGGCCATGATGAGGCAGCCTGCAAAGCCACCCACCCCTCCTGGCCATTATGTGCACTGCACCATACCCACTCAGAAGACCCCTGTGCCAATCCAGGGTGCCTCAAGAAGAGCAACCTGAAGCCAGTCCCTAGGTGTTGTCTTACCTCTCCTCTCCACTGCACTTGCTGTGGCGCAAACCATATTGCCTTTGATTGTATTTGCCCAGCCAGGCCAATTCCCACTGACCCTCAGCTAGACGACTGCATAGACGCAGCCCCACTGGTAGCCCCTCCTGCCACTTCTTCCGCACAGGCTCGTTCCATGCCAGCCACCCCTCACCCTGGCTCAGCCTTTTAATAAATAGTTAGTCACATGCCCGCACACTTGGTCTGTGGTCTCTTCCATGGCGGTGGCCACGTTTTCGGCCCTTGTAACGACCCAGCACACAGGAGCTATGGCAGTCGGAACCTACACCCATGCAGGTAGCCTGGAGGCGAACTGGTAGGGACCAGCAGGCAAGTGAGTACTTGACCTACAGAGACACAATGGCCTGCGCTGTGAGAATGAACAGAATTAGCAGGCCAGGTACTTAGGTACCTGGGTACACCCGGGAGAGGTGTCAGCGTACTTAGAGACTTCTGAAAGGGCAGTTGCTCAGCCAGGCCGGGTAACTGGAGACAGGTCAGAAATGTCTATCGCCGGTGACCAGATAGACAGAGTAACAGGAAAAAGTTATCTTGTCCACTGGACAAGGTTACCCTACCCTCTGGATCAGGTTACCCTGCCATGGGGCTTGGGCTACCCCGCCCAAAGTCCTGAGTTACCCTACCTTTCAATACGAAGTCTTGCAGGGAGTGCGGGAAAAATGACCGCAATCTTTGTCACGCGAAGCCATGCATAATACTAGAATCTGGGGTTTCGGGAGATGCTATTGGGCGAGCTAGGCAGCTCCGAAGAAGCTGTAAATTGGAGATGTTATTGCTATCACAGCGCTCCGGCCCTGCCTTAAGGCCCTGACGTCATGTGCGAACAGTTGCATAGTTGTGTGCATTGTAGCAAAGTGGAATGTTTGCAGACCTGCTTGCAACACCGTATACGTCGCTGCCATCCGGTCGACCGTAAGCCGTTTGCAGAATATATCAGGGGGCTAAGGGTGGAAGGTGGAGTACCTCCTCCAAGTTGTTCAGAGTAAAGTGGACCCACAGTGACGGAGTTAACGGGAGTTAACCGCCGGGGTCCCAAAGGTAGTCCCAGGTGGTGCCAGGGTGGCCGGGAGAGTTTTACACCCACCAAGCCCGAAAGTGTCCCCAACGTCACAGGCTCTGCAAGGGACGTGCTGAGACACTACAAGCATGATTCCTACCACAGGTAAGGTGGGTCCGAGGTAGTGGTCATGGGTAGCGCCCATTGGACCCCTTCCAGATTACCCTCCCCAGCGGAAAACACCGGAAGCCCAAGCACCATCAATAGTAGATAGATAAAACGCTCATGGTAGCTTCCGGGGCCAAGTAGAGATCAATGCACCTGGAAAAGGTGTCATAGATAGTCTAGTTCATGCAGCGTCTTGACTGTTAGCCACCGGCAAGAGGCCGATAGACAGAAGCTTTTTCACTCTGGTGGGCAAAATGGAAATATGCTGCAGAAATGATAACCGCATAAGGTGAACTGCAACTAGAGTGTGTCCACACATGCATGCCTGAAGGGTGTGCCAGGAGATGTGTCGGACCACCCTTAGTGGAGAAGGGTGTGCTCGAATGGTTGGAGTAAATTGATGGGGGAGTTTCTTGTATAAGATAAAACTACCTGAAAGTCTATGTGAGAACTGTCCTACTCCAACAATCAATCCCCTCAAGACCTTAATTGAGTGAACTGTCAGGCTTAATAATATTAAGTTTTACTGTTTACTTTACTCTTACATTTGTGTGAACTTTTGGGAATAAGTTTGAAGTTGTTCGGTACGGTCGCAACCTTGGGATCCATCTTCCTAGTAGTGCCCCCGTTACAGCCCTTCATCTGATGAGGTACTCAAGAGTCCAATGTTCAACAGTGTCTCTCTGTGCCCACTCTACCCTCCCCCCGCTGATGTTGAGTTGTAGCACCCTCCATATGGCTTTACATGAGGATGCTGGTAGGAGCATCCACTCACCTGCCAATCGACTCTCTTATACATACTATCTGAACTCTTCAGCCCTCTTCAGCCCCCTTCCCTCCTCTTCCTCCTCTCTTACAGGTGGACAGCCTTCCACCACCTGCATGGGGGCCCCATATTGAGCTTCAATAAGCTATCAACCTTCTGGTGCTACAAGAATAGGCAGAAATAGCCACCCCTCCGTGCTCTCCTGCCACCTACTCTACCACCCTTTATCCTTTTATGGGGTTGGACAAGTTTACTGCCAGCTGCATACATCAGATGCAGGGAGGTAAGAGCAACCTTGCTGCCCACCCCTCCTGGCACTCTCCTCTGGATGCTCCCCTCACCTATCCCAGGTGCGACACTACCCCAGAGGTCATGGCCGACGCCCTTCTCCATTGCCCTGTAACATCTTCACTTCACCTCCTCTACATACCTTCAGTTTGCTCTGTCTCCCCTTCCTCTCCTCTATGGGTCTCGTTCTCCATGTTGGTGGAATTTTCCTCCTTCATCTATGGTACTAGGGTGAACTACCCTCACACTCACTCTCGATTGGTACTGCCATCTCCTTCCCTGGCCCCCTCATTCCCTGCAGCTTTGCTCAGACTCCCTCCTGCCACCCGCTTATATTCTCCTTGGTTCTCCGACAATGATAGTAGTTCATTGAACTAAGATGGAAGACTGAAGAGTTTCTTTCGAGTTGTTTTTCCTTGCTAGTTTCATGATTGATTTTCTTTGCGATGAGAAGGCCAGTTTTGTGATAAAGTTCTCAGCATAGTTGATCATCTTGTAGTGCGCTTTCAGTGGTTTCCTGCTAATACTTTGGTTTGTTGGACATTGTAGTTGATAGGAGATGGATTTGTTTTGTTTTTTGTGTTATGATTTGTGGGGTTTCTTTTACTATAGCTTAACTGCTGCATGCGACATCTTGTCCTAATAATAAAATAAACATGATGAGTTAAAATGCTTTTTTCCTACATTATTATATAGTTTAATAGCACAAGCAGGAAATACTATCTTAAAGTCATAAACCATATTTCATTCAACTCTTACTGCCAGCTTTACATCTAAAGACAAGTATCAGAGTTAGCAATATTTTCAAGACACATTTGTCTTAAGCCTAGGCAACAAATAGTGTATAACCTAGGGCTTCCAATCATCTGTTTACTTGGGTGTACACGGTAACCAAAAAGCATTTCTTGATGACAAGTATGAAACTCCTCTCTTTTCTCTTAGAAGTACTACTAGTTTCTATACTTGTTTTTCGAACAAACAGACCATTGTGTAACGTTGAATCTTCTGAATATATATGTACATCCTGGGACTGGGAATGAGTTCGGGTTGGAATTCTCAGCTCAGGACTCTTGTCAGTAGAGGAGGTTTTTACATACATTAAACCTGCAAGTGAATGCTTGTCTCAGGAACTCATATTCAAAGTTCTAGTAAAGATATAACTGTTTCCTGTCATTTTACCCTTTACTACTAAATTGTTGATATAATTTGGTATTTCTCTCATCAGGGGATTGATAGGATACCAGAGCTTATCTGACATAGTGCTTATATTGCAAGACATGGTCCCATGACTTTCCCCCCCCCTCACCCAGATTTTTCTCAAGACAGTAGAAGCAGATATACTATTGTAGCCTGTTTTGCGTACCCCTTTGCTGTAATCTATAAAGATCCTGTATGACTTAAAAGTGGTTAAAATGATGTATTTCACAAGGCCCCTTTCTATATGACATTATATGTGGGTTTCTATCTCACGTTGCCAGTGTCATCCTTAGGGTGTGTATTTGGCAGTTAGGAATAGGAGTAGGGGGCATCGGAGTTGGGCATTTGGTTTTCTGGAGTGTCACTAGAACTCCCAATTCATGAAGCTATCGATATATGCCTTCACGCTAAGCTACCCAGGGTATCTCAATAGTGGTGGACCCTAAAACCCTTGATCTAGATCATTGTATCCGACCCTATCTAAAGCCGGTATGATAGCCTATGGTGGGGGACACCCAAAACGTACACCTAGGGGGATTCAAAATGTAATGACTTATATCAGCAGGGTTAGGGACAATTAATTGCAAATTTATATTTTAAAGGTCATATGTTCGATCCACCTTTACAGCAAGATTTTTATGTCTATTTTCAAAAATTATATATTATTCTACAACAAAGTCTTCTCAAGACCTATTGCTTAGCACTCTGAACATCGCATACTTCATCCTTTAACATCTGAACAAAATGGATCGCCTGAATTTAATTATTTGACTAGCTTAACTTGAGCTTGAACCATCAACTCCTGTTAATTCAACTATACAATCTCGTCTAGCCTCAGTCAACAAATATACACTTCAATCCAGAGCTCATTGGGTAGCAATTAAAGCAAGTCAGATTGCAGTAAGAGGTACCTTTTAATCATATACTAGAATAATGAAGATCATAGAATGTAAAATAAATACAGATAAATATTCATTAGAATAGAGAGCATCAACTAAAACCACCAGTGGCCAATGCACTACATGTTCGGAAATATTGTGAACGGCAGGCAGTAAAAAATCTTAGTTCAGCTGCAACTCAAGTACACCCTGTGCAATCCATGCAACCAGTCCAACCTGAACAATCAATAGAATCAGGAGCAGTCCAACCAAATACCTTGCTAGCCCAAGAGCGGAGTCCACAAAGTACTACTGAAGAACAACTGGCCTTGGACTATAAAAGTTGGCCTCGATACCGTATGTTTATTAGGAAGCCTTGTCCAAGACACTTGCAAATCCTGCAAGAAGCTTTTATAGCAATAAGAAAAAGGTTCACAATCCAAAAAGCCATATGAAGAGCTAGCCGAAAGGACTCTATTTCAGATATCACTATGAAGTTTATTTATTCTTGAAGTTGGAGTTGCGGCAGGAGCGGAAAGCAGTACATGACCTGAAAGAGTCATCTGGAATAAGCTATCCCCTTGGTACAAGAAAAGCTCCTGCACAAAAGGTGGTTGTTAGAGGTGGGCGGGGGGAACGAGTCTGCAGACGAATTATATCTCATAAAGCATCATTGGTAAAGGAACAGATCATACTGAAGCCTACACTTGGAATGCATGATTAAGTAGTTTGTTGGTTAGAAGATCCCGATACAATGCTAGCTGTAGGATCCTATATACTACAAGTTGGTGAATGTAAGTTTCCTGTTCCTAATTATCTGCAAGTCTTAAATATGGTGAGAAATAGTTAATACTAATGGTAGAAAAATAGAACTTACTGCTCATGGCTTAGCAAAAGCCATTGTAACCTACTGGAAGGAATCAATTGATGATGATGACATTGTAAACCAATCCATCCAAAATTTAGCCTATAAGGTTTAGAAAACAATTGGATCTAGAACGGTAAGATAATAGCTGCGAAAACTAAATATTAAATATTAGGAATATCGAAAGGGTGTCTACAATGATGGACAAGAGAGTGAAGATGTTGAAACCTATCGTGATAAGATATTCCTACCTCAAATGGTGGCATACAAAGATGAATTCCTCAGCTGGAATGAAAATCTATGCAAGATGCCCAATTCTCTTCATCTATCCGGAGCTATACAACCATTAACCTTGGTTACACAGGATGAGTGTACATTTAATTCCAATGATGATTGTCATTTCATCTGGGTCTATCCAGAGCATCAACCTTTAAGAAAGAAGGGTCGTGGTCAAGGACTACATGTTTCAGAATTCCTTACTCCAACTGGACAGTTAGGTGCTGGTGTTGCCTGTGAGATCAGGAAATGTGGTGGAAATATCTGGTGGAACAGTGATCGATTACTTGATCAGATAATTGATAAGGCAATTCCGGCCTTTGAGGTACAGTTCCCTGGGTGCAAAGCCTTGTTTGTCTTTGACAATGCTAGAAACCACCTTAAGTTTGGTGACAATGCTCTTCATATTTCAGAAATAAATCTTGAACCAGATGGCAAGAATTGCAAACTGATGCATGATACTTATGTGGTCAATACTGATGATCCAACTACTGGTTTCATGCAATCAATGTCATTACCTAATAGGAGGCCAAAAGGGCTGAGGATGGTCCTTACAGAATATGGTTTATGGCGAGAAGATGGACAACAACTTCTTGTACAATATTCTATCATGTCTAGAACTAGAAAGTCCAAAAAGGTAAATCCTCAATGCTTGGATGGTGGAAGCTGCTGGGCTCGAGCACTCAGTGCCACACAACCTGATTTTCAAAGCCAGCGGAGTCCAATTGAAGAGGCTATTCTCAAGGCAGGCCATGAGGTTATATTTTATCCAGCTCTTCATTGCAAGTTAAATTTCATTGAGTATCACTGGGGTATAGTAAAGCGTTATACATATGAAAGATGCAAATGTGATTTTGAATCTTTAAAAAGCTTAGTTCCCAAGGCTTTGGCCTCTGTTCCAAATGAGCTAATTGGGAAATACTGGGTATGCAGTAATCGCATTATGGATTCATACAGGTCGGGAATTGTATATGCATCTCCAGAGTATGAAAGTATGGTTTACAGAAGATACTGCTCATATCGTCATGTACCTAGTCTGAATTAAACCTAATATAATTAAATACATGTATAGTTTTTCTACTCCCCCTATTGTAGAAAGTTAGTTTAATTCTCGTGAGATAGACAATGAATTTTAATATATGGTTCTGGAAGACTAGACTCTCTACCAGTTTTCCCACAAAAGGTTTGACAATTTTGCCTGTAACGCCAAGTATAATACACCAAAAAAGTGTAGCTCTAGAACCTAATTTGCCAAGTTTACCTACTTTAATTCTGTTAATATAATATTTTCAT
Source organism: Tuber magnatum (assembly GCA_003182015.1). Taxonomy (NCBI): domain Eukaryota; kingdom Fungi; phylum Ascomycota; class Pezizomycetes; order Pezizales; family Tuberaceae; genus Tuber; species Tuber magnatum. The sequence goes on from PYWC01000111.1 coordinate 202,509, forward strand.
ATTATAGTTGTATTCTTTTTTATAATTAATTGTTTCTATTCCAACTCTAAACATTTTTCTTACACAAACCCTGCTAGTCAGTTGCCTATACCTACTTCCTATCCTGATTATTTCCTTTGTCTTTTGCAAGTTTAACTTTATAGTGTCTTTACAGGTAACTCTCGAGAGGGTCTCAACTGAGCTTAATAGACAAACTAAGTATGAATTCAGAACATGAAAAAGAGAAAAGGCGGGCTGCGACCCGTGAGTTTGTTCAGAAACACTGGGCCACCAATCAAACATAACCATCCATAGTTCGACAGCCACCGATGTCAGGGAAAGAGAGAGTACGAAAATATCGATTAAAGAACCAACAAGAAGCAGCAAGTATAAATGGAAAGGCAGATCCTCCCGCATTATCGGCAGCTGCTGGTACCAAAAGCTACTCCGTGGCTAAGAGAACATAGCAGTATCGTTCCCGAGCCCACCAGCACTATGGCTATATCAAACCTACTCCATTAACGGAAAAAGAGTGGGACCGTTATAGGTATAGTAAAAAAGCAAGTGGGACTCAAAAAAACAAATTGAAGAGAGCAAGAACTTGAGCAGCCAACAAGTAGGTTATTATTCTTATTATGGTCAAGTCTAAACTATGCTAATGTTCAAGCTACAGGCAAACAATCTACGAATGCGGGCTTGTTCAAGTTGGCCATGCCTTACCAGTTTGCTCACCACAATGAAGGATAAAATTCTTTTACACGCTTTGCAGCCACTAAAGCGAAAGATCCACCCTTTCAAGAAGCAGCAACCAGCACCTAGCTCAAATTTGCCACTTTATTGGAATTTTCAGCTGTACAGCTTTATTAAGCTACAGCTAAAAGCGGAAAGGGAATAGAAGCCAGCTGAGCTCAGGAGCGCAGAAAGTGATCCTATTACAGTCCACAAGTCACAGAAGGAGTTGGCACTGATAGTTGCCAAATAAGGGGGGTGGGGTGTATGGATTATGAATCGGATTCTCAGACAAGAGGTTGATTACATTCGCTATGGAAAACTGCCTTCTCCTAGACAAGGAAAGCATGCAAAGCTGGCTGGTTGGCTCACTGAAGATGGAACAAAGATGGCAATGCATGAGTATATATCACAAGCAGGGGAAGGTATGTTCAGCCTTGTATTTTAGTAAATTCAAATCAGAACGCTGACTTATAATTGGTTGGATAAGGTATAGACTCAGTTGGACTGGCCAAAGCTATCACCAATTATTGGACTGAAAAGTACACTATATTGGATGAAGGAAATGATAGTGACACCCAATTGCTGATCATCCTATTGCTGGAATCGAAAGAAGGATTAAGCGATCACTCTCTAGTCGATCAGCAAGAGGATGGCTATTAAAGCTTGGATGGAATTGGGAAGAAGTCGAACAGGGTATGTACAAAGATGGTCATGAGCATGAGGATATTAAGGCATATCATAACACTGTATTCCTGCCTCCAATACAAAGCCTGCAGGCCAACATGATGCAGTGGAATGAGCAACTTGTAAAAGTCTCTCAACCCAATACAGGTAACAAAGAAATTGTATTTGTTACGCATGATGAGTGCACATTCAACTCCAATGAAGAATGGAAATGAATCTGGATCTATAAGGACAAGGCACCTATTCGGAAGAAAGGCTGTGGCCACAGCCTGCATGTGTCCGACTATCTTACACTAATTGGAAGACTCGGTGCAGGGGATGTTTGTGAAATGCTCAAATGTGGTGGAGATATCTGGTGGACTGGGGAGCGAATGCTCCAGCAACTAACTGAGAAAGCCATTCCTGCTCGCAAGGCAGCATTTCCGGACTGCCAGACTTTATTTGCATTAAACAATGCAAAAATACACCCAAAATACACCTCGGATGCTATTAGGCGGTAACCGACTTCAAGGACGAGCGAGTCTGGACTAAGGCCCGATACGTGACGAAGTGATTTCTAGGAAGGCTCACTTATAATGTTTGGAATGAAGGTAGGGTTTGTATCATCGAATGAATATATTGATAAGATCTCTTCTCTGTCACTGATCATCTATAAAGCATGGGAGGCACCTGGATATTTATATTCCATGTCTGGGTGTTCGCGGCCTATCTATTCCTCCCACTTTTCCCGCATGCAAACCTCGTAGACCCTGAAAACCTTTACCCCGCTTGACTCTGATTTCCCTGAGCAGCGGGGAGGGTGTCCTACCCCTCTCCTCGCTGCCTCGGTGCTAATCATAGCCACTTGAACCCCTTCACCATGGCAAGCGGCTACTGGTCCTTTCTCTGCATATAGAGTGATCAGCTCCGACGACAGACTTATCAATGTAGGTAGATTTCTCATCCGTCTACATCAACCTGCAGGACGCATGCTCCTATCTTATCGCACCAATGGCTGTCAGGCCTTGTGGCGCTCAGTGTTGGTTTCTTCACGTGGTAGGTCCTCAACTGACTCTACCTTGTCATGCTTCTAGGCGTGGGTGAACGATCGTC
>PYWC01000111.1:214737-242381 GCA_003182015.1 Tuber magnatum
GAAACAATACAAGTATCAAACGATACTGTGAAACCAAACATAAAAACCCTAGTAACCCGTACCGGTTACAGCCCTCATGGCAGCCGGGGACTCCTATCGGAGTAGCTGACCTCCCCCGGGTTGGCATCCATCCGTTGGCGCAGCGGAGGGATCTTTGCATGCGTTTATCTCCACAACCAACTGACCGATTTAGTTCGTTCAACCTTGTCAGGATAGCCGAGAATCCTCTCTTGAGGATTCCGTGAAAACTGCTTGGTCGGCGACTTTTGGTGGTGGCGTAAATGTGGGTTTTGTACCGGCTTCATATTGGTAGAGATTAACTCATTCTCCAAATACTCCGACGGACCCTGGGATTCAACATGTGACCTTTTGCCAATAATCACGTGACATGCCCATTACGCTATGCCAGCTCATCTTATGTATAACACGAGCTCCCCTCTCTAAGAGTTCGGCACGAGTCTCTAACATTCTATTCTTCTAATAGTATACAAATTAAACTCCTTGAAGAACTCGGCAAGATAGCGTGAAAAACCTGTGCCCGTTTGCTTGGCCATGCCTAGGAAAACCTTTCCTTGTCATCCTTCCTCTATATCCACGGCATCTCTGGGTTCTCGCAGTGGAACCCTTCTACCAACTCCGCCGGATGCCCCAAATGTTTCAGTGGCTCCCAGGTATTTTCTTCCTCTGAGCACCCTCGCCACTTCACAAAGTACCTAAGTTTACGGATCCTCCTAGTGCGTCCATAAACCCTGCGAGTGTACGAATTGACCTCGCTTTTGACTATCTTTTCAAGCTCCCACTCCAAGTCGCCATCTATCTCCTCTGGCGCTCTGGGAGGTCGTTCCCGAGTCGGTCGAATGGACGTCCGATATGGCTCTGACAATGATACATGGAAGACGGGGTGTATCTTCCAGCATTCCGAGATTTCTAGCTTGAATGCTTGGTTGCTGCGTGGCTCCAGGATTTTGAAGGGTCCATATAGCTTGGGCCTAAGCTTTTTGAAGGGTCGTTTGGTACGGATGTTTTTTGCGTTAAGCATCACCAAGTCGCCTGTCTGAAAGTTCGGGTGTTGCCTTACTTTCTTGTCATAGTACCGTCCCATTGCTTCTCCGGTTGCCTTCAATGTGGCCATCGCCTGTCCATGTATTTCCTTCATCCAGTGAGCATATGTGGTGGCTCCTGGGTTTTGAGCTTCTCACTCCCTCACCCACTCTGTCTGTGGGTGGTATCCATAGTTCGCGTAGAACACAGTGAGTCTGGGCACACTCGTAACGGAGTTATTGTAGGCATGCTCCGCTAATGGGAGCAGTTGGTGCCAGTCATCCTGATCATAGTTGATGAAGCTTCGGAGATAGCCTTCCAGCACTGAGTTGGTTCTCTCTGTCTGCCCGTCCGTTTGAGGATGGTATGCCGTTGACATCTTTCGCTTAATGCCTAAGAGTTTGCAGAGGGATTTCCAAAATCCTGCCACCAACTTTGCGTCCATATCCGAGATGATTTCTGTCGGTAGCCCATGTAGCTTCCACACTTCCCAGAGGAACACCTGGCCTACATCCTTTGCCATCGCATTTTCCTTTACCACTATAAAGTGGGCCATCTTGGTGAAGCGGTCGACTACTACCATGGTTTGAGTGTTCTCTTCTGACTTCGGTCACTGCGTTATGAAGTCGGTAGAGATAGAGGTCCATGCCATGTAGGGTATTTCTAATAGCTGTAGAAACCTGTACCTCACGTGCCGTGGCGCTTTGTTGTGTTGACACTCATCATATGACCACACGTAGTCGTTGACCCATTCCGCGAGCCCCTTCCAGTAGAAGTGCCTGGTTATGATTTCCACTGTCTTTTCCTGGCCGAAATGCCCAGCGACCCTGGAGTCGTGGCTGCTTTGAGCAATCAGTGTTTGCAGGGCCTTGTCCTTTGGAATGAACAGCCGTCCCTTGTAATACAGAAGGCCATTCTCCATATACCAATGCGTTGGCATACTTTGTCCCTCATCCCGGAGTCTTTCCAACTTCTTTCCCCTTGACTTCCAGTCCTCGTCCACCTCTCCCTTCCCCTTTACCTGTCTTAGGAATTGGGCGTCAAACCTCTTTGCCATTGCTTTGACCACCACTGCATTGGTCAGCATGGTTTCTTCTGTCGTCAGGGCCTTGTGACATCCCTGATCGCACTCAGCGAAGTATTGGTTTAGCCCGCTTTCTTCCCTTAGTTGACTGGTTTTGGTCTGGGTTCGGACCACACTGGTTCCCATACTTCCGAATCCATCCTGGCCCCTCTCCGTGTCATCCAGCTCCATCACATCATGGAGCTCCCCATCATGAATCCTTTCTATTACGAGTTGCGCGACTCGTTTGCTCTTTCCCATGTGGTAGTCCTGGTCCTTCAGGTTGAACAGTAACACCTATACCTCTCCGTGGTAGTCCCTGTCAATGACTCCTGCTCCGACCATGATGCCAGGGCGGGCGGCAAGGCCACTTCTTGGAGCTACTCAGCCGTAGGTTCCCACTGGTAATCCCTGTCAATGACTCCCGCCCCAACCATGATGCCATGGTATGCAGCAAGGCCACTTCTTGGAGCTACTCAGCCGTAGGTTCCCACTGGTAACGCTAAGACTATTCCAGTGGCTACTGTCGCTTGTCCACGAGCAGGCACTACTGCTTCTTCCAGCGCGTAGATGTCGTGTCCTGCCGCTTTAGTTAAGCCCCTTGTCGGAATTCNGTCCTACCACTATAACCATAACCTGTTTAAAATGTGCGGGGTTTAGAATTGAGAGCTTCTCGCTTTGCGCAGCTCCCCCCTCGGGATGGTACTCAGGCTGTCTGCTTAGTGCATCCGGTTTCCCGCCACTCGGCCCTGGTGGGTACACGATCTTGAAGTTGAAATCTGCTAACTTCTGTGCCCACCTTATCTGCCTGGCACTCCAGGCCATGGTCGTGAGAAAGTATTGTAGATTCTGATGGTCTGTAAACACCATGATGGGTTCGTTGGTTCCTGCGAGGTAGTGGCGCCATTCCTTGAATGCTTCAACTATGGCGAGCAACTCTTTATCGTGGACGTCATAGTTGCGTCCCGCCGAGTTGAGCTTTCACGAGTGAAATGCTATAGGGTGCAGCCTTTTTTCAATGTATTGTGATAGGATGCACCCTAGAACGAAATCACTAGCATCCGTTTCCACCACCGTGTCCCTGTCTGGGTGGTAGTGTGCCAGGATTGGCGCCTCACGAACTGTTCCTTCAGGAATTCGAAAGCCTCCTCATGCTCTTTTCCCCAGCTGAAGCCCTTCGGGTGGCCTTTCAAGAGTTCCGTTATGGGTTTACAAGTTCCGGAGAAGTTCTTAATGAATCTTCGGTAGAAATTTGCAAATCCCATAAAAATTTGCATGTCCTTTACGGACTCAGGTCTCTTCCATTCCCTTATGGCTTTGACCTTTCGATCACTCATGGTGATCCCATCCGTCTTCACTATGTATCCCAGAAATTCCACCGTTTTGGTGTGGAATAATGATTTAGTGATAGACACTGCTAAGCGGTATTTCCGCAACTCGGTTAATACCTCCTTTACCAACTTGATGTGGTCCTCCTTGGTCTTGGAGTAAATTAGCATGTCGTCAATGTATACGACTACTCCCAAGTCTAGGAATCTTCTCACGACCATGTGCATCATGTCTCGGAAGGTGGTGGATGAGTTTACCAGCCCAAAGGGCATTACCCGATATTCGTAATGACCATACCGAGTGTGGAAGGCCGTTTTCCACTCGTCCCCCTCTTTTATGCGTATCTGGTGGTACCCATCCTTTAGGTCCAACTTGGTAAAGATATGCGACCCGACTACTCGGTCTCTGAGTTCACTCATGCGCGGTACGGGGTACTTGTTGGCGATAGTAACCTTGTTTACCCCACCGTAGTCTACACATAGCCTCAGCCGTCCATCAGGTTTCAGCACAAATGGTATTGGTGCACCTGCGGGTGACTGGCTTGGGGTTACCTTTCCCACGTGCAGCATTTTGTCTAGGTATTCTTGCAATGCCCGTAGTTCCTTTTCGGACAACGGGTATATTGGCCCCCATGGCGGCTTCTTGCCTTTAACTACCTTGATCTGGTGATCAAAGGTATTATGGTTTGGGAGCCGTTCCGCTGCCTGAGGCAGGAAGAGATCGGCTTACTCCCGGTAGGGCTTTGGCAGCGTTTCCATCCCTACTGTCTCCGGGTCCTCTGGGCCTGCGATTCGGCCCACGTATCTGACTGCAGGGTCCGAGGCTACTGTCTCGTCCCACTCAATGCAGATTCCTTCATTCTTGGGTTCCTGGTGCTCCTTACACTGCTTCGCCTGGAATTCCCACAGGCTTGCATCCTCAATGAATGATAGGGGATGTTGGCGATGCGACCAACTGAAAGGTATTATTAAGTCATGGATCCCCTGGCTCATGACTTCACAGGTAATTTCCGAACAATGTCGGTTAGCCCCTATTTCTAGCATAATAGGGGTCGTATCGTACCTTCCCGCATTTTGGGACTGTGTGCCGTCAAACCCAGTTATACTAACTGGTGTAGTCTGTCTTATCGTTGCTAGTCCCAGCTTTTGGACTAGCTCGTCTCGTATGACAAAGATCTGCGAGCCCGAGTCTAATAACACGCAAATCGGTACTCGTTCTCCTTGTATTCGTAGGTATGCTGTGACCTGAGGGCACTCGTAATGTGTAGGTGTTGGGACTTGAGTTTTCTGTCTTTTTGGTTCCCCCGTATGGTTACCCTGTCTTTGTTTACTGGACATTTTCGTGGTATTCGATAATCCTAGGTGTTTGTTATTGTGCCCTCACAATTTTGGCCATTCAGGCCTGCTCAGACAAACTTGGTCCCCTTGGTGTGTGGCCCCCTTTCTTATCTTCTTTTCCCTCAATAACAATATTTAATCATACCGGTCTATGCCACCAGTGCATAGATGAGGGAGCGACCTTTCTAACCCGGCCTTAGGTGTTCGACTTCTGCTGTTGTGTACGATTTAAGGCGCGCACGCTGTCCTTTGTCTCACCTAGCAACCTGCAGCCTACCCACTCGTCGTCACCAGTGGTGCCTTCCTGGGACTGGGTGAGCGCCTTCAGGCAGTTCTGCGCTATCCTGACTCATTTCCCGTGCATAACCTTTGGAGGACAGAGTTAGGGCGCCCTGAGTTGCCCCCCGCAACAGTCCCCTTTTCATGCGTGCCGGGTTTGAACCTTCTCCGTTATACACGCTTTCTCATGCCTTTCACACTTCTGACCCGGCCCACGCTCAGAACCCAGTCAGTGCTGTTCGCCTTCATTCTTGACTAAGCCATTGCCCTAGCTCAGAACGTAGGTCGTGGATTTTTATACAGAGCTCCCAGTTGTCTGATCTATCCTCCTTCTTGATCCGACAACTCCCAAAGTCTAGGTGCTGGTGGCACATGGGTTTGGTTCACTGCTGGTCTTGGGGCGGTATTCCGAACCTCCATGTTTCGGGGCCTAAACTTTGCTGCTTTCCGCTGTCCTATTGTTGCAACAACGGCTCCCTTCCTACAAGCTCCCCACTTGTGGTTGGTGAGTCCGCACTGGGTGCAGCTTTTATTTTCCCAGCGTTGGTCGACCAAGTTTTGTGGTATTCCCTCGTGATCTTTTTTCCAGTCGGTATGCTCCACCCCTGGGATCTTGGCCGCTTTGTTGGTTTGGGCAAACCTTGCTGACTTGAAGTTCCCAGGTGCCGTCTTCCTCTAGGACTTGCTAGGTCGCCCTTCTTCCTTTCCTGGCTTCGGCTCCTTTTCTCTGTCCTCCCGGCGTAATTTTAGTGGTCCAGAAGAACTGGACGAGTTGGACGGGTTGTCCCGCCGTTGCCACTCGCTGTTCAGGAAAGCCTCTTCCTGGTTTCCGACCGCTCGAAGGTGCTCCAGCTATTCGGCGTCGGTGTCGTATCGTTCATGAGACAACCGTCTCAGTATCGCCTCTGGTAGTCGGTCCTCGACCATCTTCCTCCACGCCGTTCCTTGCAGCTTGGCCTTGATGTTTAAGATTTCCATCTGGAGAAGGTACTTGTCGGTGTCCGTCTCATACCTCATCTTTCCCATCTGTGTCAAAGCTTTCCAGTCCTCATAGATCGGTGAGAATCGGACGATCATCTCGTACCGAAACTGTTCCTGCGTTAGCAATTCAGGACGAGTGGCATACACTTCAAGCCCTTCCATGTTTTCCCTGTACCAATTGCTGAAGGCTGTCACATCAGCACCCTTCGTCCCAAGCAAGGCATAGATAATCCTATCTTTATCCTCCATCCACAGCATGGGATTTCGGCTAAAGTAGTCCTGGCACGCGTGCAGCCAGGTCTTTATATCCTGGTAGTACTTTGCTTCCTATACGAATGGAGCATCGGCGCCTTTCTTTTGATACAACACAGTTTGTCGGGCCAACTCCTTGGCCAACTGCGACATCATCTGATGTTCCTCCTCTTCCTTAGCCGTCCTTGGTCTTCCTGGGGCCAGCGGCCCAGGCCGGCGGCTCTGTCCTTCCCCTCAGTTATCTGACCCTTCGTCCCCTGGGTTTGGGTCTCCTGCTCCTCCAGCGATATTGGGAGGTGCCGCGGTGTCTTCTCGGCCACCCTGTATGGTCTCTGGCTGGGTACTTTGTTCAGCGGGTCCCTTTCCCTTGTCTTGTTGGGACGGCCCTGATCGTCCTCGCCCAGTTTCTCCATCATGGGTCGATCCCTCCTGATGAGAGCCTAATGCGGTCTGCCCCAGTGACATCGTTTCCCTTGTTGACTGGGCAAACATCTGGGCCTTACTCTGTTGCATGTCCCTAGGCCCAGTTGTTACCTGTTTGTCAAGCATCTGTAGCTCGGTAACAAACTCCAGCTCCCGGGTTCCCCTACGTTGCTGTTCCGCGTCTAACTCCTTCCGGAGTCTATCCAGACCTGTGTAGAGCTCTTGGTCTCCACTCACCGATTCTTGGATGGTACGTCCCAAGTCCTGGTGCAGCGGTCTGCTGAGAGCTGCTTGCTGTTCCGATCACTCGTGCATGCGAGTAAGCGCTGCTTCGATCACTCCCTTAAACCTGGTGATCTTGGCCACTACCTCTCCCTCCAGTTTCCTACTCTTATTTTGCCAGTGCGCCAATTGCTCTCCAACCAACTTCTCCCCATTCAGCAGTCCCTCTCTTACTTGAGCAAGGCCTTCTGCCGTCTCTTTCCCCTCGTCAGATAGGGCCCCGTATGCAAGCATCTGATCATTTTGGGTTTGGGTAACGCTGCGGTCCTACTGTCCAATCAGTGTCCCAATGTATGCGGCGAAAGCACCCAAATCGGTAGTGCCTGAGGGGGTTGGGGTCCCAGAGCGTAACCTCTGACCGCTTCGTCTTTTGGTGATGCTTTGCGTCGGGCCTCGGGGCACTGATGGCCCTGATGGGTTCCTTGGTGTGGGGGTGGAACCTAGCCGTAGCGGGGGGATGTTATCTCCGCAAGGTGGTGGTGGGAGCAGATAGGGGCTACCTTGGCCCGGCCCCTATGCGGAAATTAGCCGCCGCTGTCTCTCAGCGCGCAGCATGTCAGTGTCGCTAGAATCTTCGGAACCTTCTTCGATCCTTGGTTGTGACATCTTTTTTCTTCTTTCCACAAGTGTGAGGTGTTTAAGGGCCCAACTGATCCCCTGATCAGTGAACCAGAAGGGAATGTTTTCGTCATCAAAGACTTCGCTTATGGTGAGATCCAACTCCATCTCGTAGAGGTGTGGGTTTCGTTGGAGGTAAACTTGAGATATCTGGTTGAGAGCCTTAGATAACCGGTCTTTCAGGCTCATTGAAAGAGGTGGTTGTGAGCCTCAGTAGTGTAGAAGATATCAATATAGTGTTAGGCAGTAGCCGACTCTAAGGACAAGCAAGTCTGGACTAAGGCCCGATACATGACGAAGTAATTTCTAGGAAGGCTTACTTATAATGTTTGGAATGAAGGTAGGGTTTGTATCATCGAATGAATATATTGATAAGATCTCTTCTCTGTCGCTGATCATCTATAAAGCGTAAGAGGCACCTCGATATTTATATTCCGCGTCTGGGTGTTCGCGGCCTATCTATTCCTCCTACTTTTCCAGCGTGCAAACGTTGTAGACCCTGAAAACCTTTACCCCGCTTGACTCTGATTTCCCCGAGCAGCGGGGAGGGTGTCCTACCCCTCACCTCGCTGCCTCAGTGCTAATCATAGCCACTTGAACCCCTTCACTGTGGCAAGCGGCTACTGGTTCTTTCTCTACATATGGAGTGATCAGCTGCGACGACAGACTTATCAATGTAGGTGGGTTTCTCATCCGTCTGCATCAACCTGCAGGACGCATGCTCCTTTCTTATCGCACCAATGGCTGTCAGGCCTCGTGGTGCTCAGTGTTGGTTTCTTCACGTGGTAGGTCCTCAACCGACTCTACCTTGTCATTCTTCTGGGCGTGGGTGAATGATCATCTCTTGGGCGTCGTTCCCTCATCAGGATTTTCCTCCGCTCTCCTCCACTAACGGACTTGAAATTCGGTCTTACTGCCCTCATGGCAGCCGACGACTCCTATCGGAGTAGCCGACCTCCCCCCGGTTGGCATCCATCCGTTGGCGCAGCGGAGGAATCTTTGCATACGTTTATCTCCACAACCAACTGACCGATTTAGTTCGTTCGACCTTGTCAGGATGGCCGAGAATCCTCTCTTCAGGATTCCGCGAAATCTCCTCAGTCGGCGACCTTCGGTGCTGTCATAAATGTGGGTTTTGTGCTGGCGTCATACTGGTAGAGATTAACTCATTCTCCAAATACTCCGATGGACCCTGGGATTGAACACGTGACCTTTTGCCAATAATCACATGACATGCCTATTACGCTATGCCAGTTCACCTTATGTGTATCAGATGCACACCAAGTTGCAAATCCCAACCTCACACCTGGCGGCAGTAACTCAGTTCCAATGCATGATGGATATTATACAGATCCTGAAAACCCCAATCTTCTTCCAGTCCAGTCAATGATGCTGCCCGATGGTTGGTTAAAGGGTTTGAAAATCATATTACAAGAACGTAATTTATGGTCTACAGGGCAAAGATTTCTTACCCAATGCACAACTCCTAGTCATGTACCTGGAGAACGAAAAGCTAATCCTCCATGTAAGCATGCTGTCAATACTAATTGTTGTGCTAGTGCTCTCCTCTCCTTCCAGCCAGATTTTCAGGCTCCAAAGTGCCAATTACAGGAAACAATAGAGGCAGCTAGATATCAAGTAATATTCTACCCAGCCTTTCACTGTAAGCTAAACTTTATCAAATATTTCTGGGGTCCAGCTAAGGTTTACACAAGAGCACATTGTGGATACTCCTTCTCCTCTCTAGTTTGTACTGTATCTCAGGCACTAGCTCGAATTTCTGATCAACCCTTTTGAAAATATTACCCATGTACATTTCAGATGATGGATGCCTATTGGCATAATTTGGTGTATAACTCAGCAGATTTCAAACGTTATGTGTATACTAGATATTCCTCTCATCGACGAATTACTGAGTCTGAGGTTAATAATGTAGAATAGTATACTTGTTTTTCAGTGAACAATACCTCTAACCTGAACGTTTACTCCCTATAACATCCTAGTATTTCATTCATCAAATAACTACCTCTTTGTCATAACTTTCCTTTATTTCAGCCCAGGATCATAGAAGTAAATGATGTAAACTTGGAAAATTAGGTTCTAGGGCTACACTTTTTGGGTGTGTTACACCTGGTGTTACAGGCAAAATTGTCATACTTTTTGTGGGAAAACTGGTATAGAGTCTAGTCTTCCGGAACCATATTATAAATTAAACTGTAATCTTCAACATATCATACAAATTTGCAATTAATTACCCCTAACCCTGCTTATATAAGGCATTACATTTTGAATCCCCTTAGGTGTTTGTTTTGGGTGTCCCCCACCATACGAATGAACTTTTACCCCTGAACACGCATGGGCCTGAGATTGTGGGTAGATCAGCAGTGACGGATGGCCTCATAGTTTCAAATTCCGCAGTTGTAAACCCACGTGGTTCTGTTGCCGTATGGTGAACGCATATGCGCGGATCCGTGGAGTAGGATCCATAGTGTATCATACGTCTAGCCGTATTTATCATTGTTAGAGGACTAGGCCGATCCCGGAAGACCTTTTTTCTCTTGGGGGGCCTGTGAGGACCGGACCGTGCTTCTCCATGTCAAAAGAGTGACTGGGTACGTCTAATTGGGGGGATTTGTTTTTGGTTAAATCCGTGGTTTAATTGTAACTAAGTATGGTTCCGGAAGACTAAACTCTAAACCACTTTTCTGACAAAAAGTGGGACAATTTTTTTGCGATGGTAACTGTAACATCCCACTAAATATTTTCTTGACCCCACAAGCCCTAAGCCCAATACAGAAAATCCTTGAATCATACAGCATTACTATGATATATCATTTTGTTGTAATTTTTCTTTGGACTCTTTTACTATGATATTATATCCTATATAATTTTGTTTACAAACGGTATGATAATCAACTCATATTTTGTTTAATATTACTCCCAGATTATTTCTAATACCATGCAGATTTCCAGAATCTTTCTACTTATACAGTATCTTAATACATAAGGATAAAAGATTATGTTTATCTGGCCTATCTGATTATATATAATGAATAAGGAACCAGATTCCCAAGAGTTACATCAAATGCAAAAGTGGAATACAACTAAAGAGCATGTACAATGATATCATGCAGCAGAAAATACAGTTACAGAAAGCACTAGTCCTACATCTATGGCAATGTCAAGCTGTGGGTGATCATGCAAGTGTCGATTGAAAAAGAAAGAAGCAACACTAGCAAGTGCTATGAATCAAGTCATAGAATTTGAGAAGATGATACCACCAATTGTAAAAAAGTATCCATTATGCAAGAAAACCAGACAATATTGTATACAAAAGAATGAACAAAGTGTTTATATAAAGCCCAAGCTACTAGCAGGAATAGAACATTCACAAAGATAGTATGCAAAAAAGCAATAGGGAAACCTAAAAGAACTAATAAGTAATTCCCATATGAAGGATGTAAGTAATTCTGCAAAAACTGTTAGAATTTAGATTTGAAAAAAACTAAGATAAAGTCAGTCATCAGAAGTGTTTGTGATCTGAGACATGTTTAATTACGGTTGCGCCATACCTCCTAGCCGCAGGAGTGGGGTTGTCAATGGGCACGATCAATGGGCGTAATCAATGGGCGCGAACAATTAACCATGATTAACTATGAGAATAGTAAAGTAAATTAAATAATAAAAATAGTTAATACCTTGTATAACCTCCCCTTGCCTCCAAAACTGCAGCCACCCTGTCAGGCATTCATTTCTACAAGTTCTTAAAAAACTCCGCAGGAATTGTCTCCCAAACTAATGGTAATACATGTACAAGCCTTTTCTTAACAGCTTCCTTTCCTCAGGGGTATTTCCAATTCTTGGATACTGCTAGTGGAATTGCCTTTTAAGCTCCACCTATAGATGCTCAATAGGATTCAAATCAGGGGAATATGGGGGGTGTTCTTCAACCTCAATACAGTTTCTCTCCAACCAATCCATAACACTATAAGCCTTATGAATAGGAGCATTGTCTTGCTGAAAAAGAATATCTTGCATACCAAAAGAAATCATTGGATGAATAACAGGAAAAAGATGCCTTCTCAAGAGCCTAACATACCTGGTCTAATTGATATTTTGAGTAATAGGAACCAAAGAACCTTTTCTCTTCCCCCAAAAGCACCCTAAACCATAAGAGAAATTCCCTTATCCTTCTTCTTAGGATGAATACAATCAGACAGCCACTTCTCCCCAGGTTCTCTGAAAACCCATTGTTGTCTTGGATCCTTGGATTTCTCCACACTACATTTATCACTCCAAATAACTCCTTCAAAATCCTCCACTGTCCAGTCTTTATGAACTGTAGCCCACTTGAGTCTCTTTGCCACATGCCCAGGCTTGAGCTTTGGTCTTGATTTGGCTAGCCACTTCTCGAGATTCACTTCTCTGAGCACTTTGTGAACTATTTTACTTATTAGCTAATCATGTCCTAACACTCATAGTAGTACCAGGGCTAAGATGTTACGTATAGAAAGGGAAACACCAGGCACATATTTATCCCTGAAATAAGATCTGGTCATTTTCCAGTTGGGCTTAGCTGCCCAGAGAATTGTGTGCTGCTGCTGACGGCTAAGAACTGGAGCATGACCAGGGCGAGGAATGTGTTCTAGTAATTGGCACTCACATGCTCAGACAAGGAAGCTTTTAACTGTGGTCCCAGGGCACCCAATGGTTTGAGCAATAAGGGCAATATTCCAGAGGCAGTAGAAAAATCCAATAATCATGCCTTTTTTGAATGTTGGTCCGCTCTCTTTGCTTGGTTTTGGGAGTTCTTTTTTTTTTTGGTGCCGGAGGCTTTGCATATCCAGATCTGTAAACTATGGTAAAAGGGAAAAATAAATTGAGGGGCAGGTTGTATGAATTGTATTGTTGTTCACGGTTGCGATCACAGTCACGATCATGGTCGTAAGAGTCTGGCTTTTTTTTTGCAAGGTAGCTGACTAAGCATTGTGAACACTTCTGACGACTGGCCATGGTTGTTGTAGATAGTTGAGTTGCAAAGAAAAGTATACACAAGTTGGCCACGATTGATAGGATCTTTACAAGTTATAGAAGAAAAAATTCTGAAATTAGCATTACAAAGAGTTAGAACTAGTATCAGGCACTCGAAGCAACAAATTAAAAACAGTAGTATTGATTTACTTTTGAACTAAAATCTGCAGTTGTATTGCTTTTTAAAGCTTCAATACAAAGCAGAAAAGGAGTGGAAGTTGGCAGAGCTGAATCATGAATCACCTGATCCAATTATGGTTAGAAAGTCAAGAAAGAATATGGCTTTAACAGTTGTGAAATCTGGCAGCTAGGGTATGTGGGTGGCAAATCAAATTATGAGGCGAGAGATACAATATATTAAAACAAGAAGGCTGCCAGTATCAAAGCAAGGAAAGCATCCAAAGACACCAAGTTGGCTTACAGGTAGGGGTACTATGTTAGCCATACATAAATATATGTTACAAGCTGGAGAAGGTAAAATAGGTATCTTAAATTCAATAATTAACAATATGAGAATGGAAGATAATATATTAGGATATGAAATAGCAATGGACTCAGCTGGTATAGCAAAAGGAGTAACAAATTATTGGAGTGAAACATATGAAGATATTCCTACACAGTTACCAAATAAGATATAAAGAGTTTCAACTACAGGAATTCATCAAACAATTAAACAGGCGCTATCCAGAAGATCTGCAAAAGCTTGGCTTTTGAGTTTGGGATGGAAATGGAAAGAAGTTAAGAAGGAGATATATAAGGATGGACCTGGGCAGGAAGATGTTATAACCTACCAGAATACTATCTTTCTACCCTGCATGGTATTCTTTAAACTACATATGAAAGAGTGGAATTCAGATCTGGAACTAATTCGACAATTGCAGGATCAAAACTTCAAGCTTGTAGTTTATATTATATATGGTGAGTGTATATTCAATACTAATGATAGATGAAAGTGAATCTGAGTACACAATGATCATGCACCTATTCGCAAAAAGAGTTGTGGCTAGGGTCTTCATATTTCAGATTTCCCTATGCCAATTGAAAGATTTAGTTCAGGTAGAGTTTCAGAAATCCTGAAATGTGGAGGAGATACTTGGTGGACTGGTGATTTGCTTATCAAGCAAATTAGTGAAAAAGTTATTACTGAATTTAAAAAGTCATTTCCTAGGTGCCAAGACTTTTTTGCCTTTGATAATACAAAGATTTATCAAAAGTATACAACTGATACACTTCTGCTTGGTAATATAAATCTGGGTCTTGGAGGAAAGAATAAGATTACTATGAGGGATGGATATTTCTATCATCCTGAAAATCCAGCAAGGATCCAAAATCAGACAATAGTCTTGCCTGATGGCTGTTTTAAAGAACTTTGTATAGTTTTAGAAGAGTGTGGCCTGTGGCTAGTAGGCCAAAAGGTTCTGACTCAATGCACTATTCCAAGCAAGAATCCTGGTGAAAGGAAGCCAAATCCTACTTGCAAGCATGCAACAAATGCAAACTATTATGTAAGAGCAGTGCTGTCATTCCAACCTGATTTTTGAAATCAGAAGTATGAACTGGTGGAGATATTAGAGGTAGCAGGATATCAGGTCATCTTGTGTCTGGCCTTTTACTGTGAACTCAACTTTATTGAGTATTTTTGGAAACATGCTAAGTTATATATAAGAGCATATTGTGAATACTCATTTTTTTTATTAGTTCATACTGTACCAGAGGTATTGGAACAGATTTCTGGTCAGCTTATTTGAAATATCATCAGCGAATACTAAGGATAATAGATACATACTATAATAATCTAGCTCTTAACTCAGAGGATTTTAAGCACTATGTATATACATGGTATTCATCACAGAGGAGAATTCTGGACTCTGATATTCAAGTATCTATATAAAAAATTGATTAATTGATTACTAATAGTATTATTAATTTATTCTCAACATTGTTACCTAACTTGTATTTCTTTATAATAATAATAAATTGTGGCATAGTTTAAAGTATTGGGCTTGGGTCTTGTGAGGTTAAGAAAATGTTTCGTAGGTTGTGATAGTTGCTGTGGCAAAACAATTATCAGACTTTTTGTCTGAAAACTGGTTTAGAGTCGATGTTACACATAAGACAAACTGGCATGTCATGTTATCAATGGCAAAAGGTCACATGTTCGATCCCAGGGTCCATCAGAGTATTGGGAGAATGAGTGATTTTCTGCCAGTACGGCGCTGGCACAAAACTCGCATTTATGCCACCACCGAAGGTTGCCAACTGAGAGGTTTTCACTGAGTACTCAACAGAGGACTCTCAGCAATCCTGACAAGGTGGAACGAATCAAATTGGTTAGTTGGTTGCAGAGATAAACGCAGGCAAAGATAATGCCTAATGAGAGGATGACGCTCGAGAGAAGATCATTCGCCCATACCCCAAGGCATGATAAGATAGTGCTAGGTAGAGGCCTTCCACTTGAAAGGTCAACCCTGTGGGCAACGAGTCCTAACCACTATTAGCGTGATAGGACAGGAAATAGTTTCCTGTAGGTTGACGCAGATGAATAGGAAATCCACCTGCATTGATAAGTCTGTTGTCAGAGCTGATCACTTCGTATACAGAGATGGAACCAGTAACTGCTTGCCACAATAAAAGGGTTCAAGTGACTACGATGGCAGTGAAAAGTGCGAGGAGAGGAATCGGACACCCTTCCTGTGGTTCAAAGAGATCAGAGTCAAGCAGGGTGAAGGTTTTGCAGGGTCTACAAAGTCCGCACAGGAAAAGGTAGGAGCAGTAGCTAAGCTGCAAACACCCAGACGTGGAATATAAATATCAAGGTGTCTCCCACGCTTTACAAATATCATCAGTGATGGCGAAGCGATCTTATTAATATATTTGTTATACAATACACTTCTATATTCTACTCCTCTCTTGGCATTTTAAGTGAGCCTCCCTAGAAATCACTTTGTCACGTATCAGGTCTTAGTACAAACTTGCTGGTCCTCAGAGTCCGCTACCGCCTAACACTATATTGTTATCTTCTATACTACTGAGGCTCAAAACCACATCCTTCAATGAGCCTGGAGGACTACTTATCTAGTACCCTCCACCATCTATCACAAATCTACCTTCAATAAAATCCACATGTATACGAGATTGAGTTTGATCTCAGCATAAGCGAAGTCTTCGAAGACAAGAACATTCCCTTCTAGTTCATTGATCACGGGATCAAGTAGGCCCTCAAAACCCTCGCACAAATAGACAGAAAAGGCAAGATGTCACAAGCAAGAATCGAAGAGGGATCTGAGGATTCTGGCGACACTGACATACGACATACTGAGAGACAGCAAAGGCTGATCGGTGCGTAGGGACCAGGTCATGATAGCCCCTTTCCACTACCCCCACCACCCCCAGGAGGTGACATTTCCCCGCTACAGCCAGGTTCCATACCCATACCTTGAAATCCGGCAGGGCCACCCATACCCAGGGGCCCGACCAAAGTGTCACAAAAAGACAAAGCAGGCAGTAGTCACGCTCTAGGACCCCATCTCCCTCAGGCACTACTGACTTAGGTGCCTTCACCGCTTACATTAGGACACTGATTGGCCAATTAATCCACCGCATCACCGAAGCCCAGAACGACCAGACGGTGGCATATGGTATCCTCCCAGATGAAGGGAAGCAGACAGCAGAAGGTCTTGCTCAAGTAAAAGAGCGACTTCTGAATGGGCAGAAGCTGGTTGAAGAGGAATTTGTACTTTGGCAAAATAAGAGTGGGAAACTAGAAGGAGAGGGAGTGGCCCAGATCACCAGGTTTAAGGAGGTGGTTCAAGCTGCGCTCGCCCACATGCACGAGCGATCGGAACACCAGGTAGCAGCAAGGGGACAGTGGCACCAGGACCTGCAATACACTATCAAAGAATCGGTGAATATAGATCAAGGGCTCTATACAGGCATGGATAAACTGCGGAAGGAGCTAGATGAGGAACAACGAGATCGTAGGACCCAGGAGTTGTAGTTCATTATAGAGTTCCAGATTCTCAATAAAAAGGTAACCACAGGGCTCCGGGACATGCAGCAAAATATGACCCAGATGTTTGCCCAGATGACAGGAGAAATGACTGCATTGGTCCAGATGGCATTAGGATCGTATCAGGGTGGATTGATGCATGATGGCAAAAC
This sequence comes from Tuber magnatum, assembly GCA_003182015.1. NCBI lineage: Eukaryota > Fungi > Ascomycota > Pezizomycetes > Pezizales > Tuberaceae > Tuber > Tuber magnatum. Next base: position 231,535 of record PYWC01000111.1, read on the forward strand.
CGGGAGAGGACGGTCGGGTCCATCCCAACGAGACAAAGGGAAGTGGCCAGCAGAAAGAGCCACCCAGCCAGAGACCAAACAGAGTGGCCAGGGAAAGTCTGTGGCACTTCCCAATGTGGCCGGAGGAGCAGGAGACCCAGACCCAGGAGATGATGGGTTGGATAATAGTGGAGAAGAACCAAGCCGCCGGCCAGGAACGTTGCCTGTACAAAGGTGAAGGGCGGCTGAGGAAGAGGAGGAACACCAGATAATGATGCAGTTAGTTAAGGAGTTGGCCCGACAAACTGCTCTACATCAGGAGAAGCCCACTGACCCTCTATTTGTATACAAGGCAAAGTCCTACCAAGACATAAAACCTGGCTACACGCATACCAGGACTAGTTTAGCCGAAATCCCAAGCCATGGATGGAGGATAAAGAGAGAATTATATATGCCTTGGGGAGAACAAAGGGTACCGATGTGACACCCTTCAGCAACTGGTACAGAGAGAGCATAGAAGGGCTCGAAGGGTATACCGCTCATCCTGAATTGCTGACGTGGGAACAGTTCTGGCATAAGGTTATTGTGCGATTCTTACCAATGAATGAGGACCAGAACGCCTTGGCACAGATATGAAAAATCAAGTATGAGAAGGACATCGCCATGTACCTTCTCCAGATGGAAAACTTGAACATCAAGGCCCAGGTTGAGGGAACAGCATGGAGGAAGATAGTCGCGGACTGACAACCAGAGGCAATACTGAGACAGTTGTCTTATAAGTAATAGGATACCGACGGCAAATGGCTGGAGCACCTGTGAACGGTCGGTAACCAGGAGGAGGCTTTTCTCAACAGCCAAAGGCATCCACAAGACAATCCGTCTGGTATAGCGAGTTCTTACGGACTGTTGAAGCGAGGGCGGAAGGCCAGAGAAAAGAACCCGAAGTGAGGAAAGGAAGAAGAGTAACCTAGCAAGTTCCAGAAGAAGACAGGACTGGGAGCTCTCAAGTCAGCAAGGTAGACCCAGGCCAACAAACCAACCGAGACTCCGGAGGTTGAGCATAGCGACGGGAAAACCACTCGCGAGGGAATACCCCAAAACCTGGGCGACCAAGACCAGGAAAATAAAAGCTGCACCTGGTGCGGACTCACCAACCACAAGTGGGGAGCTTGTAGGAAGGGAGCTGTTGTCACAACCATAGGGCAGTGGAAAGGATTGCAGTTTAGGCCCCAAAATGTGCAGGTTCGGAATACCGCCCCAAGGCCAGCAGTGAACCAAACCTATGTACCACTAGCACCTAGACATTGGGAGTTGTCAGATCAAGAAGGGGAATAGATCGAACAACCGGGAGCCCTGTATAAAAACCACAACCTACGCTACGAGCTAGGGCAATGGCTTATTCAAGAAGGTCGGAGAACCGGACTGACTGGGTTCTGAACGTGGCCAGGGAGAGAGGTGTGAAGGGCATAAGAAAGCATGTATAACGGAGAAAGTTAACCCATCACAGGGGGACGCGATCAAGAAGGACCCCTGACCTGGAGACTGGATGGCAAGACTTTATATTCCTCCCTGGGTAGAGAAGGTTCAAACTCGGCACATCTGAACAGGGGACTGTTGCTGGGGGCAACTCAGGGCGACCCAACACTTTCCTCCAAAGGTCATGCACGGGAAATGAGTTAGGATAGCACAGGACTGCCTGAAGGTGCTCCCCCAGTCTCCGGATGGCACCACCAGCGACAGCGAATAGGGAGAGTGCAGCTTGCTAGGTGAGACAAAGGACAGTATACTTGCCTTAAATCATGCGCAATGTCAGGAGTCGAACACCTAAGGCCAGGTTGGAAACGTCACACCCTTATCTATGCACTGGTGGCATAGACTGGTATGATTAAATATCATAATTGAGGGGAAAGAAGGCAAGAAAGAAGACTCATGAATGAGGAACCAAGTTTGTCTGAGGAGGCCTGAATGGCTGAAATTGTGTGGGCACAATAACAAACACCCAATATTATTGAATGCTCCAAATAAAAATGTCTACTAAACGAAGACAGGGTAACCCTGTGGGGGAACCAAAGCGACAGAAAACTCAAGTCCCAACACCTACACATTACGAGTGCCCACAGGGTAACGTGTTATACCTAGTTATGGGTCACCCCCTAATAATGGGTCAGTTTCGGCCTACTTGTAAAAGCCTTAAAAGTCACCACCACCAACTCAATATTAACTCCCCTGGCCTCAAACTTTGTAAAATAAAAGCTTTTAATTCTCATAGGATGTACAGGAAAAGTAATTTTGTAATAATACAAATTACAGTCTTGCAACCCCAAAGTGATAGTTCTTGATTCAATCACTATTGTCCTCAGAATCAAAGCTTAAAATGACTTGATAGTTAACCTTTTTGCATGAGGAGCACGGGGGGGCAGATGGTGCTTAGAGCCATATTGTTAGAAATTGGATTTTCCTCCGAGAAAATGTGAGCTATTAGTTTGAAAATATGATATAATAAGAACTTATCGACTTACTAATTCAGTGGACTCATCACAGTCCATCTCATCTTCCTCTCTATCTATCATCCACAAATTATCAACAGCCCTTGGCTGGGACCTAGCCTTTCTCCTGGAAGTCACAATATGTCATTTTGTCTTCAGTTGCTGTTGTGAGATCCTCTTCTTTGTAGCCAAATACTTTTTACATTTATTATCACTCTCATGCTTTTTATAAAGCTTTGAAAGAACTGAGGTATAAAGACTTAGACCACCCTTAATCTGGCAGCAGTCTGTAGTACTGGGCTTGACAGCTTGGAGCCTGGTAAAAGTTGCAGCATCGAGAATAGACTGGGCATTTGTCTTGATATACAAGTCTAAAGCTTTGTTTAAAAGAGTACAACTTGCATCATGGAATTCAAGGTTGTTGGCCTCCTCCCTGATCTTATTGAGTTCAGATGATGTCTCTGCACATGTGGAAAGGGAACAGAGTCCAGAACACAGCTCATTTATAGGCTTAGACTGAGGAGTGGACAATTGAAGCACAGACTAGCTCAAAACTCTCTGCCAATTGAATGGGATCATGCCACTTCCCCTCCAAGCTGACAGAATATTCCTCACACCCATGGCCTTAGCCCTGGCCTTGTGGTACATTGGATAAAAGTTGCCTTTATGCAATGCCCAATGGGGTCCATGATCATGGAGAAAGTCTTTCAACTCCTTTCGATAACTTGTTTCTATAGGAGAGAACATTTCAATGTCCAAAGGTTGAAGAACATAGGTTGTATGACCAAGAAGACATATCACATAGGTGTTCATCTTAATGCAGTATTCAATGAACTTGATATTGTTGATATGAGAGCTGTGTTCATCCAAAACCAGCATTCAATGATTGTTGATTCCATTTTCTGGTCTTGTTTTTAGGTCAAAGATGTTTACCAACCAGTCCAATGTGATCTCAGTTGTGGTGTACCCTGCCATTGAGTGTGTAAAGTAGGCATCCGTATTCTTCTCATAGTTGATGTTACTATGATGCCCCATCAAATATGCATTGGAGGAATGAATAATACAAGGCGGAATTGACTTTCTATTACCAGAAATGGCTTCCACTACTGTAACCCATGACCGCTTCCCATCCTGCATAATCCATGGATTCTCCCCACCAGTATGGCATAATATTGTCCCACCACCTCCTCAACCTATTGCAAATCACTTCATATCGGTATTCCAGGTGTTTGTCAGCTGGATATGATATTTGCAGAGCATATTGTAGTAGTGATTAAGGTGTTCTTTGAAGATTGCTGGATCTGTGGCAAGGGATCGCTGCTTATCCAAGGTCTTCCAAACCTTGCATTGAACCTCTAGATGTCTTATAATAAATCGATCAACCCAATGCTTCCCAATTTCTCCTGTTTTCCCTTTTATTTGCTGCAACTGGTACGCCATATCCAAAACATGTCTCTGGCAGAGAGGTATCCCTCTATTCTCACAATCTTTGATCCTGTCAATAATAACACTCTCTTCAACCTTGGTAAGTAGTTGCTGCTGCTTATGAGCCTCTGGGGCAGGTGTAGTCTTGTGTTGAAAGTGGTTTTGCAAAGTTGTGCTGGAAAGACTAAAGATTGTGGCAATCTTGTGTACTGAGAGCTCAGGATAGTCAATTCTGTGGTGCAAAGCAGCTCGAATAATGCTCTCCTTATCAGCTTTCTTGGAAGCCATGAAAGATGGGATTTGGATAGCTTGTTATTGAAATTTCATATACTGTAGGAGTATTGTTCTGGAACCAAAATCTTAGAGGAAAATATACAAGATAGAACACAATAGCCTGCCTTAAATACTTGCTGCCTGGACCTGATATTTTTCCTACATCAACCTGAGACCTATAACCTAATCGCTGCATATTAATTCTGGGAACTTTCGCAACCTGGAACTCCAATAACAAGAATTTGTACCAGAGTAATAAAGAATTATTATATGATGCCAAAGGTTTATCCTTAGATATTTTTGCATTATACTTTACAGTTACAAGGTCTATGTCTATGGCTTCCATTATATGAAATATTGGGTCCTAGGAGGAAATATTGGGTTGGTAGTTGCGATTTTTGATGCTTTTACATGTAGATCAAAACTGGCCCATTACTAGGGGGTGACCCATAACTAGGTATAATACATTACAGCCAACCTAAGAATACAGGGAGAACAAGTACCGATTCACGTGTTATTAGACACAGGCTTAGAGATCTTTGTTATACAAGAAGTACTAGTCCAAAAGCTGGGACTAGAAATGATACAGCAAGACACCCCAGTTAGTATAACTGGGTTTGATAGTACACAATCCCAAAATGTGGGAAGGTGCTATACGACCCCTATCATGCTTGAAATTGGGGCTAACTGACATTGCTTGGACATTACATGTGAAGTCATGAGCCAGGAGATCTATGATTTAATAATACCATTCAGTTGATGGCATCGCCAACACCTCTTATCATTTATTGTAGATGCAAGCAGATGGACATTCGAGGCAGAGCAGTGCAACCAACACCTGGAACCAGAAGATGAAGGAATTTGCATTGAGTAGGACAAGAGAGTGGCCTTAGACCCTGCAGCAAGATACATGGGCTGTATTGTAGGCCCAGAGGACCCAGCAGGAGTTGTTATGGAAACTCTGCCAAGACCCTACCAGAAGTATGCCAATCTATTCCTGCCCCAGGCAGTAGAACGGCTTCCAAATTATAACACCTTTGATCAGGAGATCAAGGTTGTAGAAGGCGAGAAGCCCCTGTCGGGGCCAATATACCCGTTGTCTGAACAGGTACTACGGGCATTGCGAGAATACCTTGACAAGATGCTACGCGAAGGCAAAATAGCCCCAAGCCAGTCACCTGAACGTGCACTAATACTGTTTGTACCAAAACCTGACCAAGGGCTAAGGCTATTTGTGAATTACCATACGCTGAACAAGGTTACAATCGCTAACAAATACCCACTACCGCTCATGGGTGAACTCAGATATTTAGTAGTCGGGTTGTGTATCTTCACCAAGTTGGACCTAAAGGATAGGTACCACTTGATACATATAAAGGCAGGGGACAAGTGGGCGATGGCCTTCGGTACTCAATCCGGCCGTTATGAGGACCGGGTAATGCTCTTTGGGCTAGTGAATGTGCCCGCTACCTTTCAAGACTTGATGCACCTGGTTTTAAGATGGTTCCTAGCCTTGCAAGTGGTCGTATATATAGATGGTGTCCTAATCTGCTTCCAGACTGAGGTAGACCACGTCAAGCTAGTCAAGGAGGTATTGGCTGAGTTGCAGAAATTCCAGTTAGCCGTATCTATCACTAAGTTGGTGTTCCATATCAAGAAAGTAGAATTTGTGAGATACATAGTGATGACTGACGGGATCATGATGAGGGATTGAAAGGTCAAAGCCATAAGGGAATGGAAGAGACCTGAGTCCGTAAAGGACATACAAATATTTATGAGATTTGCAAATTTCCACCGCAGATTCACCAGGAATTTCTCAGGAACTTGTAGACCCATAACAGAGTTATTGAAGGACGACCCCAAGGGATTCGGCAGAGGCAAAGAGCAGTAGGAGGCTTTCAAATTTCTGAAGGAACAGTTTGTGGCGGCACCTATTCTGGCACATTTCCACCCAGGGCAAAATGCAGTGGTAAAGACAGATGCAAGTGACTTTGCATTAGGGTGTATACTATCACAATACCTAGAAAAAAGGCAACACCAAATAGCATTTCACTCCTGAAAGCTCAACTTGGCAGAGCTCAACTACGATGTCCACGATAAAGAGTTGCTCACCATAGTTGCAGCTTTCAAGAAATAGCGTCACAACCTTGCAGGAACAAGGGAACCCATCACGGTATTCACCGATCATCAGAATCTACAATACTCTCTCATGACCAAGGCCTGGAGCGCCAGGCACATAAGGTGGGCACAGAAGTTGGCAGATTTTAACTTCAAGATTGTGTATCGCCCAGGGTCAAGGAGCGGAAAACCAGATGCATTAAGCAGACGGCTGGAGTACATTCTCGAGGGGGGAACTGCGCAAAGTGAAAAGCTCTCAATCCTAAACCCTGCACGTTTTAACCAGGTTATGGTTATAGTGGTAGGAAGAGAAGATGAACCTGGTCTAGGTCAGAAAACACCCGAGCCGGGATATACCAGAGCTATGAAATTACACACAGAAGCTCATATTCCAATACGTGGCTCAAGCGAAGCGGCAGGACATGATATCTGCGCCCAAGAATGGACGGTATTACCCGCTAGCGGACAAGCAATGATAGCCACAGGAATAGCTTTAGCATTGCCATTGAGAACCTACGGCCGAGTAGCTCCTAGGGGTGGCCTTGCCACCCACCATGGGATCATGGTTGGGGCAAGAGTTAATGACAGGGACTACCGAGGAGGGGTGAAGGTGTTGCTATTCAATCTGAAGGACCTGGACCACCATGTGGGAAAGGGTGAATAAGTTGCGCAACTCGCAGTAGAAAGGATTCATGAGGGAGAGCTCTGGGGAGAGATGGAGCTAGAGAATACCGAGAGGGGCTATGGAGGATTCTGAACCACAGGAATCAACGTAGTTGAAACCCAAACCCAATCCGGGCGGCTAAGAAAAGAGAGTGGGCTAAATCAATACTTCGATCAGTTCGATTACGGGCGGCACAAAGCCCTGACAACTGAAGAAACTGTGCTAACCCACACAGTGGTTATCAAAGCAACAGCACAGAAATTTGATGCCCAATTCCTAAAACAGGAAGAGGAAAAGGGAGGGACCGACCAGGACTCGAAGATGAGGAGAGAGAGGTTAGAAAGGCTCTGGGATGAGGGAAAGGAAATGCCATCGCATTGGCCTTTAGCGGATGGCCTCCTTTACTATAAGGAACGGCTAATTATCCCAAAGGATGAAGTCCTACAAACTCCAATTGCTCAAAGCAGCCACCACTCCAAGGTTGTGGGGCATTTCAGTCCAGAAAAGATCCTAGAAATCATGATGAGAGACTGCCACTAGAAAGGGCTCGCCAAGTAGGTAAATGACTACGTACGGTCCTGTGACGAGTGTCAACACAATAAAGCAATGCGATATACCAAGTGTGGGTTTCTACAGCCATTGGAAATACCCTATGTGGCGTGGACCTCTATCTCAACTGACTTCATAATGCAACTACCAAAGTCGGAAGAGAACACTCAGATCATAGTAGTAGTTGACCACTGCACCAAAATAGCTCATTTCACAGGCCTCAAGGAAAATGCAACGACAAAGGATATAGCTAAGACATTCCTTCGGGAAGTATAGAAACTGCATGGGCTGTCTACAGAAGTCATCTCAGACATGGATGTAAAGTTCGCAGGAGAATTTTGGGAATCCCTCTGCAAACTCTTAGGCATTAAGCGGAAAATGTCAATGGCGTACTAGCCGCAAACAGATGGGCAAATGGAGAGAACCAACCAAGTGCTGGAAAGCTACCTACGAAGCTTTACCTACTATGATCAGGGTGATTGGCACCAAGTGCTCCCATTAGCGGAATATGCCTATAACAACTCTATTATGAGTGCGTATGGAGTAACTCCCTTCTATGCAAACTATAGATACCACCCACAAATGGAGTTGGTGAAGGAGCGGGATGCTCGAAATCCAGGAGCCATCACGTATGCTCACTGGATCAAGGAAATGCATGGACAGACGATGGCCACATTGAAGGCAACCAGAGAAGTAATGGTGCAGTGCCAGGATAAGAAAGCAAGGCCACAGCCAAACTTTCAGACCAGCAATTTGGTCATGCTGAACAACAAGAACATTCGTACCAAGCGACCCTCCAAGAACCTTAGCTCAAAGTTGTATAGGCCCTTTAAAATTCTGGAACTATGTGACAACTGAGCATTTAAGCTAGAAATCTCGGAACGCGGGAAGACCTACCTGGTCTTCCATGTATCATTGTTAGAGCCTTACCAGACGTCAGTTCGGCCGGCTCACCATCAGCCTGCCAGGGCGCCCCAGGAGATAGATGGCGACTTAGAAGAAGAGGTTGAAAAGATAGTAAAGAGTGAGGTTATTTTGTATATTTGCAGAATTCACAGACAGACTAGGAGGATCCATGAGCTAATGTATCTTGTGTAGTGGTGAGGGTGCTCAGAAGACGAAAACACCTGGGAGCCACCAGAACATTTGGGGCATGCAGTGGAATTGGTGGAAGGCTTTCACAGGGAAAACCTGGAGAGGCCGCAGAGATAGAGGAGGGATGACAGGGAAAGGTTTTTCACCGTATATTGCCGAGTCCTTAAGGGAGATTAGTTTGTACGCAATTAGAGAAATAGATTATAGAGATTCAGGCTGAACTCTTAGAGAGGGGAGCTCATATTACACATAAGATGAACTGGTATAGCATAATGGGCATGTCACGTAATTATTGGCAAAAGGTCACAGGTTCGATCCCAGGGTCCAGCGGAGTATTGGGAGAACGAGTGAATTTCTACCAATACGATGCCGGCACAAAACTGGCCTTTACGGCACCACCGAGGGTCACTGACCAAGAGGTTTTTGCTGAGTCCTTAATAGAGGACTCTTGGCTATTCAGACAAGGTCGAATGAATCGATTCAGTTAGTTGGTTGCAGAGATAAACGCATTCAAAGACCATGCCTGATAAGGGGACGACACCCGCAAGAAGTTCATTTGCCCACACCCACAGGGATGATAAGATATAGCCAGATGGAGGCCTACCACGTGAAAGGTTAACCCTGAGCACAACGAGGCCTAACTGCCATTAGTGCAATAGGACAGGACATTGCTTCCTGAAGGTTGACACAGGCGGATAGGAAATCCACCTGCATTGATAAGTCTGTTGTCGGAGCTGATCACTTCATATGTAGAGATGGAACCAGTGACTGCTTGCCATGGTGAAAGGGTTCAAGTGACTGCGATTGCAGTGAACACGGCAAGGAGAGGGATGAGACTGTAACAACAGAGCATACATGAGCTATGGCAAACGGAACCTATACCCATACAGGTAGCCAGGAGGCAAACTGTTAGGAACCGGCAGGCAAGTAAGTACTTGACCTATGGAGACCCAATGGCCCGGGCTCCGAGAATGAACAGAATTGGCGGGTCAGGGACTTAGGTACCTGGGTACACGCGGGAGCAGTATCAACGTACTTAGGGACTTATGAAGGGGCAGTTGCTCAGCTAGGCTGGGTAACTGGAAACAGGTCAGAAAGGTCTATCGCCAGCGACGGGATAGACAGGGTAACAGGTAAAAGTTAACTTGTCCGCTGAACAAGGTTACCCTACATTTCAATACGAAGTCCTGTGGGGAGTTCGGGAAAATTGACTAGAATGTTGATCACGCGAAGCCATGCATGATACTGGAATCTGGGGTTCCGGGGGATGCTATTGGGTGCACTACGTAGGTTCGAGGAAGCTGTAAATTGAAGACATTATTCCTATCATACCCCTCCGGCCCCGCCTTGAGACCCGGACGTCATGGGCAAACTCTTGTGTGGTTGTGTGCAGTCTAGCAAAGAGGAATCTTGGGAGACGTGCTTGCAACACCGTATATGTCGCTGCCGTCCAGTCGACCATAGGCTGTTCGCAGGATATATAAGGGGGCATAGGGTGGAAGGTGGAGTACCTCCTCCAAGTTGTTGGGAGTAAAACGGACCAGAACTGACGGAGTTCACGGGTGTTAACTGTGGGGGTCCCAAAGGTAGTGCAGGGTGGTGCCGGGGTGACAGGGAGAGTTTTACACCTACCAAGCCCGAACGGGCTCCCAACGTTATAGGCTCTAAAAGGGAAGTGCAGAGACACTAAAAGCATGATTCCTACCACAGGTAAGGTAGCTCCGAGGTAGTGGTCATGGGTAGCGCCCATTGGATCAGGCCCAGACTATCGTGCCCTGCAGAAGACACCGGAAGCCCACGACCCGTAAAGAGTAAATAGATAAACTGCTCACGGTAGCCTCCGGAGCCAAGTAGAGATCAATGCATATGGGAAGGGTGTCATAGATAGTCTAGTTCAGGAGGTGCCTTGACTGTTAGCCACTGGCAAGACACCGATGCGCAGAGGTTTTCACTCTGGCGGGCAAAATGGAAATGCACCACACAAACGATAACCACATAAGGTGAACCCCGACTAGAGTGTGTCAACACATGCATGCACGAAGGGTGTGCCAGGAGACGTGTCGGACCACCCTTAGCAGAGAAAGGTGTGCTCCAATAGTTGGAGTAAACTGATGGGGGAGTTTCTGGCATAAGATAAAACTACCTGAAAGTCTATGTGAGAACTCTCCTACTCCAACAATCAATCCTCTCGAGACCTTAATTGAGTGAAGCGTCAGGCTTAACGATATTGAGTTTTACTGTTTACTTTACTCTTACAT
>PYWC01000111.1:255928-282099 GCA_003182015.1 Tuber magnatum
GTCATAGTGGACCGATTCTCGAAAATGGCCCATTTCATACCCCTGACCACTGAGGTACCTATCAAGGAGCTTGCCTTGATATTCCTGAAGGAAGTCTGGCGCCTTCATGGACTCCCCGAGTCAATCATCTCTGACCGAGATAGCTGATTCACATCCAAGTTCTGGATGAGTCTAATGCCCGTGTTGCAAGTGAAACTAAACCTTTCGACTGCATTCCACCCTGAGACTGATGGGCAGACCGAGAGGGTAACCAAACACTAGAGCAGTACTTGCGTAGTTGCTGTTCCTACCAGCAAGATGATTGGGTTTCGCTGTTACCCCTTGCGGAGTATGCGTACAACACCTCGACATCAGAATCCACCAGGTTGTCACCTTTTGAGATCAACTATGGGTTTGACCCAAGGACAAACTGGTCAGGTATTGTGTCTGATAACCAGGGAATACACCCTAGTAGTGAACTCTTGGTTAAGGAATGGGAAGGAACCTGGGCAGAGATTCGAGAAACGATCCAACGGGCACAGGCAAGGGAATGGAAATTGCATGACCAGAAAAGGTTGCCATCACCGGACTACGTCACCCTGGAGGATGTGGCTCCTGGGTGGGCAAGGAAAGCCGCCCGCATGATGTTGAACCGGAAAAACATCCGCACGAAGTGTCCAATGAAGAAGCTAGACCACCAGATGTTTGGGCCTTTCGTGGTCAAACGTCAGGTGGGTAACCGAGCTTATGAACTCCAATTGCCCACCAGATGGAGCATCCACCCAGTTTTCAATGTCAAATTGCTCGAACCCTATCGCGTGGATCCGGAAGCAGGTAGGGTAAAGGAAGCCCCTACCGCGGAACTTATAGACAACGAGCCCTGTTATGTTATCAAAGCTGTTGTGGATAGCCGATGGTACGGAGGAGCGAAGGCGAAGTTTCCGTCATGCTTTGTCCAGTACCTGGTTTCATGAGAAGGCCACGGGGCTGAGGAGAACTCATGGGAGCCCTATGAGATGCTAGAAGGGACAGGCTTGCAGGCCATTCGGGATTTCCACCAAAGATATCCGTCCAAGCCCAGGGACCATAGGGTCTAGGGGGAATCGAGTCGTGGGAATAAGAGACAATGGTAACGGTCCGGGACGGACCATAGAGAAGAGGGGAGTGATGTAACGACCCAGCATACATGAGCTATGGCAAACGGAACCTATACCTATACAGGTAGCCATGAGGCGAACCGATAGGAACCAGCAGGCAAGTGAGTACTTGACCTATGGAGACCCGATGGCCTGGGCTCCGAGACTAAACAGAATTGGCTGGTCAGTGTACTTAGGGACTTATGAAGGGGCAGTTGCTCAGCTAGGCCGGATAACTGAAGACAGGTCAGAAAGGTCTATCACCGGCGACGGGATAGGCAGGGTAACAGGGAAAGGTTAACTTGTCCGCTGGACAAGGTTACCCTACTCTCAGGATCAGGTTACCCTGCCTTCGGTCTTGGGTTACCCTGCCCAGAGTCCTGAGTTACCCTACCTTTCAATACGAAGTCCCTTGGGGAGTTCGGGAAAATTGCCTGGAATCTTTGTTACGCAAAGCGATGCATGATACTGGAATCTGGGGTTCCGGGGGATGCTATTGGGCGAGCTACGTAGCTTCGAGGAAGCTGTAAATTGAAGACAGTATTCCCATCATACCCCTCCTGCGCCGCCTTAAGGCCCAGACGTCCTGGGCCAACTGTTGTGTAGTTGTGTGCAGTCTAGCAAAGCGGAATCTTTGAAGACATGCTTACAACACCGTATACATTGCTGCTATCCGGTCGACCATTAGCTGTTCGCGGGATATATAAGGGGGCATAGGGTGGAAGGTGGAGTACCTCCTCCAAGTTGTTTGGAGTAAAATGGACCAGAACTGATGGAGTTAACAGGTGATAACTGTGGGGGTCCCAAAGGTAGTCCCGGGTGGTGCCGGGGCGACAGGGAGAGTTTTACACCTACCAAGCCCGAACATGCTCCCAATGCTATAGGCTCTGCAAGGGAAGTGCAGAAAGACTAAAAGCATGATTCCTACCACAGGTAAGGTAGATCCGAGGTAGTGGTCAGGGGTAGCGCCCATTGTATCACTCCCGGACTATCGCGCCCTGCGGAAGACACCGGAAGCCCGCAACCCGTAAAGAGTAAATAGATAAACCGCTCCCGGTAGTCTCCGGAGTCAAGTAGAGATCGATGGATATGGGAAGGGTGTCATAGATAGTCTAGTTTATGAGGTGCCTTGACTGTTAGCCACTGGCAAGACACCGATACGCAGAAGTTTTCACTCTGGCGGGCAAAATAGCAACGCACCGCAGAAACGATAACCGCATAAGGTGAACGCCGACTAGAGTGTGTCGCCACATGCATGCCCAAAGGGTGTGCCAGGAGACGTGTCAGACCACCCTTGGCGGAGAAGGGTGTACTCAAATGGTTGGAGTAAACTGATGGGGGAGTTTCTGGCATAAGATAAAACTACCTGAAAGTCTATGCGAGAACTCTCCTACCCCAACAATCAATCCTCTCGAGACCTTAATTGAGTGAAGTGTCAGGCTTAACGATATTAAGTTTTACTGTTTACTTTAGTCTTACATCTGTGTGAACTTTTGGCGATAAGTTTGAAGTTGTTCAGTGCGGTCGCAACCTTGGGATCCATCTTCCTAGGGGTGCCCCCCTTACCGAGACACACTCCCTGCGGTTTGAAGGGATCAGAGTCAAGCGGAGTAAGAGTCATTCACGGTCCACGAAGTTCACATAGGGAAAAGTAGGAGGAGTAGCTAGGCCATGAACTCCCAGACATGGAATATAAATGTCGAGGTGCCTCCCACACTTTACAGATATCATTAGTGACAGAGAAGAGATCTTATCAATATATTTGTTACATGATACACTTCTATATTCTACTTCTATCTTGACATTTTAAGTGAGTCTCTCTAGAAATCACTTTATTATGTATGAGACCTTAGTACAGACTTGCTTGTTCTTAGAGTCAGCTACCACCTAACAGTTTAGTCTTCTGGAACCATACAGGAAAATCTATGGTAATAACTCTGAGGTATGACCTCAAACCCTATTTTGATAAAAGAAAACCCCCCTCTCTTCAAATAACAATTTATTGATAGAAAACATCATCAACAATCCTATCTTGTATTGCAACAACAACTTAGTCCCTCATGATACCAAACCAGTATTTGTTGTAAAAGGAAAAACTCCTGTACTGATTGGAAAATTTATCCTATTTTGTAACATATAAAAACAAAATCCTTTAGTAAAGATTATTCTCCCTTCCCTCCTTTCCATAGCCCTGACTCTGACATCATATTGAAAGCCTCTGGTGGTAATCCTTCTCTTGTGCCTGTCAGTCTCAAACACTTGATTATGTATTCCAAAGTCTTAGAAGCCCTATGGCATCTGCTATTCATATGGTCCCAATCTTGGTTTAACCAATCAGTATATCCATTTGGGTAACCTTTGTGAGCCCTCATCTGAAGAATCCTTCTAGCCTGAAACTTAGGTAGAGTCATAAAACTCCAACAGTCTCTAAAGAGGGGTCTATATATATAGCAAGATAGGTAGGGTTCTTCTACCCACTTTGTCCACATATCTTTCCAAATCTTGTCCTTGATCTTTATGCACAACTCTGTATCCTGCTCCGTGATCTGGACCAGTTTAGATAGTTTCATTAGTATCTTGGTTTCCAAGAACAGTAGTACTACTGTCACTACAACTTCATCCATTAGTAGCCATATCTATTGAGTAGTTGTAGCATGAGAGGTCTATACTTTGGGTCTCATGCACTTTCTGCTCCTGTTGAAAGCTAGCCTCTAGTTTATATCCACTCTAAACTTACTGTTTATTAGAAATGTCATAGAAAGTATGGCCACTGCGATGTTGTTCTCCAAGATTGCCATGACCAAGCAGATCGTGGTCAATTTTTTTTTATCTGTTCCACAAATAGTGCTATTGGGGCTAGGTATGCCTTGGTTGATAGAACTGTGGTACTTGTCATATCGAAAGCATTGGTGATCTATCTGGCCATCCTGTTCCAAAACTTTTGTATTTTTTCTACTATTGTCTTTGACAGCATAAGGACCTCCACTCTGTACACTAGTGTAGGTAGTAATAACCCTTTCACTAGTGTGCAGGCCCTATAGGGTAACAGTCCTTTGCTGGGCATTGATAATCTTTGGATTTGCCAGAATTCTGCCTGTGCCAGTAACAGTCTCTTCATGAAATAGGAGCTAGTGTCTCCCTTATCTGTCAGCCAATACTCTAAATATTTGACCAAGGTTCTTGCAGGCTTAATGACATGTGATTGTACAGTAACTGTATAGGCAGGCCATAGGTCTTTCTCTCTCCTTGTCCTCAAATGCATGAGTTTGGTTTTAGTTAACCTAAATGATAGCCCCAAGCCTTACACCTTGGAGACGATCTTCTGTGTTTCAGATTCTAACCTTTTGGAGTTATTATCCTATGAGTACAATGCTGCTGTAATTTGGAAGTTGTTGACATAGCATAACATGAAAGCTATCTTCATACCTCCTGTGGGGTGTAGCAGACTTATATATATGACAAAAAGAAGCAGTCATAGTGGTGAACCTGGTAGTATTCCTTTGTTGACTTTATGGTCCCTTTTAGAACTTCTGAGATATACAAGAGAAATATTTCTAGTTGCAATGAAATATTGTCTCCAATTGACCAGGTATTTTGGGTCTTTTTTAACCCCTTCCAGCTGGTCAATCAACTTGTTGTAATCTATATGGTCAAAGCCACCTTTGACATCTCAGAAGATTGTAGAGACCTTCTTTTTTGCAAATTGTACTCCTTTAATCAAGTGCTATAGTAATGCCACCGCATCTACCCTTGACTTTTGAGGTAAGCTTCCAGTCTGGTTGACCCAATTCATAACCTGTTTGTAAGCAATCTTTATTAGCCTCATATTGACTATACATTCAGCTATCTTAAAGTAAGTCTGCATTAAGATGATAACCTGAAAGCTCATGTATTCCACATAGTCTTATTTGTTAGGTTTTGGTATTATGTCTCCAGTTGATCATTTGAGCATTAGAGGATGTATTCTCTACTAAAAAGGTCCTCAATCTAGCCTAGGATGACTTCCTGGTTCATACTATAGATTTCTTTTCATACCCCATATGGCACTTAGTCTAGTATGAGGGTGGATTTGTTGTTGCACTTCTGGAGTGTCTCATTTACTTCTTTCTGCCTAATTCAATCTTCCTTACCTAGCCTCTACCTGCCTGGTATTAGTATAGATATTGGATTCTCATTTGCAGGAAAGAAATATCGTATGATTGTCTTCTCTGTTCTTTCAGGCAGTGTGTTTATTCTATCAGGAGTCTTACAGGGTACTTGTTGTGTTGTAAACTGATAGGCCATCCATATATTATTCTTTTTTTCTATTTACTAGAAAGTTATTCTAATGCACTTTCTTTGCCAAGTTGAGCGCTTTTTGGTAAGCCTTTGTCACCTTGTCTCTCTCCTCTACTTCCATCCCATCGCACCTCTTGCACCAGGTAGCAGACGTGTAAATACTCTCCAATTGTATGATCTCCAGCATCTACCATGCTTTTTCACCATTTTTGTAATGTGTTTAGACTGGGATCCAATTCACATAATGGTAGGATAGAAGCAGATGGCATCTTGATTAACAAGAAGTGAGTAATGCGAACTAAAAGAGTCTTCAAGAGGGTGTAATAGGGAATCAAAGAAGTAAATATTCAACTGAGTATATTAGAATTACTGTCAGTCAACATCTGCCATTTCTATCGTGAAAATCCGCAGTCTTTAAATACAACTTATCGCTTATAACCAGTATCCGCGATTTCATAAAATATTGTTTATAACAACTAATAGCACACGAAACAATACAAGTATCAAATGATATTGTAGAACCAAAGTTAAAACATTGTGTATATCAACTGATAGCACATGAAACAATACTACTCAAACAATACTGTAAAACCAAACTTAAAATATAACTTAGTACAGTGACTAGACAAAAGTCATAGTGATGGCTCAATCTGACACAATTTCCATGCCCTATCTGTCGCGAAAGATCCGCTGTATTTTACCTATAAACTACAAAATAAATTTTAAAAATAAAAATAAGAAACCCGATATCTAGAGAATATAACAAAACTAGTATTAAGTATACCAACCTTTTGCATTGATGACTGCTGCCACTCGTAAAGGCATAGATTGCCAAAGCTTCTTAAAGAAGCTATCAGGTATGGTTATTCATACCAGAGGGAGAACCTCTGCCAGGCATGCACAAAACCTGTTAGGGCCACCCGGGGTATCTAAAATGCCAGGATACTGGTGGTGGAAGCAGCTCTTCAGCTCCACCCAGGCATGTTGGATTGGGTAGAGGTTAGGGGAAAGGGGAGGATAATCCTAGAGATCAACGTGATTTTCGTCGAACCAGTCAAGTGTGTTATGAGCTGCATAGACCCTTGTATTATCTTGCATCAAGACAGAGTCCCCCATATCATCCACAATTTCTTGGAGCACTGGGGGAAGAGTCTCTGCTAAAAGATCAATATAGACAAAGCAATTAATACTGCTGTTCAAAAGTGGCACTAATGGCCCCAAATGCCCCCCGAGAAACAACCCCAAACCATCAGTCCCATATCATTATCCTTTCCACATGCCTTTATGCAATCGGTGAGCCACTTCTCTGAGGGTGTTCAAAATACCCACTGCTGCTTTGAGTTGGCAGACATCCAGACTGTGCATTCATCACTATAAAGAATGCGCTCGAAATCTTCCACCAACCAATCCTTTCTTGCTATTGCTCAAGCAAGCCACTGTCTTGCATGCACAACACTCAACTGGTGCCTTCTACGAGCAAGTTATTTTTTAATGTTTGCTTCGCAGAGTATACGGTCCATAGTTCTAATCGAGATGTAGGGAGCATAATATTTCCGGAACTTTATCCTTGTCATAGAGAGATCTTGCTGAGCAGTACAAATGATTGCCCGGTGCTCTCACTGGCTGAGAATGGCTGGTCATCCAGGCTGTGGAGTATTTTCCATACGCCGCATATGCATGCACGAGAAAGAAACTTTTGAAGAGTTGACCAAGGACGGCCAACCAGGCTTGCGACAGTCGAAATCTTCTGGAAGACGTAAAAGAATACAATTGTCATTTCTTTTTCTGTGTAATGGGGGCACCCCTAGGAGGATGGATCCCAAGGTTGCGACTGTACAGAACAACTTCAAACTTATTGCCAAAGGTTCATGCAGATGTAAGAGTAAAGTAAATGGCAAAACTTAATGTCATTAACCCTGACGGTTCACTCAACGAAGGTCTCGAGAGGATTGATTTTTGAAGTAGGGGAGTTCTCACATAGAATATCAAGTAGTTTTATCTTATGCCAGAAACTCCCCTATCAGTTTACTCTAACTATTTGAGCACACCCTTCTCTGCTAAGGGTGGTCCGACATGTCTCCTGACACAGCCTTCAGGTATGCGTGTGTTGACATGCTCTAGTCACCTTTCACCTTATATGGTTATCATTTCTGTGGCGTATTTACATTTTGCCTGCCGGAGTGAAAACTTCTTTGCATCGGCCTCTTGCCAGTGGCTAACAGTCAAGACACCTGATAAACTGGACTATCTACGACACCCTTCCCATATACACTGATCTCTACATGACCCCGGAAGCTACTGGGAGCTCTTTATCTGTACACTATTTACCATTCTTGGTCCTCCAGTGTCTGCAGCAGGATACAGTAGTCCAGGAGTTGTCCAATAGGTGCTACCCATGACCACTACCTCGGATCCACCTTACCTGTAGTAGGAATCATGCTTTTAGTGTCTCTGCACTTCCCTTACAGAGCCTATAGTGTAGGGGACACTTTCAGGCTTGGTAGATATAAAACTCTCCAAGTCCCCACAGTACCACGCAGCACTACTGTAACCGGTACGGGTACTAGGTTGGTTTATGTCTGGTTTCACAGTATTGTTTGATACTTGTATTGGTTCGCGTGCTATCGATTGATACACACATTGTTTTATGTTTGGTTTCACGGTATCGCTTGATACTAGTATAGTTTCGTGTGCTATCGATTGATACACACATTGTTTTATGTTTGGTTTTACGGTATCGTTTGATACTTGTATTGTTTCGTATGCTATCGATTGATACACACATTGCTTTATGTTTGGTTTCACGGTATCGTTTGATACCTGTAGTGTTTCGTGTGCTATCGGTTAATACACACATTGTTTTGCAATATCGCTCATACTGGAGATAAGCGATATGCTGTATTTAAAGACTGCTGAGTTCCGCGATGGAAACAGCACACTTCGACTGACAGTATTCTTAATATACTTGGTTGAACAGTTACTTCTTTGATCTCCTATTACACCCCTTCGAAGCCTCCTTTAGCAAGCAGCGCTCGCTTCTTGTTGATCAAGAAGCCATCTGCTCCTATCGTACAGCCACGTGACTAGGGCCTAGCCCGAACACGTTACAACTACCTTCAGGACCCCGACAGTTAACTCCCATTAACTCCATCAGTTTTGGTCCATTTTACTTCGAACAACCTGAGGGAGGCACTCCACCTTCCACCCTATACCCCCTTTTATATCCTGCGAACAGCTTATGGTCAACCAGACAGCAGTGACGTATACGGTGTTGCAATCAGGTCTCCAAAGATTTCTCTTTGCTAGACTGAACACAACTACACAACTGTTTGCCCATGACCTCCAGGCCTCAAGGCGGGGCCACAAGGGTATAATAGGAATGTGGTCTCCAATTTACAGCTTCTTCGCAGCTGGGTAGCTCACCCAATAGCATCTCTCAGAACCCCAGATTCCAATATTATGCATGGCTTCGCGTGACCAACATTCATATCATTTTTCCCAAACTCCCCGCAGGACTTCATGTTGCAAGGTAGGGTAACTCAGGACTTTGAACAGGGTAACCTGATCCTGAGGGTAGGGTAACCTTGTCCAGTAGACAAATGACATTATCCTGTTACCCTGTCTATTCCGCCACCGGAAATAGACACTTCTGACCTTTCCCCAGTTACCAGGCCTAGCTGAGTAACTGCCCCTGCAGAGGTCCCTAAGTACACTGACACTGCTCCTGGGTGTAGCTAGGTACCTAAGTACCCTGCCAGCTAATTCTGTTCATCCTGAAGCCTGGGCCATTGGGTCTCTGTAGGTCAAGTACTTACGTACCTACCAGTTCCTACTAGTTTGCCTACTGGCTGCCTGTATGGGTGTAGGTTCCAGCTGTCATGGCTCATGCGTGCTGGGTCATTACACTCCATATCGGTCATTTCACACCTATTGGTTCTTGGCTTTGGCTGGGCAGGAGCTGACTTCCATTTTGCAGGCATTTTCATTTGTATTACTCTTCCTCACATGTTTTACAATATTGAAGAGGTAGACATGGTATCCCCCCCATAATATTGCTGAGTCAGCACTTACTCAGCATCACCAAGACTTTTGTCTAGTGGCTATACTCATGCCAGTTATAACTTTGTTGGTTTTTTTATTAGTACTCAACTACGAATTATATGGATCAGCCTATTCAGGCTAGTCTGAAAGTTATCCACTGCTTTACCAGCTTCTAATATTGGTTTATATCTGGTAGGACCCTCCATACATTCCTTAAGAGCTGCTTCAATAAGGGGGTTTGGTTTACTCTTATAAACTTGCTGTTTTATCTGTTCCCAGTCTGGGGCTAGTCTTGCTAATTCTACCTCTTCACTGTTGGCTTCAGTGAGAATTGCTATGTGGTCTGAGTTTGACCTTTATCATAAGTCACTCCATCTTGATATCCTTAAAGGTATTACTGAATTGGCTAATGTATGATAGGTTGCAGATGGTCAGTATGATCTTGAGTTGTCTGGGTTTCTAGTATGAATTCCTGAAGTATTTAGTATATTGTATCTGTGCAAGGCAGCTCTATGCATGTACAATTCCCCCTGTTGATGCTCCCCATGTCTGAGGTTCTGAAATGGGTCCATGAACACAATGTGTACGTTCAGATCCTCCACCACCATGGTGGGTTTGTTAGCCTTAGCAAATAACCTTAAGAGATCCACTGTATTAGACACCTCCACCTAACTATTATAAACATTTATTAAACCAAAAGAAATACTTGCCCCAACCAGCTGCTCCCTTTTGTCAAACACTCTCAAATACAAACCATATTTAGCCATAGGCACCACCACAAAAGAAATACCAGTCAAAACTCTCAATAAAACATATGTTACTATCTTGACTTTAGGGCCATTTTGAAAAATACACTCATAACTGAGGGCCTTTATAGAGACTCCCACATACAAAGGCAGATCTCGAATACAGACAAAGAAAACATCAAGCCCCTTGACTATGTGAAATAACAAAATAAAAACATTATTGCTCCTACAGCAATTATATTATACAAAATGCAGTCTTATTCCTGTCATTGCGTTTTGTCTTTGTGTACTCAACATAGTGCCTACCATCCTAATATTGGATATCGGACATATCAATGTCAGCTAGCGCGGCCATACACTCGTCATACTACTCTTTCACTTCCTCTTTGACTTGAAGCTGAACTGGGCAATCCTTGTCTTTTATAGAGTGTGATCCTACATATACTTGGTATTTGGCAGGTGTCATAGAGCAACAGTCTGGTATAAGTCTTGTACGTTCACGACGGTTTATCTGTCCACCCTTGTGTTCTTTCTCAAGATGTGTCTTGCAGCAGATAGGACAAATATCTGCTTTTTCCCTACAACCTACTTTGTAACTGATATGGGTACTAGGTTATTTTATGTTCATTTCACAGTATCGTTTCATACTTGTATTGTTTTGTGTGCTATCAGTTGATACACACAAGGTTTTGAAATATTGCTCATACTGGAGATAAGCAATATGCTGTATTTGAAGACTGCTAGTTTCCATGGTGGAAACAGCAGACTTTGACAGACAGTATTCTAAATATACTTGGTTGAACGGTTACTTCTCTGATCTCCTATTACACTCCATTCAAAGACTCCTT
Organism: Tuber magnatum; assembly: GCA_003182015.1. NCBI lineage: Eukaryota > Fungi > Ascomycota > Pezizomycetes > Pezizales > Tuberaceae > Tuber > Tuber magnatum. The sequence continues at coordinate 266,957 of PYWC01000111.1, forward strand.
TAGTAAGCAGCACTCGCGTCTTGTTGATCAAGAAGCCATCCTCTCCTATTGTACCGCTATGTGACAAGGGCCCAGCTTGAACATGTTACATTTTTTTAACCTCAGCAAGTGGTTGAACACCTGGATGGACCTGGTCTGATCAACCTGCGAAAGTCCAACACCGAAGCTAGCAGTGGGGAGCAGCAGAACTATGGAAGGTTTGGCTCTACCAACATGACACCATTGAAGCACTAGAGACTCGAAGTGGGAAGCAGGTCCCACGCAAAGGCCTTACCAAGAGAAGGCAACCCAAGAAACCGAAAGGGCCAAAGAGTGATATCTCAATTGACGAAACAGAGAGACAACCAGCTCGAGATTTGGCCAAGCAGACCTTTAGCGAATCAACCAATGAGTTAGAAAAGGCAGCAACCAGCCTTCCTGGGGTTTTCCGCTCCAGCCCCAGTCAAGGAAAGGCACCAGCACATGCACCAAAGAAAGACAGCCCACCTGTCCGCACACTAAAGAAGGAAGATGATAACAAGGAGGAATCAGATCACTCAGTAGCAGCAGAACCTCCAGATGAACAACCTAGTGATTCTCCAGAAAGCTCGTCAGACGACAGTTCCAGCAGCGAAGAATCCAAACACGATGTATCAGAAGGAGAATGTGCGGCGCCGCCCGCCTCAGGGGCCAGGCAAACAGGACCTAAAGTCAAACATCCACTGCCGCCCATGTTCTCGGGCGAAATGGAAGACCTAAAAGGTGAAGTACTTGATCCATGGGTAATAACCACTTCCCAATACCTTGCCCTACACGGCGTGGGCAAAACCAACGAAGCAAGTGGAGCATACTTTGGAAGTTTCTATACAGGAAAGGCAGAGGAAGCATACTACCAAGCAATGAACCACTACGAGAGTTGGGAAAAGGTCTGCGGAACTCCTCTGATAAAGTACCTGAGAGAGAGATTCCAATGCTCGCGAAACACAGAAGAACTTTCTAAAAGGTTTCAGGGAATCCAGCAAATACGGAACGGGAAAACAGAAGGAATAACGATGGTCACAATGGATCTCCTAATCTACTATGGGCAATTGCCTACCACAACTGTATCTCTATACATGCTACGACAGAGACTGTATGAAGCAATGCATCCTATACTATGCCAGGAGGTAGAACCCATGGAAGAAGATGGAGACTCTTTTGACAAGATGGTCAAAAGGGCTGAACGTAAAGACGCTATCCTGTATGAAAGAGGAGTTTACTGAACCCATATACGGCAGCAGAAGAACAGTAAAGAATCATCATCGCGTGACAATACAAGAAAGGAAAAACCATACCGCAAAGGCTTGAAAGACAAGAAAGATAAAAAACAGAAACGACACGATGAAGACACATGTTTCGAATGCAGGAAAAAGGTGCATTATGCAAAGGACTGTTATGCCAAAAAGGGAAAAGGAAAAGCAGCTAAGTGAGATGCGAGTACAAGCTATATAGAAGCAACCAAATACGACGAAGTGGAAATCAACTCGGTGGAAATGGAAAGCCTCCGAACCGAACCAGCACTGACAGTAAGACCCTGTGACGCTCTAGAAGGAACGATCTACATAGAAGGCCATCCAGCAAAGATGCTATTGAATACAGGTACAATCGGTTGGGACATTAGCAGCACTACCTTTATCTCAACCCATAGCATACCAACGGAACCCCTACTCCAACCAACAACAGTCAACATGGCAATGAAAGGCTCCCGCTCTTCAAGCCATAAGGAATGTGGGCTGACTATAGAAATCGGAAAAAAGAAATGTACAAATCAGGAGATGTTGGTAGAAAACTTTGCAAAATACGATGCCCTGATTGGAATGCCATTCTTCAAAAGACACAATGCCCTTATCAGCTGTGGGGACACAGCAGTGGAGTTTCCCGATAACAAACTGCAAGTACTATGCAAACCATCAAGTGGGGAATTTCGAGCCGCTGTTTCAGAGGCAACCTCAGCAACATTGTTGGAAGAATACAAGGATGTATTCCTGGACAAGGTACCTGAAATGCTACCCCCTGTGCATAAGATTAACGATCACATTCGGCTAAAAGATCCAACAGATCTAAAGAACCAACCAACATACTCAATTCCAGAAGCATACAAGGAAAAACTTATGAACTGGATAAATAAGAAATTACAAGCTGGAATAATCGTACGACAGGAAGTCCCTGGGGCGGCACCTATGTTTGTACAACCAAAGTCAGACGAAAGGATCCGCCCCCTGGTAGACCTGGAAAATCCGAATTGACAACACAATCATAAATGGTCCATCAATCCCAAACCAACAGCAGATTCTTAACCACATTAGGCGAGCGAAATTCAGGAGCAAGATTAACCTAAGCGACACATACTTCCAAACAAGAGTGGACAAGAACAGCGTTAGGTTCAACTTATTCAAAACCCCATTTGGAGGATTTGTCAGCCAAGTAATGTTACAAGAAGACATGAACGCACTAGCAACCTTTATACAAATAAGGGAAGACCTCCTAAGCAAATTCCTACATCATTTTGTATGAGTATCTATTGATCATATTCTCATATTCTTGGACACACCAGAAGATCATGAGATACACATACGCCAAGTATGTGACCAACTCAGAAAGGCAAAGTTTTACGCCAGCAAAAAGAAGTCAGTGCTATTCGCAGAAAAGCTGGAAGTACTAGGACACATAGTGGGTAATGGAGGAATCCACGTATCTCCTTGAAAAATATCATCCATTGCGGGTTGGTAGACACCTCAAAACAAGAAAGAGTTACAACACTTTCTAGGAATAGTGAATTATATAGCCCAGTTCCTCCCACACCACGCTACCCTAATGGCTCCTTTGACGGATTTAATGGGGAATGCCGAGTTCGTATAGACAACCACCCATCAGACCATGTTCGAGATGGTAAAAAAGCAGATTGTCGATCACCAAGTCATGCGACCAATAGACATACAGAGCAAGGAACCAATTTGGCTAGTCACGAATGCCTCAGACTTGGGAATAGGGGCTTGGGTAGTACAAGGACCCACATACGAGACGGCTCGACCAGCCGCATTACACAGCAGGAAATTCACTAATGCACAGATGAATTATGGAACCACTGATAAAGTGGCCTTAGCAATAGTGGAAGCACTTAACCAGTTCCACAATGTCCTAATAGGAAATACGTTTACAATTGTAACAGACCACCAACCCCTGACACATCTACGAATGGCAAAGAACCTGAGCAGAAAACAAGTTAGATGGCTCCGGGCCTTAGGAAAATACGACGCAAGGATAGTCTATGCACCAGGAAGCAGGAACTATTTAGCTGATACCCTTTCTCAGATATATGAAGGAGGATCAGACCTGAACCTACTCTATGTCTACGATAACATGAAGGAAGCGGATGACATCTCAGATAACAGAGTCTACGAACCAGAATCAAACACAATAGAACCCGAGCGAGATATCTCCCTCACCTCCCCTCCTTACTCATATACTGGGCACACAAGTGAAGCCCCTATACCCCCTGAAAGCCCCTGCTCAATCACTGCAGGAAATGATTGGGGTGACAAGTGCACTTTATGGAGTACACTACTTGGGGAACTTCAACCTAGCAAACTGCACTATTCACACTGTTACAAGGACCATTGCCCATATCATCAGACAAAGATAAAGTTCACAAACAACCATCCCAGACGACAGAGAAAGCCAACCCCTCACCCTCCTAGTAAAGGTCTGAGTCCCCCTAGCACTGAAATTGACCTAAGCCCTCCGGAGTCCCCCGAGATCAGGGATTAGGAATAGCAACAAGCGATTGGTAGTAGACCAAATAGCGTGGGGGAATGACCATGGACCCTTGCTCAGCCAGCGCCTAGGTCCTGCACAATCTCCACAATTTTAAACCCCGAAGCCCCAGAATTCCGAATAACAGAACCAGACAGTCCACCACCTACCAGACAGATGGAGCCGATAGAAAACCTTACCTATGAAACGATAGCGGCATTCCGAATGCCTGGACCAGATGATCCACCACTGATCCAATGAAAGGAACCAACAGAAACCCAGAGACACGAGACAATAGTCTTGGTTATGCCCCCGACAATGGATGAATACATACGTAGCCTTTACGATGTCGTGGAAGAAAATGAAGAGGGCAACCAACCCAAGGTCACCAGAGGTAGTGAGATCAAAGAGGAGTAAGACATGTGACAAACAGTCAATAAGATGATTGGAACATTCTGAGCGCACATGGTTACAGCATACTGGAAGGAACCAATATAGAAAAAGGTCAACAAAAACATGAATTCCACAGGAGATTTGTCCACCTACATTGTCGCCAATGGAATGCTATATGCTAAAACTTAATATGGAGAAGAATACCTGTATATTCTGAAAGGTCCGGCATTTGAAAATATGACACTGAGGCAGTACCTTATATCTGAGACCTACAACAAAGACCATCACGGTGCGGAACGGAACATGCAGTACGCCACTGAGTAACTATTCTGGCCCGAGATGCGCAAGGATTGGAGAGCATATGTGGCACCATGCCATACCTGCCAAATGAACAAAGAACCCAGAAAGTTACCTGAAGGAAAGGCCCAGACCATTATCCTACCAGTGGAAATATTTGAATCAGTAGCCATTGACCTTGTGAGACCATTCCACAATTCATAGAGATACGATATGATCCTAGTAGCCAGAGATAGGTTCTCAGAATTTACCTAGCTCATACTAACAAACAAGGAAGTAACGGTAATAACAACCTGGAAACTACTAGACAACAAAATATTTGTACTCTACGGCTATCTAATGACGATGGTAAGCGTTGCAGACCCACAATTTGAATCGCACGTATGGAGACAACAATGCCGATCGCTAGGAAATGAGCACATCAAAGCAGCACCAGGCCACCTTGAAATGAATGGACAGGTCAAAAGAAAAATCCGGGAATTAAAAATGTCTCTTCGGATCCTAGTCAATGTAAGACAGAACAATTGGTTGGATACCATACCCGAAATGGCTAAATACTTGAATGCCGGATGGTCTGAAATGCTTGGTATGTCACCATACAAAGCAGTTTATGGAAAAAATTACCCACTACTTCCTCTGTCAAATTTCAAGAATCTCGCAGTTCCAGTAGCTGACATATGGTTAAACAGGCACCAAGCAATCCAGAACACAGTATTCAATGCGATCAAGCTAGCGTGATTCAGGAGTACGAGAACGGCAGTAAAGCGATGCAGACACCATACACTGATAGGAAAGAGAAACTTGTTGCTGGTCTATGGGAGCCTTTTCGCAACGGAATTGGGACGAAGCAAGAAATTGCAATGACGTTGGTGAGGACCATTCAAGATAATTGAATATGATGAACATACGCAAAGTTACACTGTAGAAATAGACGTCAAAATGTATAAAAACAGACAAGCAACATTTCATGCATCCACCGTGAAAAGAGACCTCCCTAATGACAATACCTTCTTTCCTGGAAGATGCCACGCAAAGCCACCTCCGATTGTGGTTAACGAAAAACCAGAATGGGAAGTGCATACCATATGAGACCACAGAAAATAATATGATCGCAACCAATTTCTAGTGAAATGGGTGGGATACACAGAAACAGAAAACAGCTGGGAACCCATCAATGGATTAGGAAATGCGATGGAGCTAGTAAACCAATGGTGGGAGTACAACAAACCGGAGGATGAGCTACCCCCTACGATAAACTATGTAACCGTTGCTTGGAACCCAACCCTGCCGGAAATACAACACCTCCGCCCAGATACAGATCAAGAAATACAAGATGGATTTTGGTCAGCCCATTTTGAAAGTGATTTCGAAAGCAGCAAAGATGAGAATTGGGTCATGACAGATGAAGCAGCATGCCTAGCAAGGCTAGTCAAAGCCGAGTATGGGGAATAACCAGAAAAGAAACACACCATCCAATAGCCTTACGATGTCAAACTATGAGCAAGTACCATAGAGACTATGCCATCAGCTAATGTGACTGTTGGTGAACCGTGATATTATCTCTAAACGATACCTTACACAGCAATTATTCATACACATTTGCAACAAATGCCTAGAAATAACAACTGAATCAACGCGACAGACGTGGGGAGAAACAAGGACTGACATATTGCACTTTGGAAGTGGATGTTGCCTGAGTACAGAAAAATATGAGATGTGCATGGAGATGGAACAAAGCGAGATTAAATACCACCCACCTTCCCCTGAAAACCTAAGCGAGGTCAACACCTAAGCGAGGCCAACACCTAAGCAAGGTTAACACCAAAACATAAATACCACCCACCATCCCTCAAAACCCCTCTGAAGACAAAACCTTACCATCAGACCTACAAACTGAAAGAGAGCCCTTACAAGACACACTACCTTTATGAACCTTTACCTACCTTACAAAACTAAGAAATGTTGACCTACAAAGAAATAAGCATCAAAGAATAACATATCATCGTCGGAGACGTACTGCGCAATGGAACCATCCCGCTAGACTCATACTGGAAGATATTTTATGTCGATTACTGCGACGATTGCAGATGAATCAATATCGAAATGGAGGATTGGGAGGACCGGACAGTCCGTAATCCCATCGTTATGCTACACTACAAGGAGTCAAGTTTCTTTGTGCGCGAAGCGCCCTGTCAGGAATGTTTGGAGAAATGGCTGCAAGGGGTAGAATGGATGTTGCAGGATGACATGAGAATGTTGCAGGATAGCGTTTACGATCAGGATGGGTCCTATAGGGACTTTCAGCAGAATAGCGGATTTACCAACTATTTGGATTTCATTAAGTTATTTTATTTTGTGAAATTGTTATTTTATTTTGGGAGTGTAACCGGTACGGGTACTAGCTAATTTTATGTTGGTTTCACAGTATCGTTTGATACTAGTATTGTTTCATATGCTATTGGTTGATACACACAATATTTCATGTTTGATTTCACAGTATCATTTGATACTTGTATTGTTTCGTGTGCTATCGGTTGATACACACAATGTTTTATGTTTGGTTTCATCAGTATCATTTGATACTTGTATTGTTTCGTGTGCTATCGGTTGATACACACAATGTTTTATGTTTGGTTTCATGGTATCATTTGATACTTGTATTGTTTCATGTGCTATCGGTTGACACAAACAATGTTTTGAAATATCGCTCATACTGGAGATAAGCGATATGCTGTATTTAAAGACCGCTAGTTTCCACGGTGGAAACAGCAGACTTCGACAGACAGTATTCTAAATATACTTGATTGAATAGTTACTTCTCTGATCTTCTATTACATCCCGTTCAAAGACTCCTTTAGTAAGCAGTGTTCACTTCTTGTTGATCAAGAAGCCATCTGCTCCTATTGTACCGCTACATGACTAGGGCCCGGCCCGAACACGTTACATACTTTAGGGTATTCAAACTTCAAGGCCCTTGTACATTATATTGATGGGGTTGCATGCCACATGACTCTCAATTCTTTGACTCCTCCCATGAAGATAACCCGTGGTGTAATCTTATTTGCATCTTACTTTGGTAGTCTTATTAGTATGCAGGTTGCTCTTTTCTCTTCCCTGCTCACTGAGTAAGTTTTCAAGAACATCATAAAAGTACAGTCAATTTTATAGACATCTTTAAAGTATTGTTTTACCTCAGTATCCAGTTCAGTTTGGTCAAAGGCAATAATGTCTAGTGGAATACCATATATCAAGATATTGACATCAGTAGAGACTCTCTCGAAGGGGAGGTACTCTAGTTCTCCTTTAGGGTTCACCTCATTATATACTTCAGTCATCTTTTCTAAGTGTCTGGTATCTTGTCTGAAGTCCACTTCTTGAGATACTAGCACTACGATATTGCTATTCAGTCTATTCAAAGATACTTGCATGCTGGTAGATACTTTATATACACAACCTATAAGTACTTTAGATAGCGCTACCAATATCTTCATTTCTTCCACAACCAGATTGATAAGTGGTTTTGCTGTCATTCTTGTAATGAATATCTTATACCGGGCCATGTTTGATCCATTCTGACATTTTGGGCTTTCAACCTTCATTCACTCTCTACTGTCCATGCCTTCACCTTGACCTTCTTTTCTAGGCTGCTTGGATGCAGGCAGTTTGGAGTAGGTAGATCTCTTCTCTAAGCCATGCTTTTCTTTGTCTTTCTTTTTCTTTCCTGTCACTATTTCCATGTCTTTCTTGAAAGCTGCTTCCATGCAGAACTTGCTTTGTATCTCAGTTGGTTTTTTTGCTTGAGGTGGATATTTTGTAGTTTTCAGCAAACCCATACCTTGTTCCTGTATGAGGAAAATAACATTTTGCTTCAAAACCATGAGTGTTCTTATTTGGTGACCTTGTACAATAACCAGGAACATCATAGTAAGCCCTTCAGTAGAGTAGTCCATGTCCACAGTATTACCAATAGTACATGTGGTAGGTATTTATTTTGCAGGTTCTTGGGCATTGAGAAGATCCATTGCAAGGCTCCAGATTTGACCAAATTCTAGTAGTTTGTATGTTTTGTTTTCTTTACCTTTCCATTTCTTTCTGCCTGATGTGGGGGATTCAGGGAATTTGGGTTCGCTAATGCTAGTATCCATTTTCTTAAAGGAAGCCATATCTTTAGTGGATGCTAGTGTCAGTTTGAATTATTCATCTAACCTGACAGATCAGGTTATGCTAAAAGTTGTAGAAATTTTTGTTGTGTTGAAAAACTTTTGGGGGGGGGAAACTAGGAGAGGAGAAGCTTGGTACGTCTAATTGGTGGTGGTGGTATACTTGTATAGTTACGTAGTTGGTTTGGAGGTGTAGAGAAGTGTGTTCTTGTATGAAGCGTGGCTAGCTGTCTAACTATATAGGTAGGAAGACACCACAAGAGAGCAAGCCCTTACACTCATTCTGCACTCCCCCACGTCACTTATGATACATGTATACCTCTACTCACACATTTCCCATACATGCCTCCGCACATACCTGTGTCTCTCTGCTCCTCAGCTTCGCCTCCTCTGTGCTCCCAACAATACAACACTCTACTGCTGGGATTATCGTGCTATCACTAATGACCCTTCCTGCGACATCTGCCGACGCCGTCGATTTCCTCAGGTTACCTCTAGATCCGCAAAAGGACCTGTCAGGACCGGCCTCGGCGATAACGTCGAGTATCCCTCGTTCCGCCCCTGACTCTCTGTGTAACGTTAAGCTCGACTGTCCCCTCAATCAACTTACTGGAAAACCTAATAGAGCGAGAACTAAAGCACCCGTCCACGCATCTGACAGAGTGTCGGCATAGGGGCCTACAAGCCATGCTCTCCTGGCCTTACTGGGTGGCATATCCTTTATCAGTTGTATGGAACTCACCGGTTTCTCAGTATACCCAACGGTTAGATTTTGTATCGCCGGTACCATGTTGAACTGAGAGTTCAACATGTGCTAGAAATTAAGCCTCCAGTTTGCCAATACAAAACACTGACCGGAAGCCCGGCAGAGGGAAAGCATCATCACGGAAGAAGAAATGTTTTTCGTTTATGCTGCCGCATAGATTGCATAGTTTCATTGATGGGAGGGGGGTGTCCCAACGCCGATCCCCAGAGCTATGGCCATGTATGGCCATTCCAGAGCGAAGGCTTCTACGTCTGGCACTAATTAACAGCGCAATCCCTGGGATGGTAAGCGCCCGAACGATCCAGATTTCACATCTGTATTTTTTCCAAGATTTGCGATTGTGATTCCTACTGCTCCGGACTCGGATGTGGGGCAACCGTGCTACAACCCCGATTGCTAGCCCAGCGTTTTGTGGAATTTATTGGGATTTTTTCACAATGAACCAGGGAGCATTTCTGCTCCCATTATAATGGGTGAAAAGGCCTCTGACAGATTCCCTAGCCAGAGAGAGCAGAAGAGGGACAGGACATGGCCCATAGCTACTGTCCCGGGCCTAGATCGGGACAAAAACACCCTATCCTCTGCGCTCTAAAATTTCACAATCACCCCATGAGGGATAGCCCCAATATAGCTAACAACGTCAGTCCAGTTCGTAAAAACCGTCAACCGAATCACCGGATTAGCGGGGATAGGATTCTCCATAAAAGCCAAACGCAATCCACGCGAAGAAAGCAAATACAAGTGGAAAGGAGTAGCGGGATGAGTCCATAGGTAGATAAATCCCACTCCATGTTGGTCACACAGGAATGGTTGGGGTGGATACCGGGTATCTAGGTAGGAGGAGGTGAGGTAGGAGGATTAGAGGATGATATGCCGAGTGTCAAACTATTTAATATTGCGCTTCTGATACACCGGTGACGCCTGCATGCGGAACTAGTGAACCGGCACTTGCATTTCAGAGGTGGACGGTGGGAGCAAAATCTGGACGACGGGCGCATAGTGAGCCCCGGGCGCCACTTGTTGCCCTCACTTCAAACTTCCGAGTGATCCCCAGTGATTCCTTGGAACCCTTCACCGATTCTTGACGGATGGAATTGGTGGGAGTATACGATACCTCCCAAGGGTTGTCTCCTTTCGGGAATGAGATTAGAATGATGAAATCTGGGCGGTTGGGAGTGGGCTCCATGAGAAACATTGACTGGGGGGGGGGTTGGCACCATCCTAATTATACTTTCCCCAGATAAACTTTATCCGTTTATGCTCTGAGATCATGAGGTACCATCCCCGATCTGGGGGGCCCACGCTCAGATCAGAAAGGCCTTTGTACAACGATGTAGTTCCATATTCTCCAAAATGATACCGGTACTTCACTTCCCTTCATGCTACGACCGTCGGATGGGGACATGGGAGGTAGGGAGGATTGTGCATCTTGTTCCTGTGGATTCAGTAACGACGTCAAATCCACATCCCCGAAGTGGTGTTTCCCAAGGCTAGACAAGCAATACCGGTACGCCCACTATCGGAAGTTGGCGAAAATAACCCGGCAATTGGTGTCCATTCCGAATATGATGCCCCCAAAGCTCCGAACAAATCCATCGCCAACTATGATACAACGCTAGGCTCTAGAGTAGATCTAATTTTCACCCTCACGCCTGTCGCCTCTTTTAGCACTGTCTCCTGGGCGGCTGGGGTTGTCTGGGATTTTGTGCCGCCCATGTCGGTATCTGGGGCACAGGGCGATGATCGGATTTTAATTGCTGTGGCTTCACGGGTGTGGGGGCTTGTGGCCGTGGCTGATGTTAACTACGATATATGATGCTATCATACCATACCAGAGGCACTGCAAGATAGGTGGTAATATCATACTAGATTGGCTTAACTCATAGAGTGTTATACAGTAGAATAGCGAACCTGGATTGGAATAATTCCTGTAGTTTAGCCACAAATATATTTACTAACTACCGTCACTCAAGGACATTGGAAGGTGTATTGGTCTTCTCTATAGTCTCAGCAGTCCAGGAGATGGGAGAAAAAATCTGTACAACACACTAGTTCAAAATATGGTGCCATTCACTTAGAATGTCCACCTGGCTCCATGCAACAAGTAACGCTCATCCGCCCTAGAAATTAACCCTATCAACTTTAGCATATAGAATTCAGGTAATCCTCTACCAAATTCATAATATCATACTCTTAAGTTGTTATGAATGTTTTTTCTATTGTTTTCTTAGTTATATTATAGTAATCTTTGTAAGATCAAGTTTTTCTTGGTATTAGTTCTTTATTTTAAAAATGGTTTTTTATTTGATTAGCATAGAAGTATATTACAGGAATAAAAACCTTTCATAGTCTTAAACTTAGAAATGTGATAAAATATATTAAGAACAAATACAACAAAGAAGAAATCTAGCTCAACTCTAAGTCTCTATTACTGCTCATCGTAATATGCCGATCGGACTTGTACTGTTTTTGTACAAGTTTCTCATATTTGCTAGATGCATAAATAGCTTTATTGCGATAAGCTTCCATGATTCGATTTGTCCTGGCATGGTATTTCCATACAAGTGTATTGGGAATCGATAATAATGCTTCCAGAACCAAGCGTGGCAAAGAGTCAAAATCATACTCACACATGTGACGTGTATACTACTTCGCTACCCTCCAAAAATACTCAATAAAGTTTATCTTGCAATGAAATACAGGATAAAAGATAACCGAATAGCCAGCCTTCTCAATAGCCTCCTGCAATTGTAATCTTTGAGCCTTAAAAGCTAGTTGAGCAGCCAATAGTACCCTAGCACAGCAGTCACCATCTTGCAGACATCGCAGATTAAGCTTTGATTTCTTTCTATTTGCGGCAGGTATCATAAACTGAGTACAAAAATTTAGTCAATTGTATGGCCAAAGTCCACGCTCAATAAGCACTAACTTTAGTCCTTCAGATATCCCACTTGGAAGGTTCATCATTTGAATATATCCACCATTGGGCTCTCTAGAATCCAGAACCCAAGTATTACGCATACTCTTCTTATTCAAACCTCCTGGTTCAAGGTTCATTTCTGAAACATATAAGGCATCATCAGCATACTTTAAGTGATTGTGGGAGTTGTCAAATGCAAAGAGGCCTTGGCAGTCTGGGAATTGCGCCTTGAAAGCCACAATTGCTTTCTTGATAACCTGTTCTAGGAGTCACTCTCCAGTCCATCAAACATCCCCCCACACACCAGGATTTCACAGGCAGTTCCATCTCCCAAATGACCAATAGGTGACAAAAAGTCAGACACATGAAGTCCTTTTCTACGGCCCTTCTTGCGAAGAGGTTGGTGCTCTGAATGAATCCACAAGTAATGCACACCATCATTGGCATTAAAGGTGCATTCATCTTGTATGATGAATATAAGTGGCTGTTCCTCATATGATTCAAGTAAATAATTTCGCTCAGGCTCTAAATGCCCCTCCCAGATAACTAGCCGATCCTTATATGACTGTATAAGTGCCAGGAATATCTCATCACCATATCGTTTAATGTCCTCTCACTTATGGTCATTATTATAAACAGCCTTATGATACTTTTCTCTACTTGAAGCCCAACTTTTTAAGCTATCTTGTTGCTGTAATGAATGGTATTGCTTTTTCTACCTTATGAGCAATATTTGTGATAGACTGGTTGCTGATATCATCCTCTCTAGCCTGCCAATACTCTGTGACAGCTCTGGCCAAACCCCCAGCAGTCAATTCTATACAAAACTATTACTACTTGCACCATTTACTGATTGATTATAGATTCAAAACATATTACAGAAATTTAACTTACTTTCCCCAACAGAATTAATGTATGTACCAACAAGGAGGATAGTCTCCACATCATCCAATATACTAATCACTCTCTGATGACTCCCTTGCTTTGAATACTCAATAAATCTTTGTTTCACTGAAGTTACCTCTTGCTGCCTTAGACGCCACCACACTCTCTCACCCTATTCTCCACCTATACCAAGTCACCATGCTAGTACTTTTTGAAGTTCTAACTGCGGTACAATTCTCTTGAACAGATCTATACCTCCTAGTGCCCTCCTTTCCTGTTTCAGAAAGAGATATACTTGATAATACCAAGTATAATACAAGCCATCAACTTTAGGTTTTTTGCCTTCTACCTTGACCACTTTGGCTATTGCCTTCAAGGCTGAATTGAGAACTTCTGGAGGGCTCGCTGATGGTAAATTCTTCTGACCTATGCGGCGAGGCCAGACATGTAGAACTTTTCAAACTTTATCTTTAGTTTTCGTAGACTCTAATCTGTACTCCCTACCAACAGTATTTGTTTGTATACCCTCTTGACTAGCTCTTGACTGATCTACAAGACCCGTTGCAGAGATTGCTTTAGCATCTTACTGCTTGGAGCAATGCTTTTGAACTCGTAATGTACTTGCTGCAACTACATATAACTGAATTTTAATAGATGAAGTAACTAATAATTAATATACAATCTTATCTATCCTTCAACTCTTATTTTCTATCAAAGGAGAAGATAGAGATTTGTTGATAGGTGAGGATTGAATAAGCTTTTGCTGTCTAATTCTCTCATGTCTTGCACGAGTACGAAGTGTTGACAGATTAACTGATTGTGATGGCATTGCTAGCTCGGTTTCAATTGGTGTAAGAACTTTAGAAGCGAAGGGATTCCGGGACTCAAATATTGTGTTGTCTCTTGTATTTGTGTTTAATGGTAAATAATGGAAGTAAAAGTAAAGCAAACATGAATGACAGTAAAATATTATTGTATACCAACAGTTATATGGTTTTAATCATAAGATCTCATTCTATATTCTGCAGAAAAAATGGAGGAACCTAGTTGCTTTGAGTTGGTAGGGTTAATTTCTAGGGCGAATGAGTGTTTCGTGTTGTATGGAGCCAGGTGGACATTCTAAGTGAATGGCACCATACCCCCCACCCCCCATTCCCGCGCCTAAAACCTTAACCGCAGCACACGACTGCTACGACCAGCTGCAGAAATATACCATATTCCATAACCCTTCCTAAACCCCCCCCCCCAAAAAAAAAATAACGGCGAGACAAATACATTCCATTAATAATTTTCCCAGTAACCCTACCGGAACTACCCTCTCTGCTCCCGGTCGATCTCGGAAAACCCCCTCGTTGCTAAATAGACTGCCGGTATGATGGTGTTCCTCGCTTCCGCGATAGAGGCGTAATTCCCGGGCAGCCATTGGCTCATAGCGTGCCGCACTTGTCGCGTGGCGGCTGAACCCCTGCTATATGGGGGTATTTATGTCCTCATGGATGAGATATTGTCGGAGTTGACCGAGGTCTACCGGTCCTCCTCCTGGGGATTGATGTGATGCAGTAGCACTTTGGTACGGTATGACTCGCCGTCAGAGCCTACGAGGGGTTACAGTTAGTGGCTGAATGAGCACTCGAGTATACTGTACAATACAAATATTCCAGAAACGCAAGTGGGAGGAGTTGAGATATCCCGGGCTAGTGGATATTAGGTTAAGTTACTATAATACTGTATCGACCGCTCACTCGCCCACAGTGACGGGCTTGATGTCTTGAAGCACTTGGCATCTAGGGATATGGAAATCCAAACCACGGTAATAAACATACCAAGGGGTAGAGTGGAAGTACTGTACTGTACGGCACCGGGAAGCAATTCGTATTGGGAAAAAAAAAGTAATGTGGTTTACGGCACTTTCCAAAAAAAAAAAAAAAAAAAAAAAAAAAAAAAAACCCCC
>PYWC01000111.1:307244-328042 GCA_003182015.1 Tuber magnatum
TTTTTTTTTTTTTTTTTTTTTTTTTTTCCTTCCTTCAAGTTCTTGAACCCTTCCGTTCCGTGTATGCAAGCCTGCTTCGTAGTGGCACAGGTATTTTTTTTTCCTCAGACCCTTCAATAAATAAGGGACCTTTCCCCAATCACCAAATTAATTAAGATCCTTGGCTTGTTGATGATTCCCGGGGGTCCTGCAAATACTTTGGGCTACTCGACGAATAGGCAAAAGTGAAGTGGAGGTGGCTGAGGTAGAAGTACACTTCCCGGTATGGAGATGGCGGTCAAGGAATCGGGGATAACGAGTGTAGGTATTTTGAGATTAATCTCAGTTTTTCCGTTCACCCCATACACCCCACCGTATCGGAGCAAGCGAGCGACTATGAGAGAAGGGGCAACGAGCGTGACGGAGGGGATGGGGTGAGCGAGAGAGGGGAGCGGAGAGAAGGTGAAGGGAAGTTCCAGGGAAAGAAGCTCACGCAGTAGTGGGGCGATATCCAAGAAGCTATGATACCATTTACTCGTACAAGGGCCGCTGAGAGCGAGAAACAATACAGGAAAAAAAAAATTGGAAGAGGATGGAACAGGACACAAAAGCGGTAAAATGGAGAAAGTCATCCCATCCTTTTTGCTTGGACAACCGAGCGGGCTTAGGGGGGACGAGCGAGAGGCAAGACCAAGACTGGAAAACCATGGCAGAATTGGCTGGGTGTGTGGGCTGCACGGGGGAGGCTTGGTTTTTCAACGTCAAGTCCTTTTGGAGGGTGGGTGAATTGGCGTGCACAGTTTGATCGTATCCCTCTTCACATCACCGTAGCGTACAGACTGCGGATGTCTCAGGAAGAGGAGGCTCCGGGAAAAGGGTGGATCGAGTACAGTACAAGTACAGTGCTCTACTCTACGGAAACACTCCCAAAGGTACCATTACAGTGCGAGTACTGTGCGTGCGTGCGTGCGGTAACTTAAGGAGGGAGAGTGAGTGAGTGAGTGGGTGGGTGGAGGGGGATCCGGGTGAGGAGGCAGTGAAGGCCCGAGGGGATAGAATTGCAAAGACAAAGAGCTATCATAAAATGAATATTACTATGGCATCATACTGTATACCGCACCAGCACTCGTGCTCGTCCGGCATGGTGATGCCCTAGATAGAAGCCAGCGATGCCTCACCGTTGCGGAAGTGCGAGGAGATAGCAAGGGTCGAGCGGTACGGTGCCCCCTACCGGTAGGTTGTGGCGATGGGAGATGGACGGTGGGGAATGCAAGTGCTAGTACCGGTACTGTACTCGAGTACAGTGCACTATGTATAGTAGGATCACATCATACCGTTACTCTACCGTCCTGTGCTGCCCTGCGACTTGCCCGAGTATGATAGCCGTCCGTTCCCATCACAACGCTCCATCGCCTCCCGCAATGGCCGAGTGCTGGCGCATCACTCTCAATCCCATTGCCCCGCGAGTCTCCCCACGATACGGGGGTATGACTCCACAAGTGCCAGACGGTATTCTAGGATCACGACTCATCACCGGTAACTCGCACTCCAAGTGTCGTTTCGAAGACGCTGGATTACGTGTAAGCTGCACTCGGGTATGGTGCGAGTATCATACTTGTGGGTGGCAGCAAAATGAGGAGGTGTGGTGGTCCCGTTTGGGCATGAGTGCAGAATAGGGTAGGGTAGGCGGTAGGGTCCACATGTACTCGTACTCGTACTGTATCGTGGCACGGTAACCGCGGGGCAACTCGGGCAGGGGGGGCAAGTCAATGAATAGCAACAAATGTGACATGCTGCATAGTGCCCGAGCACGGTACAATACAGCATGGTAGGGTACAAGTACCGGTACTCGTACTGGTACAGTACCGTACGAGTATGATACTACAGTAGTGCAGTGCTCGTACAAGTATAATATGGGAAAATGCGAATCCACGGGAAGGGTTCCATAAAGGAGGGTGGCTCGTCCAGAGCGGAAAGGCTGCCGGGAAGGAAGGGGTGTGTGTGCGGTGGGTGGGGTGGGGTGAAAAAGGGTGAAGAGGAAGAGAGGGAAAAGATCTCGCGAGAAGTGTCTCTCCGCCAGATCTTGCGCTCCCACTCACACACCCAACGCGCGGATTGGTTGATTTCTTCTTCTCCTTCTTCCCCCTTCCTTTCTCCAGTCCTTGCTTCTGGCCGAGTGGACACGTTTTCCACCGTCAGGCCAGGGTTTCTCTTGTCCCGATATTCCCTCGGAACCTCCCCTCAAAGGTGGATATGATACTAAACAAAGCACCGGTACTCGCATGATACCAGTGCAGCGAAATTGAAGAGCCAACTTCACCGCCGGAATCGCAATTGACGATCCGTGACCTATGCGAATCAATCTGGACAGGGATCCCTTCAAGCCCCCTTCTCAACCTTAGTCCAACGTGTGCTCGACGCGCGATCCCCGTAAGAACGCTTGACCAGCCGAATTCACCCTTGCTGCTACAGTACCCGCCAAGGCACCATCAGCCGCAGTCCGTATCCCTCTTGCGGCACCCTAGATGGTTCCACTCGAGCATACCGGTACTGTACGAGTACTCGAGTACGGTGTAGGGTGCGGTACGGTAGAGCACGAGTACAGCACCTGTGCATATGATACTCTTTGCATTTCCCTCTCATCTGGTCTCTTTGAGATAGAACTTTGCGCTCGAGTGAAGCGCCCTATGGTGCTGGTCCCGGCCCCTTAGAAGCCGCCCCGAGTCTCACGTCTTCGAGTACTCGGGTAATCAAGAAGGCTAATCCCAATACAGACGGGGACTAATACTTAATCGGGAAGCCTCTTAGCAAATTAGTCAGCGGAACTTTTTTTCCCCTCCCTCCACGACGATCCCACTGCTCCTTCCCGGGAGACCGAAAGGAAAATCACTCCGTAAATCCCGCCATCTTCCAATAACAAATCAGGAAACCTTTGCAGGGAGGACTCTTTTGAAAAATACATACGTAAATGCATACACGCATATGTATATTATGTATATAATATTACATGTATAAATTCTATTCGCAGGTGTTGTCGCAAGTTGTTGGAGTGTCCGTCGATGTCGTGAGGTTAGGTTCGAGGGCGCCGGCGCCGCGCAAGTATCAGTGGTGCTCTCCCACATCAGATCCTGAAAGAGCCAACGAAAAATGGCTAATTCTAGCAACTCTGGAACCGTTTTTTTTCCGCATCGGGTCGTTTCAAACGCCCGGAAAGGATTACTCGAGTATACCGTGTAACAAGTTCAGCGCGAGCGGCCCGGTCCACACTTTCTTGTGACTCCTCTCTTGCGCTCCAAGGATCGGTGGTGGTGCGACGTGCGTGGTGTACTTGTATCAAAATAGAACTGGAAGGAAGGGAGGGGAAATGTAATATCGTGAGGCTCCGCCCATCGTCTTTGCAGATGACTTATCGGTACGAGTACCGTATGATGGTCAGAAAGATACAGGAGCTGATGCCGGAGGATTGCTGCAATCACATTGGCAGTTGAGAAAACGTGGCTCGGCCGCCCACGCAGAGGGTCATACACGAGCTTGGCGGCACTCGGTCTGCGATGAACCTTTGTTATTATTACGCTTTCGTGAGGATACGAGGGCGCACTGGCGGTGTGACGGCGCCTTGCGCCCATTGCCAAGGGACAGTTGCGCCAATCGATCTAAATAACGCTCCTCGGAGCCCAAGGTATCATACCACAGTTGGCTCCTACTGTTCGAGATAGCCAGCTTCCCGCCCTATTATCCTGAGCCCCAGCCCGGTGGGAAGAGGAATTTTTCTCAAAGGGTTGAACGGGCCAAAACCTCTGCCATACCAAGCCGATTGCTCAAAAGTTTTCCTAAGCCGCCAAGGCCGCCTTGATTGCGTTGTCAGGACTCCCGGGGGGGATTGAAATTCGATTCATGGTCTCCGGTGCGAAAGTGGAAGCATGCCATTCTGGTACGATACCGTACTCGCACTGTACTGTACCCCACCGGTACGCCGTTCCATTTATCATACTCTCGGCTTTCTAGGTTGCGGGAGGTGCCGCTCAGTTCAAGTCGCTCGCCGCCTATCCCAATCGCACCAACCAACGGTCTCTAACCTCAAGAGCCTTGGTCGGGCTAGGGCTGACCTTGTCTCGAGGCACAACCGACGGGATATTCGTGTCCACGGCATTAACTTGGAGCAATCATGTCTCCACTCGTGATGGGGTGACGTTTGTGAACGCAACCGCTGTTGCATACCACACGGACCCGAGCGGGGAAGCCAAAATTTGGCGGTGTCCAACAGCGGTCCTGTTCACAGATGTCAACCCACTGCGAGTATGATACCGCCAATTGATCGCCTCGGCTGCAAAGCCAATCGCACAATTGCTGAGGGCATCCAGGGATATGCGACTAAAATCAGCCTTACTGCACCATCCCCAACAAAGGGCATAACAAACAACCGGTGAAACTTTCGACATATTAGCTTCGGTGCTTGGGTTCCACCAGGGAGCCTTGAGCCCTTCCGCATCAATCTCACCATGGTTTCCGATACTTCGAGAAAGAATTGCCCCGAGGACCCCGGATATCTGGCACTTGATATGAGCCTCAACTGCCAGCTCGCTGACTACCGAGAACAACCAAACCCTCTGCTTCAGATTTATGGGTGGCACCGGTATATGCTGAAGTTTCCCCACCACGGAGGCTGGGGACGATATACAACACCAATACCAGATTCCCAGGATACCTTGCATGTGGTTAAAGTGCAGGTTTCTGTACGGCGTACAACGTCGTAGCATTGGCTTTTAGCTCCGTGTAACGGGGTACAAGCCTCTCATCTCTCCGAGTACAAGCCTCCTTTAAGCCTTGCGCTGTCCAAGACGCCTTGGGGCTCGCCCGCGTTACAAATAACATATGTATGATGCTCTAAGGAAGCCCGGAGCAGAATCGAACAATCCTTATTGGAGCCAGACTATTGCCTAGTGCGTTTTCCGATTACCCCGCGTTTGCAATTCATACGAGGGTTGAAGGAGATCAATCTCCCACGGCTCGTTGTTGGATCCCCAAGACGGGTAGCGCGCATTAACGATCTCGAGTGACGATTTATGACCCTAGCTCCGCCACGAGCTAGGGGAACTAAGGAAACTGGATGAGGCGGGCAACAAAGCTATTGGAGATGATTCCAAGGGCCCCGTTTGGCACGGCACTTTTATGGCGTAAGAGTGACTATTATGCAGTGTTTTTTTGCGATACGAACCTTTCTTATTGAGGCGGTGTTGATCATCTGCACAAATATTGCAATATTATATATATATTTATCTATCACAATAACAATATTATTATTGTGTCATTTTCAACTTTTAATCGCAATAAATTTCATTGGCACCGAACAGGGCATAACCGGGAAACCCTATCGGAAAAGGGTAAGGAGAGATGGTTCGGAGCAAAATTCTGACAAGTGTGCTCCATCATGCGCTGCTCTTTCTCGCCCACTTACCTGCTAAGGAACATATATCCTTGGTATCATAGAACGACAGATTACAATCTCCCCTTGGCCCTGACGCTCCGGGGGAACCCGACACAGGAGGTTTGCGGGTGACTGAGTGGGACTGGGCTGATAAATGTTGGGAAGTGTGTTTACATAATTTTCACGGGCCAGAGATACCCGGTAACTGACAATACTTGCCGGTCGCCATCCGTCAGAAGCAAATTTTTGTTTGTTGGAAGAGCTTTAACTCTTGTGAGTTTTGCTCTCCATCCTCTTGAGCTGCCGGGACTTTTTTTATCCCTCCCTTTATCGTTGCCCCTGTCGGAGTTGGGGGTTGGGACGGCGTCTAACACAACGATTCGCAGGAACTCTGCTGATGCCAATTGGCCCCCACTAGCCCCTAGAAGAGTATTAGTTGCGAAGCGGACTAGCGCCGCCTTGCACCGATCATATGGATCTGGAATACGCGACCTGGACGGAGTGCTCCTCCGTGGTAACATTCTTACGACCACACTGAGGAACGGACTTGAGGTTTTGGCATTATAGATTCCTTGGCTACCTTGTGACCAAAGTTATCACGAGCTTTCCTCTTGCTGGAACATCTCAAGAGGTCTTTAAATAACTTATGGGCCTGGGACTCCTGCCTCCCGCAAGTTCCTTAACTGGAAAGCCTATGATAAGGTACACGCACGCCTCCCGAAATTCTCCGGGGCAAATGTTCATCCATGTCGTCAGTCTAGTGGATCACCCGTGTCAGAGCGCTCTCGTATACTTGTCCCAGGCAACGAGTGCCCGGAAGCAGGCTGTGAATTTGTATGGGTTCATAGGTACGGACGGACGGATTTTTGGCATACTGCCAACCCCTATTTCCGTGCTCTTATTGCCTGAAAAAAGCACCGGATTTCTCGATAGGAACCATGGGTTCACCGGTAACCAAGAGAAAGGGCTTCAATCGGCCCGACCCTGTATCTACTTCGATCTGGGCCACGAGCTTTATATTGGGATCTCCAGAAGCATGTTCGGAAGAGTACACCCCTACTCGGACCAACATACTAACTTGGCCACTTAATTATCCGAATATCACAAACCTTAGCCCCACAAGCAACAAAGACTACACTATCCTGCTGCCGTGCCACCTACCATATTATGACATTCCTCATATTCTCATCGCTAGTACTCCAAGCAATGCCATTAACGCGCCAGCGATCTCTCCCAACATTCCGTGCACCCACACGCGAACCAAATACATTAGAAGGAATGCGCACATACAAACTCAGTCTATCGATTCTGAAACCGCCATCCTAACCCCCTAGCGGCAGACAGGTGGCATCTATTCTGGGGGTAGATCCTGCCCTACGAAGAGTTCTAGACAGTCGGCATCCGCTAATTGGCCGCTCACTTCGGTAGCTGAATGGGGGCGGCGGAAGATGGCATGTCTGACTTGAGATGGCCTAAGGCAGTCGTGAGATATGGGATGAGGGTCGGGAGTTTGTGGTAGGTATTTTTTATTTTTTTGTTATTATTCCGATGAGGTCTATCCGGCAGGGGGAGCGCAGAAGAACTAAGGACAAAAGTGGTGGATTACCGAGGGGGGGGGGGTACTGGAAGATGGTATGGCAGATGCGTAGTATGTACGTGTATCGAGCTGCTAAGTTAATGTAATAGGCTTCGTATCTGTTAGGCTGGGAGGGGAGATAGCAGATCTTAAAGACCCTCTTTGTATATAACACTCCGCGTGAATCGGTATCATATCTCCAAATTCGACAATTTCCCCTTCAAACAAAGGACCACCACTGGAAACAGTATAATATTATGACCCGTATCTATCGATAACTGACGACAACCCACAACCCACAATCCCCACCCATCCCCATCCGCCAGAGTGATTCCCGATGAAGCGCAACATCACCGCACCACACCCCCACTAACATACTCCGACAACCGCTCTTTTGCACGATACGATACGATATATCGCTATACCCCCCCTAGGGCTGACCTTGTCTCGAGGCACAACCGACGGGATATTCGTGTCCACGGCATTAACTTGGAGCAATCATGTCTCCACTCGTGATGGGGTGACGTTTGTGAACGCAACCGCTGTTGCATACCACACGGACCCGANGAGGGTTTGAACCCTCTCGCACGGGTCTGTATCATACTTCTTAGAAGTGTTGTACGGTACAGTACGGGTGCGGATTGTGTGGTGGCCATGGAGTTTTTTTAATTTTTATTTTACAATTTTCTAATCTTGTGGAGTGTGAGTGTTAACGTGGGTGGGCTTTCATTCTTTGTTGGCGGGTTGAGATTGGCAGCGGGGATTTGAAACTGATATTTGGACTATTTTATAGTAGACTGTCGCCCGGACAGGTTTTATTTCACTTGTATGGTAAGTGTATTCTATCGCTGTGGAGGGCGGGGTGTGGTACCGCTTATTCCTAGTATGATACCATATATTGTAGACCCGAATCCCCTTCTATTTTCAAAAAGTCATGAGTTGGGCCGGGGATTCATGTCATCGCCATGACCAAGTTATAGCGGACGCACACATGGACGGAGTAAGGACCCAAACATCGCAAGACTGAAATCAAACAATTGCATATCATGTGATGTCTTCCCCCACTATACAACAGTATATCCCCCGCATTGTTATTGCCCCCCACCCCACCGAATCTTAACCCGGCGTGCAATGTTCAACTTGGATGATTCCCAGGACTATATTAGGGTGATATAGAATTCTAGATTGGCCGTGATACATACAATCCTTTGTCATATCGTACGGTACCTTAATCCAAGCGGGGGAACCCATCCAGAGACTTACTCCTCCTCCGCCCCCACCTCTTCCCTCCTCCACAAGTTGGAATAACCCCAGGATCGTCATTCACTGCATGGCCATCGGTAGATAGTGCAAACATTCAGGCTCTCGTCGACACGAAAAGGCGAGTTATATTGCTCACTGTGTCGTCGAATCCCACCAAATCCAACCAACAATCTATCCCCAGCGCCGTGCAGGGAAATTCGATAGTATGATATGATAAACATGATATGTCAATACCGACCCGATACGCTAATTTTTCCATCCCGGACGTCCCATCCAACCTCCCGTTTCCCCTCTCACAACACCCCAACTCACGATATCACAGAGGGGGAAGAAGAAAGAAAAAAAAGCGTCATGAGTGATGACCCATGATTTGGTTCGCCATATCTTACCTCCCCCGCTCATCCATGATCTTGGTCGTATCGAATCTGCAAGGGGGGAGCTGGTGTCGGGTATGTGAAGCGCCCTACCGCATTGTAAGGAACTCGTTCGGTGTCGGCAACTGCATTTTGGTGGGTCCCGGATACCTTTCTAGGGTGCCTATCCAACCACAGAAGAAGACCGCGAATTCGGTCAGGATTTATTCGAGCTCGGATCCGCAGTGACTTTGATCCCAGCGACGTGGATTCCGGAGGATTTGCGGGATGGCTTCGGTCACAGAGTCACGATTTAGCACTCGGTTTGGTATCCTAATTCTTGGTGTTTTACAGATGGTGGACAGTAGGTGGGGTGTAGAAGCTGAGAGTATGGTGCTCTACGTCCGCCCAGGCGAGGAGGGGGAGGTGGAGGAGGAGGAGGTGGTGGTGGTGGGGGGGGGAATACGTATCCGATGACGGAGACAAAAGGACGATTATGCATGTTTGCCTTGTGCTGACGGGGACCGCAATGAACGGTTGAAGCTGGTGCGGAATGGCGTGCCGGTGTTGCACTGCGCATCGTGGTATTATAGGATATCGGTGACTCCAACGGTCCTACTCGCCCCACGAGTTGGTGCGGATTTCGCTGTATGCACTATTGTATTATGATACTGTGATAGATACGGTCCTTTGCCATGCATGTCACCCAACCCATGTCCGGGTACCAGCCTTCATCCGGGAACTCCAAAATATGCAGCATGATGCCGTGGAAACTCTTGTAATCCACCATCTCCGGATCCAGCCCACGAGATGTGTTGGATCTCATTAACCGGTATTCGCGGTCCTCCTAACCTCTCAAACTAATCTTATCGTGGGCTGCTGGGCTGTCGGAGGTGGTGGGTTACAAGAGCTTTTACGGTACCGTGGTAGGTGCTGTTGGTAGTCATCGGGGGATGAGCTGCCGGCATGCAATGCGTGCCACACATGACCGGATACACCGTCCAGCAGGCGGTGAATGTTCGTGGCCATCTCCTACCGTAGATATAGCAATCCCGAGCCACACACACATGCGCGGGCGCGCGCGCACGCACAACCCCTAGAATACAAACTCTCAGCTTCGGAACGCATGAGCTAGTTCTATGGTAAGCGTATGGAACCACGGGGTGCTTCGAGTACAACCGTGCACTGCGGTCATCGGAAACACACAGCTACAACTGACCGCGGACTCGTACTGGACTACCAGTAATGTACTCGAGCGATGCTATAGCTGCTTTAAGCCAGTCCTGTCGGTTCTGTGTCGCCGCCGAACGGCGCGGTGAAAGCCGGATACTAGCGGACAGCGAAATCGAAATCGACTCGGCTATTCCCCACAAACAGCCCGTCCTCTCGGCCCACAACCCTGCCCCACTCCGCCCCAGCTACAGCTCTTAAATAGCGACTCTCACAAAAGATCACTCGCTTGCCAGGCTGCCCAGAAGCCCAACCAACCACTCAGGCGAGGTCGGGACCAACCGAGCAAGTACCCACCGCGATCCCGGTTAGACCTGCACCTATGGTGAGTGGTGGCGTTGAGTTGGGGACAGAGCAATTTATTTATTCACCCATCCTAACAGCCACTGACCCGCCGTGCGCAAGAGGGCAGAAAGAGCTTGACCCCAAAGTTAGGTCTCAGCAAGGCCGCGCGGAATACCTGCTGGCCGGGAGGGGGGGAGGAGGAGGAGGAGGAGGAGGATGGCGACTTGGCACTCGGCAGTCAAATTGGCCGACCTCCATTCGTCCGAAGTACCAAGGTTGGCGCGGTGTTTTGTTGCTGTTGGCCTGGCCTGTCCGACGTTATCCCCTTCCCTCTCTCTCTGGGTATTGCCAAACGAGGCAGGACGGCAATAGAATCAAATCTACTCCCAAGGATAGAATCAAGTACCGGCACCGGCAAACCCAGCGCTGGGCTCAGTCGGAGCGCCACGAGCAAGAGTGGGCCATCCTGCCTCGCTCACTGACCGCATCCAACTAACCAACACGCCCTGAAGAGTTGGTAAGTTATGAGGGCTCCGCGGAATATATATAATATAGAAGGCCACGTGCTTCTGGGCCAGGGATGTTTATGCAACTCCTGTTGCAAGAGTCCACGTTGTTTACCTGGTCGATTGACCCATACCGCAGAGACTCGAATAATCGGAGAATGCGCTATCGTTGTAGTCGCCTCCTCTGGCAATGTCTGGTGCATTTTTTGTTCTCTAATGTCTCTCAGAGGGGCTGAGCAGCCCATCTTTTGCCGGGTTGTTTGCCCCTTCTCCAGAGTAGGGAACTTTCGACGACATACCGGTAGCACATTGTCCGATTATTCGAGTTCCCACGGTGGTATCATACCGCACGCAGGGTAAGGTCAAGAAGATGGAAGCGCCGACTTTCTGTGCTCGAGCACGGTACCCTACCCATACCTGGGGCTGCGGGGCCAGCTGGTGTCATAGCATGTATCGGCACGTGCACCTTTTAAGGGGGCCCGGTTCGCGGTTACGATATCCGAGTGATATGAGTGATCTATTGCCCAGAATGATTAGCTCGGGAGGCAAGGTTACAGTATACGTGTATAGTGGGCACAGTATTGTCCTGGGGTAACTCAACCGCCAGGGACTTATCCTATTACCGGTAGACTGTTGTACTCCGCTCTCTTCCCCTTGGAGGGGAGCTCTTGCCGATTCCAGGAGTACCGGCATCCGGAAATCCTGGGAGGATACTTTTGGGATCGGCAAGGACTCGGCGGCGATTTCTAACCTATGGAGGCATCAGTTATACAAGTGCCATGACTGGATCACTTCCTTTTTCCCATCCCGAATACCGGCACTTTTATTATTATTATTATTATTATTTTAGAAAGAAAAGAAAAGAAAAGAAAAAACTGCCACCGGTAGTGTGGGAGGCGCTCAGCTCGCGGGTTGAAAAACGTTTAGTCTATGCAAGCATCTCGAGTTGAAGGAGTTTTGTGTGTAACGCCTTGTTTGCACACAAATCTCGCATATACAGTATACACGAAACTCGGCCCCGAAAAACATCTTCCGACCCGGGGTTGTATGCCTCTACAAGTAATGGGGGGAGGGGGTATCGGAACACCGGTACCGTACAGAACATTGCTTCAAGTTGTACGAGTATAATACTCCCTCCAGAAACTAAAGTTGCACGAAAAACGGTTACCCTTTGTCCAGATGGGCTCGATCAAGCTTTTGTCAATATCAGTCTGCACAGTGCTACCGGACCGGTACTCGAGTACAGTACCATATCCGTCCACCCGCCGCCAAGAAGGCATCCATGGGGAATAGCATTGAACTGAAGCCGTAACCGACGTGCCAGTTGGACAATGACCCAGTCAGCTACCATATCGTACACTATTAATGTTTTTTTTTTTTGTTAAATCCTTTAATTGTTTATAGGGTACAATCTCTGTATACAACCAGTAGGTTACGACATAAAAACCCAAACACACAACAAACAAAAGAAAATTATAAAATAACCCAACAAACCAAATAACAAAATTCATCTAGGTGCTCAGGCCTTTCACCCCATCCTTTCTCAAACTCAACATATTAAGAAAGCAACTGTGACATTCTGGTAAAGGGCGTATCCCCTTTTAACAGAAAATTAACCTTATGTTTCGAAGACAACTTCAACAAATCATTCATGAAACCTATTTCTTCTTCCTTGAAACCAAACACCACTGAATTCGCGCCAAAATCACGCACCCTCTTGTCTAGTGTCCTCCAAGTCTTCTCCATTACTGGGCATCTATCTATTACATACCCCAGTATGTCTTCTTCCAGTTCGTATCTTCTACATGTGCGGTCTTGCTCCCTTGTCTTCCAGTCCTGCTGATCTATGAGATAGCTCTTTCCTGCCTTGATCTGATGTATCTGTCCTGCTAGGAACTTCGGCTTGTTCATATATGTCCAGCAGGAGCGGTACGGTGGTTTCCACTTCTACCTTTCTGGGTACGGGCGTTCGCACCAAAGGTGATAAACTTGACTCCTGATACGATCTACTCCCATCCAGTACTTCTCATCATTTGTGTCTAAGGTCATGTAGAAGGGATGCGGTTTGAGTGGGAGTACCCACCCTTGATAGACTACCCTTGCAATCGCAGCGCGTCTATCTATTGGTAGGTACCGTTGTACTGAGGTTGAGCTGTTTGAGTTCTACATCGTTGGTCGGGTTCCTCCAGGCTTCTCGAAGGCCTGGCATCTCGCTGTTTCTATTCTAAACGGTATTCTTATTGGGAATCCCCCCGGCATTAGGGCCGTGGCATAGTTGTTTTCCGGGTCTGCTGTGGCAAACCTTATCGCAGCCATGGACTTGATCTGTACGATGTATAGTCCAAGTGGCATCAGGCATGCCTCGGCGCAAAGCACTTTTGTATTAGTGGCATAGAAGCAATTTGTTATCTATCTTTGCACTCTCCTCCAGAAGGTCTCCATCTTGCCCAGAACTGTTGCAGGTGGGTCGAAGACCTCGGCTCCATACAGGAGTGTCGGAAGGATGATGCCTTTTGCCAGTCATCTGCATGAGTAGGGTGTCAGACCCTTGCCATACCCTGAGAGTCTCTGAATCCAATTAAAGGCTGCCTGTGCTAGGGTCAGCCTTTTGTAGTAATGTACTCCGGTCGCGACTCCTGGCATCCACCAGTATCCCAGCCATCGTAATCCATTCGAGGTCGGCTGTACCATATGTCCGTCTACCTTTATGCTTAGGGGTTCAGGATTCCTCCTCTGCCTTGGAGTTGTCCAGTGTATCATGTCTGTTTTCTCAATCAAAAAGCTGAGGCCTAGTCCTTCAGCTATTTGCTTGACCTGCCTCCATGCCCTCTGTTGAACTATAATATTTCTTTCGTAGGAGTCATTTGCTACGGTAATTTTGAAGTCATCGACATAGGAGAGCATAAAACCTTCTTATGTCGGTATGTCTAGGTGTAACTCCCTTATATATAACATGAAGAGTGGCAGAGATAAGGGTGATCCCTGTGGGATTCCTGCATTGATTCTGTGTGATGTCCTCGGCCCCGCTGGGAAGAGGATGGTACATTTCCAGTGTGCAATAAATGCATTGATCCACTTGGGTAGATAGTCGGGGCACTTTCGACTGCGCATGGCTTCCTGCATCTTCTTGTGGTCCACATTGTCGAAGCCTCTCTTGATATCGAGGAATAGCAACGTAACCTTTTTATCTCCAAATTGGTATTCAGTTACCCTATTATAGAGTACCATTGCAGTGTCTGCCGTGCTTCTTCCTGCCACGCTTCCCATTTGTTCTAACTTATACCCTCCACCCCAGTTCAGTCTCGCTAGCCTTCGTACTACTATGCGTTCCACCAACTTCGAAAAGGTTTGCATAAGCACGATAACTCTGAAACTCCTTGGTTGAGTGTAGTCCTTCTTTCCTGGCTTGGGGAGCAGGATGCCCCAACTCTCTTTTAGGATCTCCGGATGTAGCGACTATTTCAACATTTGCGTCGCTAAGTACAGTATGATTTCGTCTTTTGCCTTGTGTATTTGTTTCCAGACTCCACATGGAATCTGGTCTGGTCCTGCGGCGGAGTTGTTGCTACATTTATCCAAAGCATTTCCTACCTCCTCAGCACTAATTTCAGCATCTTTTCTGAAGCCATCCTTCGTGGGGATGACTGTAGGGGCTGGATTAGGGTTAGGGGGGAAAGAATGTTCCATCACCAATCTATCTGTTTCCATTGGGGTTAGTCCTTTTTCGGGCACCTTCCCTCCTGCTTCTTGTTTTGTGAATTTGTTTGCTGTCCAAACATTGTTTTTCTTGCATTTCTCCAGGAACGAGTCCCAGTGTTGCTTCTTCTTCTTCTTCCCGGCTTTTCTGTATATCTTCTGCGCTGTTACCACTTCCTGGTCATTAAGTCTATATCTTGTTCTTAGTTGTCTGTTCCGCAGTCATGTCTATGCCTTTCTCAGGTCCGTGAGTTCCTTGTTCCACCAGGGTTTTGACCACCTGGTTGGGTTCTTTATTGGTATGTTGTTTTTAACTATTGCCGAGACTAGCCGAAAGTTGAAATTGAAACACTCTTCAGCCTCTCTTCCATTCGCTGGTTCCTGAAATCTCATGAGTCCTTCCAGTCCTCTTACTCTATCTGGCACCTTGCAGGCCCTTAGTGGCAAACCTAAAGCCGGTAGAGTGTGTCCTTCTTCATCTGTCCACCTGATCTTCTTCCAGTCGGGTGCTGGCCGCGCTAGTTGAAGCCGCCTCTTAGCAAGTGTGGTGACGATGGCGATGTGGTCTGATCCTGTGCTATCCATGGTGTGGTCCCATGTTCGTAAAAAGGGGTGCGCCAATCTGTTGACCAGCGTGTAGTCTATAACTGATGGTCTATGTCCTTCCGTATTTGGGAATCTGGTGTATATGCCTGGTTCGTTTGTGATCATGTGCCTTTTTAGTAAGGCCGCCCTAAACATTATTTCCTCCACCCTTCTGTCCTGTGAAGAAATATCCCTGAGGGGGTCAGTATATGTGGAGTGAACGTTAAAGTCCCCGCATACCAGTGAAGGAAACTCAAACGTATGAAAAATCCGCTCTGGTGACACTGCAAACCCGGGGTCTCTCACTGTATTATAAATGTTTGATATCAAAATTGTTCCCCATCCTTCCAACAGGTCTTGTCCATGTGAGTCAAATCTTACTGTCAGCAGGGAATCCATAGAAAACAATAAAACACTATAAGCAACCACCTCCGTGAAGGCCCTTCGTATATAAGTACATACTCTCGGCTTCTTAAAGTAGAGGGGAACAATACAGGTATATCCCGTGGCCCTTAAAGGGTACCCGTTGAACAAAAGTGGATCCTGTAAACAAACAATCAAAGGTTGACTTTTTCGTAATAATGAAAACAAAGTAAGAAAAACAACATTGCTCCTACGGCAATTATGTTGAACTATTTTAAAACCTTCTGAAAACTCCTCAGTATTCCTGCTCCACTCTTCTTCCACTTCCGCCATAATTACGTCATAGGGTGTTCAGGCACATCCACATAGGGGTTGCAGGCACGATAGAGCTCTTGGGCTCGTTCTTTCACTGCTATTTTGGTTGAGCAGGTATCATCTCCTGCCCTCTGGCTTTCTCCACAGTTGAGGCGTCTCATCAGCGACAGCGGGCAACACCTGGCAACTGGTCTGGCATTACCTTTTTTTGAGCACGACGATGATGAACAGTAATAACTTGACATTTTGTGTTTGTCGGAACATATCGTATACGTGTGGTACCGGTCTCTGCATCCCTCCTCGGGGTGTCCGTACCTCTGACATTTCGTGCATTGCATAGTTGGGGCTGACTTTCACATAATGTTGGCCTTTCAAAACTTTCCGAATAATAGGACCTCCGGCATCATATCATTGGCTTTTTCTGCTGGAACAGTGATGATCAGGGAGGCTCCCTTTTTATTTTCTCTATCTTGTTCTTTTTTCAAGTATCCAGTATCTGACGTTGGAAGGTTCGAAGCCCTATCCAACTTTAACCGCTTCAGTCAATTTTCCTTTCATCTCTTGGGGGTCCTCTGGGAGTATTGAGTATGGAAAACCATGTGCTACAATCTGGGTAACGATGGGTGCTGAGCGAAGAAGAGAGCAGATCTCTTCTTCTTCTCCGAGGGTTGTGTTGATTTCCTTCGCGATTGTTTCGAAGAATTGAATGTAGGCTGTGGCCTCCATGTTCGCCAGTGTCAGGAACGAAACATTCTCGTTCAACTTGTTTATACGAACTTGAAGGTTAGTGGCTCCTTTAAACCCACATTCCATCAGTTCCCTGGCTACCGTTATGCTAACTTTCACCTCCGATTCTTCGGTAGCCTCCACAGGGTTAGGGTTAATTGCGGTTGTGTAGAACCGGCATTTAGCTATAGCCACCTCTCTGGAGTCTTTCTTCTTCTCTGTCTTCTTTTTTCTTTCCACCTTTTGCCAACTATCCTTATCTGGGTCGGCTGTGTTGTGTTGTGCTGCTTGGGTATAGGTTACTTTGACTGTTTTTTCTTTCCGATTTTGTGGGGGTGTGGGACTCTCGTCTGCGGGCCGCTTTAGAATCCGCCCGGGAGTTGTTGGTTCCACTTGTGGTATAGGACTCCTTTCTCGCTTGGAGTCATTCTGTTTTCTCTTTTTTTTCGGTGTCGGGAGCTTCTGCTATTGCAGTCTCTGCCAGACCAACTTTGTGAGATTTTCAATTATGGCTGCCATATCGTCGACCCTCTTGTATAGTCCCGTTACCATGGTAAGGAGAACCAGCTCCCAGTGTCCAAAGTCGATTTCATTTGTATCGTTTAGCTTGTTGGCAATATGGGAGCCCTGCTGGAATCCGGTGGTTTTGAACGCCAATTTGACTCTTTCAAACAGCTGGTTGAAGGCCAGTTGATCACTTGAATTTGGGGAAGGTGACATAGGTGAGGAGGGCCCATGCACAGGGTTGGAGGTTGTCTCATCGACCTCCATCCCTGTGTCATGTACCCCCAGACCCCTGTTCTGACCACTTGACATGTGAGAAGCTACTTCACGATGTCAGCTTGGTGTTGTGAGAGTGGGGATTTCCCGATCGAGACTAAAAATTTTGCGTGTGATTTCAATCACGAGGAAAATAGGGGGAGAGAAGCTTGTCGTACACTATTAATGATACCCTCACTAATTATACTGAGGCCTGAATTTGACTCTCTCTCTCTCTCTCTCTCTCTCTCTCTCAAAAAAAGGGCTCCAAAACTCACACAGTAGGACGAGTTGAGAGGGCTACCGCTATGGTGCATTACTGCACACACCTACACACGCATTGTGCGGCGTCGCCATCCCCCAGGGCGAAAATTATCACGACAAGCATAAGTTAGGACCAAACGAGGAAGGAGGGGAGATTGTGCCACCTACCGGATTCCACCCAACCCCCCGAGGTGCCTAGTCAGGCATTCCATCATGATTCCTCAAGGACCCCCATCACGGTAACGTTCTCCAACGCCTGTCATCTTGACATCAGTGCCAGCTTTCCAGTGCCCAAAGAATACCAAGAATCTACGAGCGGCTACGAGCCCCGCTCTTGCTCGCCCCCCTCCCCTCCGCCCGCAAATCCCCACAACAGAGAACACGGGTGAGCCCACTCGTATCCATTCCGTTCCCCATTCCGGGGTGGAGGTGGCTGAGCGAGCGAGTGAGCGAGATCGACTTTAGACTATCCGTGGTGGGTGGTGTGCGCTCGCTCGCCCCCTCGGGATTTGCGGGGCCAGAAGTGCCGGGAAGGGGCAGCTTTGGTAACAAGTACGAGTAGGGTAGCAAGGCCCCATTGTTCAGTTCAGATAGGCTTCAGTCTAGACTATGCACCGCACTCCGATTTCCTCTACTGCGGGTGCGATTGCGATGGTGCAGTGCAGGTACTCTACCGGCAGGCATTTACCCGTAGTGCACGATGGTCCGAGAGACTAGCCCGGTAAGGTGCCGTACCGTCCCGAGGGAAGCGTCCCTCCTTCGCGATTGCTGTGGCAGTCGGTCGGAGGGCTCCATAAATACAGGGCGGAGACTTAGTCTAATGGTAGCGTCAAAGACCTTTCAACGCATATAATCGCCGTAATATACAGTAGACTACCGTCCGCCCGTAGATCACCGCGTCTCACAGTAGACAACTGTGAGGTTGAGTGCTGTGACGGGTACCAGTAGTGGGGCTAGAATCATAGACTCGCACGAGGGAAGAAGCCACGGTACAGTACCGGTACGATACTCCACCCGTGGGATGTGGCTGGGCTCTGTACTCGTACAGTACCCCCACCACCACCGCCACGATCCCGATTATCCCAGGGATACTGTAATCCCACGCTTGGTGGGGGAGGGGGAGGGGTTTCCCCAAAAATTCCACAACGCAAGGGAGGAAGCCAGGAAAAGAGGAAGAAGAAAAGAAAAAAAGCCTTTTTCCATTCTCGTTCTCGTGAAACCACCACCACCACCTAACGAGCAGGCGAGTGTGAGCGGTTTTTCCCCCGCCGTCTGCGCTCAGAAAAAGAAAGGTTGACCTTCTTACCATACCAGCACTCACCGCGTCGGCAATCGGCTAATACCTGAATTGAGCCGCCTTGATACTGACAAGACGGGTTTTTCTGGAGAAGGAAGGGGCTCGGAATTTACGTCACTACTCGAGTAGAGTTGGGAGTGGTGCCGGTTTGGTGGATGCTAATTAGGGCTGAGGGTTGAGGTTTGAAGAGTCCTGCACAAAGTTGCGCCTGCTTTTTAACCCCAGGTAACCCCGAGCGGTTTGGCGAAAAATTCTACACTTTTTTTTTTTCTTTTCAGATATCATAACTACGATACCAAGAACCTTTCGAGTTTTGGCGTCGTGATGAGAAAGTCGGAAGGTACTGCGACGCCCAAGCAGACGTTATCGGAACAGTCAGCGCTTTGTGTTCAACCGGCATGAGCACCGCAGATAGAGTACATACCGCTAAGCACGAGGAAGGAAGAATGCTGGGTGAAACCCTTCGCCCTACTAGCACATCACACTGATGGCCAAAGGGCAAGTAGTGACAAACTTTCCCCCATGCCCTCCCCCCCCCGTACTCGAGTACCTTGTGCTATCATAGTTCAATGGATTGACATGGATAGGATCGTCTACCAATGGCCCCAAAAAGAAAACAATCGTCCCAACCTCTTCCTCTCATCCATTTTTTCCAAGCCATACATCTGTGCGTGTACTTTGCGGGGTGTGGAGGCCGACCGGGGATTGGAAAGTCCCTCCATGCTGCCAACGCCACGCGAGTTATCCTCCGCAGAACCGGTCGGGGGTTCAGCAGCGGCACGTTTAGGCTGTCCCTACCTGGCTAACTTACGCCGGAACGCTGGGCGGAAAATGTGGATGGTGAATTGAAACCCAAGCCCCAAGGGGGGGAGGGGGAGAGAATGAGGAGGGAGGGGCTGAGCTCCCATGTACTCGGGTATCATGTATCATGATTGGGAAAAGCCAACTGAGTTTGATAACTCATGTGCGCGCGTGGGGTTGAAGATTTTGGCTGAAGAGCCACCGCGGTGGTGGCAAAGAAAGAAAGAAATGGGGTATGCTGATGTGAACCAGGTGTGGTTGTGCAGCGATTCGTTGCGATGGACGACCCAATACCCGGGCAGATATCTGAAATGTCGCCAAGAAGTGAATTACAGCCACAGGCCTGAAAATAAGAATAGCCTGCTTGGGATGGATGTTGGTGTGGAGGGAGGGCCCCTTGTGGTACGGTATGATATTATCTCTTCTGTTCTTTTGCACAGTGTTGCCTGACCTCGTCCTTCTCCTTCCTAACTCCACCGCGAGGGTGCAGAGAATCTTGGTTCCCAGGGCTACGGTGCAGTTGGAGTGTTGTCGTTGTATCATACTCGTAGTTGGATAGAAGCTCACCGTCTGTTAAACTGTGGTTTATGTACCGGCGCTGTAGGTATAGGTACAGTACTGTACTGCACTGAGACGGCGTGTGCGCAGTGCCGCAGAACACAATCATAGTAAGTCACCGGTAATCCTATTCGGAGGGGCGACAGAGTTCAATTGGTGGCCCGCCAATGCATGTGGGACAATTTTGCGAAATGGCATCATGTTACAATACTGAGTACTGGTGCTGCTCTTCCACTTCTTCGTCCCGGTTTACCCTTCGAGATATCCACGGTTTTGCGGTTCGGCCACCCGAAACCTACTCCGATAAATCCACCCTACCATCCGGTTAAGGAGGAAGACTTGGGCGGGGGCAAGAAGGTATCAGAATATACGGATAGGGTATTAAACTGACCGCGGGCGAACTACACATCATACTGTACCCACTTGAGCTCAGTGCCGGTACTCTTTTAATACATTTCGCTCCATCTTTCCCTCCTCCTCCGCATCCCTCCTCCCTCCCTACCGGCTTTTTCCTACCCACAACATTCCACGTTACTCTATCATAATTGGTTCATACAGTAATCACTTCTCCATCTTCACCATCTTCACCGCTAATATCTCCCTCCAAAACCTACACCCCCCCCTCCTCCTCCTTTCGCCTCCCCCGTATCATACCATCGCCGTCATCCATCATACCACGTCAATCGAGTAGAGTGTCCTTCCCAGCGTTCCCCATTCCGGGGTGGAGGTGGCTGAGCGAGCGAGTGAGCGAGATCGACTTTAGACTATCCGTGGTGGGTGGTGTGCGCTCGCTCGCCCCCTCGGGATTTGCGGGGCC
>PYWC01000111.1:355908-388219 GCA_003182015.1 Tuber magnatum
TGAGGTCTGTGGGGGGGGGGGGGTTTCTCTTAGGAGGGCTGATATAATGCTCGTCTAAATAAAGATTAGGGCGGAATGCCCGTCAGCAGAGAAGCTGAAAAAGAATCAGGTATGGTAACTTCTTTGGCTAGATGAGAATGAGTCCTCCTCCTCACTCTGGCATTTTTTCCTTTCTCCCGACACTATGATACGATACTGGACAAATCATACCCCACACCCGTCCGCACAAGCACACCTTCAATTCCCAACCACGGTACCAGTAACCGCAAGACCTCTTACCATTACCACCTTGGCGATTACATATCCCAACGAATCTTCTTCAATCGAAAAATTCAGCATCACGCTGACAATCAAATTATACACATATAGAATCCACTTTACGACATTCGAAAATTGAATTGACCCAATAGAATATCATACAACAGTTGAAGAGATAACCGGCAGCGAACGCGATGGTGCGGAAAGCCAAGTTCTCGCAATAGAATTCCGACCATTCAAAATCTAAAGGTTTTTTTTTTAGAAAAAAAAAAGAAAAATGATAATACCCGTATCATACCGCGCTGGATGTCTCCGAGTATGATAGCCCTTTATGCATGTAATTAGCAGTAACCACGGATCAGGCTCACTCGCACCGTGTGCGAAATGATGAGTGGGGGGGGCGGGACCTATCGCGCCACGATTCGACCCGATCCATTCGCACGTGCATCCAATCTGGTATGTTGATGCCAGCACGAGCAAAACAATTACTGTAGGAGGGTTTCAAGTTAGCGGTAGAGTGCAGCACTGTACAGTACAGCACAATCCAACCCAAACTGGGCTCTGCGCATGACACACTGCACGGACACGGGTGTACTATATATGTACTGTACAGTACCGCTTTTGATGTTATCGTGCTTGTATGGGGCTCCCACTGGCAAGTGTATTGGATTTTCGAGTGCTGTTATCTTGACCGGAATATCAATGTTTGCTGTGATACTGGCTGATCAGCTGATTGCAATCTTTGCATTATCATAATGGTAAAGATTTTTGCCCCACCTGTGCTCCCTTGGCTTTGCATGGCATTGTGTGGTAGCTGGATGGTGAAAGGAATCAATCTTGGCTTCGTACACCAATCTCGGTATTCCAGCGACTATCCCATTGGACTGCTCATTCATTGATTCAAATTTTTTTTTTTTTTTTGGCCGTCTTCTTCCTGATACCTCCTGAACCCTTCTCTTCTGCATTCTACCTAGTATGATATCATGAACTATGGAGAGTATGGTTGGTTTCAATAGGGATGAGAAACAAAACGACTACGATATGGTACCTATACACTCAGTGTGCCATGTACAGTACTGTACAGTTCTGTACCTCCTTGCCGGTAGGTTTACTCTGCACTGTACCGTACCATGTTCTCCAAAAGAATACACCTCTACCGAAACACATGTACTCGGGGGTGAGGGTAAGTCGGGCGCGGTGCCACAAAAAGTCTTGGTTTATTGCCTATTCTGGGTGTCGCCCGACTTTTTTCCTCATACAAAAAAATTGGTGCAAAACGCGTTTGTATGGGTAAAAACCCTTGTTACTTTATATGGGTGTCGCCCGACTTAACGCACCCCCCGAGTACAGTGCAAATGGGCTCAAACCGGGTCCTCAAAACAGGCCAAACGCGATTTGTATCTAGTCAACCACAACACAGAAATTTAGAGAAAGGCTAGCACTGAGATAAAGCCATTTCTAAAGAGAACAA
The DNA here is from genome assembly GCA_003182015.1 of Tuber magnatum. Taxonomy (NCBI): domain Eukaryota; kingdom Fungi; phylum Ascomycota; class Pezizomycetes; order Pezizales; family Tuberaceae; genus Tuber; species Tuber magnatum. Next base: position 357,638 of record PYWC01000111.1, read on the forward strand.
ATGAGTGCTAGCTTTTTTTTTAATTAAGTACCATAGGCAAGAGGAGATAGAAGACAAAAAGTAAAAATTTTGGTGAGAGTGAAACAAGGGACAGAATGTACACAGTGCTATGCTGAAAAATACTGTAGAGGTTGGAAGAGGAAAATAGCGTGATAGTGGATGAAGTGAAAAGCAGAACAAATCTAGCAAAGCTTTGACACATACCAGAACCTGCACCAACAATTTACCAACAATTGTCAACAAATTGTCAGTATAACTGGCCTTCACTAATCAAAACAGTTCCAAAAGCTTTGCAGGAAATACCTACACTCTTACTCCTTAAATACTGGTGGAAGAGCACTCACATACTAGATGCCTACTATGCAGGATTACGGTATGGAACTTCAGAGTTTACAGATGTTGTATATAAAAGTCATTGTCGTGTATCTACAGTGCAAGGCTCTATTTAGAAATCTCTCTTCTTCAAATACAATATTTTGTTGATTTCTGCTTTATTCATCTCCCTACAATTGCCCGTACTTGTATCATTTCCCATCCTTTAGGTTGTCTTGGCACTTCCGGGCTCAACTCCGGGCTCAACTCCGATCGGTTGCCACGGAATTCCTGTTTCATCGGAGGACCCACCTTTAGGCACTTTGCACCGTACCTCCCGCGCACCTCGAACCTCGAACCTCCCTATTATCGCACCTGTAGTACAAGTTAACCCAAGCAATCCCGCAGACAATCCCGTCCCGAAATTACAACTTCACTTTGATTCACCTCATTTTCTGTTTCCGCACCACTGCAAAAATCCTCCAAAATATTCGTACTAAAAGGAATATCACTCCCATTAAAATGCTCCTAAATACTTCATATTTTGGCCTTCATTTCTTTTCCCTTCTTTCTTCCCTCACTACCTCACTTCCCACCCTCCCGCCCTCTCAACCTTCCGCCCACCCAATTACGAATAGGAGAAAGAAAAGAATAAAAATAAAGAAATAAGTCAATATCGCAAAGGTATATATGCTCCCATCCAATCGACCAAACACACATGTAAAAAAAAAAAACTGGGTGTGGTCCGCGTAAAAACGAAAGAGTGTGGAATCAAAGGAAAATGTAAGCTCCTAATCAATCAATCTAGCTATCTTCCACCATACTCGTACAATAACGATAACGCATTGGGTTAAAGCAGCGCTGATAAGATTTGGAACAATGGGGGTATGAGAAACAGCAGGTTTTACAAAAAAATGGTCGTTAAGCGGGTGGAAAAGGAAACGAAAACAAAACGAAATCTACATGTCTTGGCACTCTCCCTCGTATCCCTGTTGGTGGCTCCAAGAGCCCGCGGGTTGAGGAGCCCAGCCGGATTGTGGGAGCCGTTGACGACGATCTATATTCTTGTTAGCATCGCATCCCGTTTTTTGGGGGGGGGAACGAACCTCTCTCGAAATCCGCCCATCGCTTCATAACAATCTTGCTGGAGTCAAACTCCCCTTCATACTCGATACCAGCCTTCTTCGTCGTCTCGCCCGCGACCTTCCGAGTATCACCCCAAGAGAAGTCGTCAAATTTCCAGAAGGCGTATGACGGCAGGATCAAATTCCACACAGGCAGTGAAATGAGATAAATAAGCATCCAAAAGACATACGACCAGCGGTGAGCGGTGAGGACAATCAAGACGGCGGGCAAACCAAGAATGAGCGCGAGGAGGACAAGAGGGATGACGGGCACTGGCTTCGCAACGAAAGAGATGATAATTAGGTAGAACGTGAAGGTGATAGCGGCGGGGAGGACAAGCGTTCCGATCAATTCGATGAAGACGACAAATTGCATAGAGAAACAGAATGTTCCGCAAAGATCCCGGACGAGAACCAGTTCCATGAGATTGTGCACAGTCGAGTTGATCCATCTACGTCTCTGCGAGAGAAGAACCTTGAATTCGTCCGGTACAATGGTTTTGCAAACTGCCTGAGGAACGAAAACCTGCTTACGCTTGGGGAAGGTCTTCAACATCAAGGTCGACAAGTAACGATCCTCTCCGAGAAGCAGCAGGTTCTTCTTGTGCAAGGTGTCAACGACATTCTCAGAGTAGTGCTCGACAACATCGGGATTGGCGAGGATAGGGACCCAGTAGTTCTGACCACCCTTCGGAGTCTTTATACGATACATACAGAAACATCCAGGAAGACAGGTGACACCACCAAAGACGGACTCAAAAGCCTTGGTCAGATGATGAGAGATAAAGTACTCAAAGACCTGAATCATAGAAACCCAACTTCCAGTCTTGTTCGCAATCTTGGTCTCTCCACAAAGTCCCATGATATCAGGGTCGTTGACCATGGCAGCGACCATGTGAGTGAGCGAATCCGGGAAAACTTTAGTATCGGCATCAACCATAAGCACAACCTCGTAATAGTCAGGCGATATTCCAGTAATCTTCCAAATGCCATTGAACATCTCGAATTCCAGTTCCGTCATACGCTCGTCGAACATAACCTTTTGAAGGAAGGACATGAGAATGATCTGAGAGTCACGTTTACCACGATTTCCAGCCTTTCCACCGCCCTCTTCATCCGGAGTTCCGCATTTGACGACGACAAGCATAGGTACTCTTTGTTGCTTCTCCGGGGGGATTTGAGAGTTCTCTCCGTAGTCGTAGAAACCGGCATAGACCTTAGCCATGTTGTGGCGCTTGGCGCCAGAGGCAACAGCAACATATGAGAATCCTTGAACGGCATCAGGGTGGACAGCGTGATCCTTCAGCATGGACAGGATGATTTCCGGAGTAGTCTTGGTTTCGCCATGTCCCTTGATCATACCATCGCAAACAATCAGCATTAGCTTGTGACTATTGGGGTAATCCGTGGTCGCGATTGAGTCCAATGTAGTCCTGATACCTTGCTCGCCCTCGGAGTAACAAGTGATAAGACACAAGGCATGGGCGAGCGGGAATCCGAACGGCTGATATTCAGGCGGTGGCTGAGGTACAACAGCTTCATGAATGAATCCAGCGGGTCCCGGTCCGTCAATTTCAGAGTAGACACTGAATCGTTCACCGGGCTGACCACCATGGCCAGGACCCAAAAGGTTCGATCCGGACATCGACTCGGTCATCATTCCACTCAAGCTTCCCTTAGATCCGCTTTGGCCAACCTGTTGATACATGGCTTGTCCAGGTGATAGGAGCCTCGCAGTAGAACTCTGGGAACCCATAGTGGTAGGGAAGGGCCTATGACGGCTTTGAGGTCGTTCTTGAGCATAAGGACTGGTGAATCTGCTGGTAGTCGGCAGGAAACTTCCTCTCTTAGAACGATCGCCGGCAGGGGCAGTTGCATCCTTTAGCTTCGGGGGTGGGCGGTAGATATCATCCGACCAATCTTCGATCTCGTTCATTCGTTTCTTCATATCCTTCCGAACATCACTAGTTCTAGTGGCTCCCAGTCTCCAACTCAAAAACCACCCGAAGAACAGGGCGAGCAAGAACTTGATGAGAACAATGCTGACGATAAAGACCAAAGACACGAAAAGAACAACTTTGGAAGCGATACAACCGACAGTCTCGGTATCGATACTCCCAACGCGAATGATTTCCGACAAACATTTCACGAGCTTCTTCTCAACAGGGCCTTGGAAAAGATGGGTAACATCAGTTCCACGAAGCCCGGGATCCTTGCGTAACTCATCGAACTGAGACGGATATTTAACTTGAGTTTTATCCAACCATTTGAGAAGGTCAAGATCCAACACGCTGCTCGAATAGACCAGAAGGTTTCTAGAGCTATTCTTGATGTCGTCCCATGTGAAATAAACATCGGTGGTAACGTTGAGATTATAATAATCTTGTCTCGCAGCGCCGCTAGTATGGCAGGCATATCCAAGATATTTCTGATCGGTCATGTTCAAGTTCGGCTTTGTAGACCCATCCTGGTTGAAAACCCTGCAGGGGAAATACCAAGCCATTCCGCCACTGGAATCGGTGGGTATCATCGATTTTTCAGTAGGAGTGATCAATCCCTTGCACTGGCCATTGACATTCTGGAACAAGAATGATGCATCCTTCCCACCGTTCTTCTCGGGGAGATCGTACAGAACATTCCTGTTGGCGGGGAAATCGACAGTAGCCGGATGTTTCGACGTTGTGAGATCGTAGGCTCGTCCGTGAATGATCATGTATCCACCGCCGACGTGATTGACCTTCAAGCGCTGAACGGGAGATCTGCAAACCGCTTGTGTAAAACCAAAGGTAAGGAAACCGACAAACGCGCAAATGAGAAGAATGATACTGATGAGACCCATTTTCTCTCTCCACGCTCGCTGTTGCGCCTTGGCAGGCTTACCAAAGCACTTCAAAAGTGCACCCGGGCACCAAAAGGTAACAATGGCGCAGTAAACGTTCCACAGCGAAGGCGGGCGAACAGCATCATCCTGTCGCTTCAGCTTCTCCTTCTCGTCCAATGAACGTCTCTTCGAATGGGCCCTGACCAATTTATTCGGGGTGTGCCTTTTGGGCACCGTTTCCACCCCGTCCTCCGAGTACCTGGGATTTGACTGAGTTGGTCGGGTCAAGCTCTTGAGATCGGTTGAATCCGTTGAGGCATGCGACACGGCCTCCGTACGGTCTTCGACTATGGGATCGTTACCCGTTGTCGAGGGAAGCACATTCATATTCTGTCGCTGGGCATGTTGTCGGTAGTAGTAATTTGGATGGTCCCTATCAATTCTGTTCCGCTCGGGTCTAATCAAGCTCCTTTTCCGTCCGAAATCGGGCGTGCCAGTAGGCGCATATGCGTCCGGGGACCCTGGGATCCCGCCAGCCTGAGGTCCACCGCCCGCGGGTAAGGTTGGCCTCCTCGTCGGGGGACTGCTATACTGTTGCTCGTCGACGTAATGTCCAGGCCCAGATTCCACATCGTTCAGCCGATGATGCCGCCCGGAGCCCCTATGCCCGGGCGATGTTGGATCGGGTCGCTGAGGCAGCGACATGGGAAGGTGTTGAAGAGGATCTAACCGAACGGTAGAGGATTAGTACGGTTGTTAAATCCCACCGCTAGTAATTAAAAAAAGGGAGCTTGGTTAGTCGGTTGGGGAGGCAACTCACAAACAAGACTCGAGACGCAGGGGAGCCCTCCAATCCCAGGTCTCTCAACCGGTTGCAAGGCACAAACAAACGAATGAACTCCGGTAGCCCGTTGCCACGGTCAAAGATTGCACTGTACAGTACTCGAGTAGCTATCGGTACGGTAGCGAAGGTTTCCACTTTACCACGCCCCCCTTGACCACCAAGGTCCAGCCAAACGAACAGACAAACACACACACACACACACACACACACACACACCAGCAAACGACCGTTACAACCCTGCCTTGTCGGGAGCGAGCGAAGATAGCGAGGGGCGGTGATGGTGGAGAGGGGAAGGGGGAAAAAAGAATAGGGTATGATACAACGATGGAAAGCCCCTACAGCCGTAACTGAGGAGGAAACAGGTACAATACCGGTAGGCGGAAGGAGTAGGGAAAGGGAAAATACCAGATGACGGTGGGTAAATTAGGGGAAGGTTTCGGGACGGGAGGGGGGTGTAGGTGAGGGAGTACAGGCCGGCAGCAAGGGGGGTGAGAGGTGAATACGACAAGCAAGCGGGCGAGCAAGCAAACAAACACGGGCCAAAAGGGAACCAAACGAGAAAGAAAACGAGTGAGAGCGGGTGAGATGGATAGCGAAAGGCAGCGAATTGGAAGGAAAGGGACCCCTAAGGAGGGAGGAGGTTCTACCGTGGAGGATGATGGTAGAGGGAGAAGGAAGGGGAGGGGGAATGTCGGTACCGGTACAAGTATCATACGAGTACAAGCGGAGGTGGACTGAATCAAAGGAAGGAAAACCTTGATTTAGTCCTCTCCACCACCACCACCCTCCTCCATTAGAAAATCCTTGCCTGCACACACTCATGTTAAAGGGGTTGATAAAAAGTAATCGCTATTATTAGAAAAGATATGTGTTGCTACGGGAACGAGATGGCACGAACTCTATTCACCCACCCAAAATGGCCGCGCCAAGACTTTCGCCATGCTGTCGCCAATTGCCAAAGGGGAATTCCCTACCAGTAGGAGGAGTGAGAGCCGCAATGACGGAGGAAAGCAATACCGGCAACCTGGTGCTACAAGTGCTCGAGTCGGACGCCCGAGCCGAGAGAGGGAATTCGGATCTCAGCCTCAAATACCGGTGCGGTATCCAGCGAACCGTGGTTGGTTTTGGAATATACCCTTACCGGTATTGGCTGGATCGGAATGATGCACGGGCATTCCACTCATATTTTCCCGCTTCCATTACTGCATCTGCTACCAGCGAAATACTTGTATCTACCCCGGAATCGTCGCAGGGTACCTCGTGTGGATTGCGAGGAATGGATGCATGGTTTATTAAACTCCCTGCGCCGATCATGCTGCTCGCTAAGCTGCTGGTCACCCAGAATCACTCGATATCGCCGGTGACGCTGCGTGAAATATATGGATTCTCATTAGGGTGGTGAGCATAGGGATGGCGCCTTTGCGCCATTGATCATCTATGGACACTTTCAAACCGTCCACTCGCATTGGAATAGCTCTTGAACCGCCTATTTTTTCCCTTTCTCGAGCGCTGGGCCACCGGTGGTTGGTAGTCCAACGAAAAGCTTGAAGCTGTCGTACAGTAGCCATTGCAGGCCAGTCAGGGTACCGATCATGACGATTCTGACCGGTAAGCCGTTCCAGAGTCCTCCGAATCCGATCTCTCCGTAGATCCTCTTCGTAACAGCACCGAAAGCCTCGCCGGGTTGGCGATTTGCGTTGAGTTTTGAGACCATCACGTCCGCGGGATGGGAGACCTTTGTGGAGTTAGTATCTGACTAGAAAAGCGGAAGAGGGATGAGAGGTGATTACAATGGCGCAGAGGATACCGGCGATATAGCCTCCCGCAAACGACACCGTCGTCTGAACTCCACTTCCATACTGATCTTTGCTCTTGGGAAGGTAATTATAAATCATCTCCACCACCGTTTCAAAAGACGCAAACTTCATCATGGTATCTATCGCATCGTCAACATCCTGCCCCCCCGGAATGGGAAGAAACTCACAAGGAATCTGCCTCCCCCACAGCGGGTACAGCCCCTTATACAACCCCCTAAAACCCTCCTTCGCAACAACACTCCTCAACCCCTCGGTGGTGCCCTTAAACTCCGGCGGAATCGTAGTCTGCATCCTAACCTTAACCGACTCGAGCGGGCACAACGCGACATCAGCGATGAACTCGGCGCTCGCCGATCCGGCAAGATATATCGCCGTTCTGTACCTCGCCGCCTTCTCCGGCCCCGCAAGGTCCGAGTAGAATTTCTTGAAGAACTCGTAGCCACCGTACTTCAGACCTCCCTGAGCGCAGTAGCCAAAGAAAGTGGGTGACCAGCCTGTGAAGATGCCGCGGATGCCCTCTGCGCTCGAGATTGTGCGCCAGGCTTGGATGTTTGAGCGGTAGAGCTTTGGGTCTACCTGTCGGCGGCATTTAACCAGGTCGAGGGGGGTGACAGCGGTGTGCGTTAGGCCCTGGGGCATATGTTAGTTCGGGTTGTGGGGCTGTCTGATGGAAGGAGGGGGGAGGTATACGCAAGCTAGGATTCCACCCATGGTACAGGCTGCATAGAACTTCGGGGAATACATGTCTATCTTCCCCACCTCCTTCTGTGTTGCTTCCGAAGCATGTCGAAACTCTGCCTGGGCTTCTTTCCCCGGTTTCTTAGCTTCGTCTGGGATGGATGCGTATGGATATAAGGATACGACCGAGGGTTGAGCTGGCGGTGTCTTTTTCTGGGGAACTGCGGCGGAGAATGGTGTCAACGGGAAGACCGCTGAGAGAGTGGCGTATGTAGGTGTAACTAGACCAGGCATGATGGGAATGGTTGAGCAAAGGGTCCTGGGAAATTGATGAACTGAGCAGAAGAGAAGGGAAAACGAAAAGAAAGTTTGGGGTCGACAGGTAATTAAGTGCTTGGGTACGAGTACTGTCTTGCACTTCAAGTATCCGGAAATGGGTAAATTTATCCGCCGGAAGGGAAGAAATTGGTAGTGGTGTGACGTCACTACTCATGTGTTATCGGAGCTGCAGAAGTTCGTTGCTAGCTTAAGGCTTGGAGCGCCGCTATCACCTCCTGGTCTACTCCGTAGCCTCTGAATTCTGTGAAATATTGCGCCGGTTCTGGAGATCATCTAATTCCGAGATGCCGGATGCTTCACTCTCAAGTAACTCGAGCCCTCTCAGGGTTCTCACAGCCGGGTGCACCTGATATCGTTGCCGCTCGGGTACTGTATCTTACACCCATGAAGCTTGCTCGAGTGACGGCAGGCTACTTGGGGGTTATTAGAATCGGAAACTGCTGGCGATGGAGGGATTATTTGATCGGACTATCATCTGGCCTTGAGAGAGGTACAACGTTACAGAAGTCAAAAACCCTGACTAGTTGCTCTAGGTTGCTCTAGATTGAACAGGTAACGGGCAGCGAGTGAGAATCGAGGCTTTAGAGAATCTGTCTTAGTAAGCTCGCATAGAGCTGGGCTGTTTCCAGTTCTGAGCCGCTCCTTCTATTCGTTATTATGGTGCTGTTCTTGGGGATACGGGATGCCATGCCTCATATCTTGTGTCTACTCCCAGCCATTAATGCCCTCAGGGGACCTCTGGTTTCCGGGGCTGGCTGCAGGCTGGGTTGGTTGTGGTTTTGGGCCTTGGCCACCAGGGTGAGGGTCATGCCAATTTCGGATTTCTGGTGCGCACCCCCGGGTACTGTATATGTTACCGGCACCCCCGATATTTTACATGCAGGATGGGAACCGGTTCTCGGGGCAAAGAGTTTAGACGGGTGGAATTATCGAGGAGAATATGTCGATAGAGTATTTAGAAGCTGTACCTGAAATAGGGGTGGCTTGAAAATATGATCAATGGGCTCACTAATTTCGAGTGATGTGCAGTGCATGCTACATAGGCTCTGGGGTTCCTAAATCATTTTTCTAGCATCATGGCCCAAGCGGCATCGGGAAGTTTGCGCAAGCAATCTGTGTGAACATCCTCGATGCAGTTGGGGTATGATTCCCATTGGGTTTTCATAGGGCCAAGGATCACTTTCAGAGTATTTGAGTACGATATGATAACATTGTTATTATGTTGGCAGCTTCGGGTGCTGTTGGTATGGATAGCATCATGCAGATATTCCACCATTTCCAGTCGAGAAAATACCCATTAGGGCCAAACTCTAAGGCAGTTCTGAAATTAGCAGTTTCTGCATCATTGGGGCACGAGCCGTAAAGAATGTAGAATGGCTTTCGGAGCTAGATGCCTACCGCCGTAGCGGCAAAGTTATGGCATGAACTGTACTGTGTGCGCTTGCCAAAATACATGCAAGGGTAACCTCAAGAGGAGGTGTGGGGAAGAAGAAAGAGGTGGAAAGCAGGGGGGGGAGAGGGAATAAAGGCAGGTTTTATTTTGGCAAGCGGACCGGCAGCTAACTGTAACCCGGAAAAAGCCCATCAAAACGCGATATCCCGATTCACATTCCCAACTTATAGGAATAAAATTAAGCAGGCCTCCTCTTTGTAAACTCCTCCAAATCACCCCTGGTTGCAACGCCCAGAACGAACCTCCTCCCTTCGTCCGTAATAACGGCGAACTCCTCCTTCTTCAGGAACTCCTCGAGTTCCTCCAACGCGGTATTTGGCGTAATAACCTTATACACGTTCCCCTTCTTGCGATTGAACCTGTTCATGACCTTGTTGACGGGGTCGGAGAGTCTCGTATCGTTTCCGGAGGATGATTGTAACAGCGATTCGATCTTTGGGACAGAGAGGTAACCGAGGAGGGCGCGGGTAGTGGAAGATGTCACGGTGAGTTGTGAGTAATCGCGGTCGTGGGCCATTGCTAGCGCAGTGGAGATGGGGGTCGAAGGGGAGATGCTCAGAGCTGGAGGGAGGTCCAGGTCTTCCACTGTTGCCTGTGGTGGTTGTTAGCTTAGTCATCTATGGGGAGGGGGGGCGGGGATGAAGAAGCAGGGGTGCTTACCCCTCTGTATTTGGCTGCGGGAGAAGAGGCCATGATAGTTGATTTGGTTAGGGTTAAAGGAGTGCGCGGAAGGCGTGGATTGTTCTGTGGGATTGAGATTGGTATACGGATGGAGGGGCAGAGTTCGGGAGACTTGGCATTACCCGCCATGTTCCTGATGAGTAAGCGGATCTGAGTTGACGAGAGGAGGCGAAGAGTTTGTACTTCTGGTCAGAGCTTTAACGGCAGATGGTGTTGATGAAAGGGAGAGAAGGTTTTTGGCAGCTTGGATGCCAAAGCAGGGTGGGGGGGGTGTTTTTGTCGGGAGTTCAAGATGTGAGTGGGGTAATTCTGCTTTTCGGGGGCGCCTTCTTGAATCTTTGACTTCTGGCCAGTGGAAGTTCAGTTATGGGACTAGGCTGCGAACGGAAAGTACGGTAACTAAAATGTTTTACCCCTTGGGATCAAAGGCTACCGGTATGTAAGGTATGACTAAGTAATAGACTTTATTTGGTAAACTATGACAAGGGGGACTTAAGAACTCCATCCCATCCAATAGTATCAGGACGAGATTAAATCTCATACTCCCTGCCATCGCCCACCACGCAGCGGCAGGACGCCTTGCTGACTCCTCTGTTAAAATAAAAATTTCCTTAGACTGTACGGTCATATACTCTAGTCGGTGTAACTCATGTATGTGACCTGGTATGACTTATAGATATTTACTTGGATGGGTGGCTGTGATTATGAGTATATATAGAGGGGTTTATTTCCTACATTATTATTACTGACCCCATCCTCTATTTTTCCTGGCAATTGAAAACTCAACACTATGGGTTTTTATCATGAGTTCACCCACACTCATCAGCCACACAAAGGCCTCTAGGGTGGCACCACTCCTTTCTCCTATAGTCCTCAGGTGGTGGTATCATATCCACTGAGTGATACTTCTTCTCAGAGAACAAGTGACTACAGAAGTAGAGTAGTAATACACCTGTGACTCGGGGCTTTTTCCATCTCCTCTGGCTTCATACCTCGCTTAGGCAACCATGGTCAGGCAATCCCCCAGACTCACTTCAGATAGCTGGAATTATGGTTTGCTATAGAGAGAAACTTGCCCACAGGCTTTGGTCAATCCTCCTGTCCTCTCTTGCTTTGAGGCCAACTAGTCAGACACGAATATGTTTCTGATAGTTATGTTGGTACTGGGCTTTGCTGGCCTGTAGTATCACTCCTTTCTTCAATAAGCCTGCTAGTATCCTACTACCTCTTTCTCTTTTCTTTTGGCACTTTCAACCCAGGCTACATTTTTGGTAGGTGCCTCTAACTTTAGGGGCGTAATTGTCCTTTCCTCCATCTTTGGTTAATGACTATGTCCTCCAGTTCCACTTTCTCTCTCGCACTCTTGGGTAAATTTAGCCTTCCACCCCATTAGACTATATTTAGAATTAGCGGACTCCGCTCTTGATTGTCTTGGGTGTACTAACATGTCTAAGCTGTTGCACATAGGATTATGGTTTCTTAAGTCATGTTTGCTTTTCTATTGGGTACTAGTTTTGGAGTGGTGGAGTTTGTGGGACTTGGAGTTTCTTATATTGTTTTTGTGTAGTCGTATTCCTAACATTGGGTTTTTCTTTTCACTATAGCTTAGCTGACTACATATAAGTTAGTTTGTACTGATATCAAACAAATGAAAACAATGACAAAAAAAACAAAAAAGTTTTATACATTATTATTATCCTCCTTGCCCTCTTTATATCTGTTTTTTAAAATAGTGTCTTCAAAAAATCCTTATTGTAACATGTTCAGGCCAGGCCCTATTCACATAGCAATATGATAAGAGCAGGTGGCCTCTTGGTCAACAAGAGGCGAGAGCTGCTTGCTAAAGGAGTCTTTGAATGGGGTGTAATAGGGAATCAAAGAGAAACCATTCAACCAAGTATATTAAGAATACTGTCTGTCGAAGTCTGCTGTTTCCATCACGGGAAGCAGCAGTCTTTTAAATACAATCTATCGCCTATCTGCAGTATGAGCAATATTCCAAAACGTTGTATGTATCAACTGATAGCATACGAAACAATACAAGTATCAAGTGATACTGTGAAACCAAACATAAAAGAATATATATATCAACGGATAACAGACGAAATAATACCAGTATCAAGCGATACTGTGAAACCAAACATAAAATAATATGTGTATCAACCGATAACACACGAAACAATACAAGTATTAAACGCTACTGTAAAACCAAATATAAAACAATAACCTAGTACCCGTACTGGTTACACTCCCAAAATAAAATAACAATTTCACCAAACAAAACAACGTAATGAAATCCTAATAGTCAGTAAACCCGCTATTCTTCAGAAATTCCCAATAGGACCCATCCTACTCATCATCACCATCCTGCAACATTCTCATATCGTCCTGCAACATCCATTGCGCTCCTTCCAGCCACCTTTCCAAGGACTCATGACAGGGTGCTCCACGTACAAAGCAACCTGATTCCCAATAGTGCAGTAGGTCCATGAAGTTTCTTACTATCCAGTCCTTCCATTCCTCCGTCTCGACCTCGATTTGTCCGCAATCCTCGCAGTGATCAATATAGAATATCTTCCAGTATGCGCTTAGTGGAATGATTTCTTGGTATAGCAGGTATCCCAAAATAAGGTCTCGTCCCTTTATCCGGACTTCTTCGTAGGTCGACATTTTTGTTTCTTTAGTGTGAGAGTAAGGTGTTTTTGTAAAAGGTTTTCTTTTCTCGGTTTCGCTAGTCTGATAGTAAGGTTTGTTTTCTGCGGAGGGGTTAGAGGGATGGTGGGTGGTATTTATGCTTTGTTGTTGACATCGCTTAGGTGTTGGCCTTGCTTAGGTGTTGGCCTCGCTTAGGTCTTCAAGGGAAGGTGGGTGATATATAACATCGGTTTCTTCCGTCTCTATGCAACTATCACATTTTTCGGTGCTCTGGTAGCACCTACTACCAAAGCAGAAAACATCTGATAGGGTTCCTCCCCACATTCTTCTTGTTGATGGAGTTGTAATTTCAAGGCATCTGCCAGAAATGTGTATGAATAATCGGTGTGTAAGGTATCGTCTAGGGATAATTGTAACGGGGGCACTCCTAGGAAGATGGATCGCAAGGTTGCGACCGCACCGACCAACTTCAAACTTATCGCCAAAAGTTTACACCAATGTAAGCATAAAGTAAAGGGTAAAACTTAATATCGTTAAGCCTGACGCTGCACTCAATTAAGGTGTAGAGAGGATTGATTGTTGGAGTAGGAGAGTTCTTGCATAGACTTTCAGGTAGTTTCATCTTATGCCAGAAACTCCCCCCTCAGTTTACTCCAATCATTCAAGCACACCCTCTCCGCTAAGGGTGGTCAGACACGTCTCCTGGCACCCCCTTTGGGCATGCATGTGTCAACACACTCTAGTCGGCGTTTACTCTATGCGGTTATTGTTTCTGCGCTGCATTTCCATTTTGCCCGCCGGAGTGAAAACTTCTGCCCATCGGTGTCTTGCCAGTGGCTAACAGTCAAGACACCTCATGAACTAGACTATCTAGGACACACTTCCCATATGCATTGATCTCTACTTGACTCCGGAGGCTACTGTGAGTGGTTTATCTATTTACCATTTACGGGTCTAGGGCTTCCGGTATCTTCCGCAGGACACCGTAGTCCGGGAGTGATCCAATGGGCGCTACCCATGACCACTATCTCGGATCTATCTTACCTGTAGTAGGAATCATGCTTTTAGTGTCTCTGCACTTCCGTTTCAGAGCCTATAGTGTTGGGAGTACTTTTGAGCTTGGTAGGTGTAAAGCTCTCCCAGTCGCCCCGGCACCACCCAGGACTACTTTCGGAACCCTCACGGTTAACACCTGTTAACTCCGACAGTTTTGGTCCATTTTACTCCAAACAACTTGGAGGAGGTACTCCCCTTTCCACCCTATGCCTCCCTATATATCCTGTGAACAGCTTATGGTTGACCGGACGGCAGCGACGTATATGGTATTGCAACCATGTCTCCAAAGATTCCTCTTTGCTAGGCTGCACACAACTACACAACCGTTTGCCCATGACGTCCAGGCCGCAAGGCGGGGCCGGAGAGGTATGATAGGAATAATGTCTCCAATTTACAGCTTCATCGAAGCTACGTAGCTCACCCAATAGCATCCCCCGGAACCCCAGATTCCAGTATCATGCATGGCTTCGCGTGATAAACATTGCAGTCAATGTTCCTGAACTCCCCGAGGGACTTCGTATTGAAAGGCAGGGCAACTCAGGACTTTGGGCAGGGTAACCTGATCCCGAGGGTAGGGTAACCTTGTCCAGCAGCCAAGATAACTTTTCCCTGTTACCCTGTCTATCCTGTTGCCGGCGATAGACATTTCTGGCCTGTCTCCAGTTACTCGGCCTAGCTGAGTAACTGCCCGGTCAGAAGTCCCTAAGTACGCTGACACCGCTCCCGCATGTATCCAGGTACCTAGGTACCTGACCAGCCAATTCCGTTCATTCTCAGAGCCCGGGCCATTGGGCCTCCGTGGGTCAAGTACTTACTTGCCTGCCATTTCCTACCAGTTCACCTCCTGGCTACCTGTATGGGTGTAGGTTCTGTCTGCCATAGCTCATGTATGCTCGGTCGTTACATCACTCCCCTCTTCTCTACAGTCCGTCCCAGACCGTTAGCGTCCTCCCTTATTTCCACGACTTGATTCCCCCAAGACCCTATGGTCCCTGGGCTTGGATGGATATCTTTGGTGAAAATCCAGACCGGCCTGTAAGCCTGTTCCTTCTAGCATCTCATAGGGCTCCCATGAATTCTCCTTAGCCCCGTAGCCTTCCCATGAAACCAGGTACTGGACGAAGCATGACGGAAACTGCACCTTCGCTCCTCCGTACCATCGGCTGTCCACAACAGCTGCGGTAACGTAACCGGGCTCATTGTCTACAAGTTCCCGGGTAGGGACTTTCTTGACCCTACCTGCTGCCGCATCCTTATGATAGGGTTCGAGCAACAAGATATTGAAAACTGGGTGGATGCTCTATCTGGTGGGCAGTTGGAGTGGGTAGGCTCGGTTACCCACGCAATGTTTGACCACAAAAGGGCCAAACATCCGGTGGTCCAGCTTCTCTATTGGACACCTAGTGCGGATGTTCTTTCGGTTTAACATCACGCTGTCCGCTTTCTTTGCCCGTCTAGTGGTCACGTCCTCCAAGGTAACATAGTCTGGTGATGACAACCTTTTCTGGTCGTGCCATTTCTGTTGCCTTTCCTGTGCCTGTTGAACCGCTTCTCGAATCTCTTCCCAGGTTCCTTCCCATTCCTTGGACAAGAGCTCTCTGCTAGGCTGTATTTCTTGAGTATCAGACATGACACCGGACCAGTTTGTCCTTGGGTTAAACCCATGGTTGATCTCAAATGGTGACAACCTGGTGGATTCTGATATCGAGGTGTTGCACACATACTGTGCAAGGGGTAACAGCGAAACCCAATCATCTTGTTGGTAGGAATAGTAACTACGCAAGTACTGTTCCGGTGCCTGATTAATCCTCAAGGTTTGCGCATTAGTCTCAGGGTGGAATGCAGTCGAAACGTTTAGTTTCACTTGCAACAAGTGCATTAGACTCATTCAGAACTTGGATGTGAATCGGCTATCTCGATCGGAGATGATTGACTCGGGGAGTCCAGGAAGGTGCCAAACTTCCTTCAGGAATATCAAAGCAAGCTTCTTGATAGGAACCTCTGTGGTCAGGGGTATGAAATGGGCCATTTCCGAAAATCTGTCCACTATGACCCTGATCTTGGTATACCCTTCAGACTCTGGCAGCGCTACAATGAAGTCCATTGAAATCGCTGTCCGCACCCGTATAGGAACATCAATAGCTTCCAGCAGCCCGAACCTCTTATACCTGATGGACTTATTTCTTTGGCAGGCATCACATGTTCACACATAGTCGGTGATGTGCTCGTCCATCTTTGGCCAATAGAAGTTAGCCCTAACCCTGCCAATGGTTTTGTACATCCCAAAGTACCCTGCGTGTCGGGAGTCATGCTCAGCCTCCATGATTGTCTGTTTCAGATTCTGCCCCTTGGGAACATACCACCTGTGCTTGAACAGGAGCAAGCCCTTTTCCGTCGTGAAATGTTGGTCAACCTCTTTGTCACCGGCAGCTGTTGCCTTCAGGATCCTTAAGTACTCCCGCTCTTCGGTTATCGCTACCCGTAGCTGATCCAGAAAGGAAGACTGGAGCCAAAATCCTTGGCACACCTGTAACACTTTTGGTTGCAAGATGTCCTGTTCCTGGCTCCCAACCCACTGTCCGCGGCGAAAAAACGACTGTGGCAGAAAATCACTCCCCCCTTCAGGGCGGTAGTCCCTATGCCGCGACAAAGTATCTGCCTTCTCATTCAACTGTCCTTCTCGGTAAACCACCTTGAAGTTAAATGGTTGCAGGAACTCAGCCCAGCGGTGCTGCCTTCCATTAAGGACCTTGGTACTATTGAAGTACTTCAAATTCTTATGATCCGTATAGATCACCAACTGGTCCGTTACCCAGCGTAGCAAATGATCTCATTCCTTGAACGCCGCCAAAATGGCAGTCATTTCCTTGTCATGGACATCATAATTAATCTCCGCTGGGTGAAACTTCCTACTATGGTAGGCCACGGTATGCCATCTCTCATCTTCACAGAACTGGGAGAGGAGGGCCCCTAATGCTAAGTCACTAGCGTCGGTTTCCAGCCTGGTTGGCCGTTCAGGGTCAAAATGTGCTAGCATAGGTTTGGACAAGAACGCTTCCTTTAAATGGTTGAAGGCCGGCTTACACGCAGGTGTCCATTCCCACCCGACATCCTTCTTTGTCAAGTCTGTCAGAGGTTTCGCTATCTTGCTGAAACCTTCTATGAACCGATGGTAGAAGTTGGCAAAGCCCATAAAGCTTTGAATGTCAACGACACAAGTCGGAGGTGGCCAATCCCTGATTGTCTGCACCTTCTCCGACAACATAGAGATCCCAATATTGGACATCTTGTATCCGAGGAATGTAACCTCCCGTTGGTGGAAACTGGACTTCTTCATGCTTACACATAGTCTAGCTTTCCGCAATTTCTCCATCACACGTCTCACCATTGCAACGTGCTCTTCCATAGTTTTGGAGTAGATCAGGATGTCATCCATGTACACGATGACTCCTTCATCCATGAGATCCCGAAAGACCTCATTTATCATGCTTTGGAAAGTTGCTGGTGCATTACACAACCCAAACGGCATGACTGTGTATTCATACAGTCCATATCTGCACCGGAAGGCCATCTTCCATTCCTCACCTTCTGCCATTCTCAGAACGTAGTAGCCGTTCTTCAAGTCCAACTGGGTGAACACAGCAGCTTTTCCTAACCTATCTCGCAGTTCATTCATCAATGGTAGAGGATACTTGTTCTTCACCGTGATTTTGTTCAGCCCTCGGTAATCTATTACCAGTCTTAATGTACCATCTGGTTTTGGCACGAAGAGGATAGGGGCTGCTGCCGAGGAACTGGATCGCCGTAGCTTTCCTGTTCGCAGCATGTCATTAAGATATTCCCAGAGTGCCTTAAGCTCCATTTCCGATAACGGATAGCTAGGCCCAAACGGAGGTTGAGTTCCGGGTTGCAACTCGATCGTATGGTCATACTTCAAGTGCCCTGGTAATGCCTCAATCCGTTCTTGACTGAAGATATCCCCATAGTCCTTATACTCAGGCAGTAGCTTAACTGTAATGTTGGCACCTTCCTCATCGGAGAATTGCACAATTCCCAATAGGTACACATTACTAGGGTCTTCAGCTAGTAACTCTTCATTGGTCATGAACACTAACCGCCCCTGCTCTGCCAGGCAGTTAGCCTTGCAGAAATCTGAGTGCCAGGTTAGTGATCCAGTCTTCCAATCTATGTTGGGGTTATGGCCTCTCCACCAAGACATAGATAGGTACCCATCCACCTTGGTGTCAGGCATATCTGCGACTTCACAGTGCATCTCATTGTGGTGGTCACCTATCCTCATCTCTAATGACTTGGTATAGTGTAGACTGGACCCAGGAATGCGATTACCGCTGGCGTCGCTTATCGGCATGTGTATCTTGCCTCGTACAGAAGGTGCCTGAGTCTGCTTAACCCATCGCCTACTAAGTACCGGTCCGGTAGCTCCACCATCGAGTCGCTGGAGCGCTTCCGCGCTTACCTGTCTAGCTCCTATCTTCTAGTCTAACTTGACCCGCAGGTGGATAGACTTGGTATGACGAGGTTAGTTGTCACGCTTCTGCCTCTTCGCTTGTCTTGGTGACTTAGTCATCTTGGCATAGTAATTCCTATTAATCTCTTGCCTTTCGACACAAGAGCGGCTACAACGGGTCAGTAAACATTAAGGGATTGGGATTCATCTTTTATTAATAACTAGGATGTTTACTATCACCCCAGCATGATTTCGGGTACTCAAGCCTCCTCAGGTAAACTTGAAAATAGCATCATTTATTTGATCAAGTCCAGCCTGAACCAATTCCCCTTGTACTAAACATAACAATTTTTCCCCGCGGTGGGTAGAAGTCTGCTATCGGACCGGTTCCAAGCGAAGCAGCCTTGCTTCCCCAATGTCGAGCGTCTCCTCGAGTAGGACCTCACCCAGCCTCAACCGAAATAATGTCCTATGACTTGCCCATCCAGCTAAGCAAATCCTGAAAGAAATACGTATAACTAGAACAAAGGAAATAACCAGAAACCCAACCATGGAGAGATAGCCTAGCCCACCACGCACAGCCCGCAAGATCAACCTGCCCACACCACCTGGGTGTAGTCCGTATCAGGGTCGTTTATGCGGTAGAAGGGTACTTACACATCTCCAAAGCCACCTCCGTGGCTCATGCCCATCTGTCCCTCAGGGGTCCATAGCTGCGGGCTAATAAGGTTACACCTTAAACAGAATGGGTTCTTACCTATTCTGAGCCATCAGTATCAACCTCCATGATCTGAGGTGATGCCTGGCGGACTTCAAGTATCTTTGATGTGGAAGCAGGAGGGGGCGCTTCAATGCACTTTAGTCACTTGTCTCTTCCTGCGGGCTCGCTTACCGGGGCTGACTGTTTCAACGCACGGGCCTGTTTGGATGAACTAACAACTGGGGCCATCACGGTACACTTTCTCCAAAAGTGACCTGTTTGACCGTACTTGGTGCACTGATTGTGCTTCCTCCAGCCCTCGGTCAAAGTTGACGGGATTTCCTCATGTGCTATTGCATACTCAGAAGTCGCCGGCTTTGCCTGTTTCCCCGCGTTGAAATTAGTAGGTTTGGCAGACCTCTGGTTTGGTCTGCCTGAACCTTTTTCCTTCTTCATGAACCTGCCCGATATCAAGGATCTATCCTCGTTCTTCTCAGCCGGTTGAGACCGGGGGGCTGGGTGGATAACACGGTTCCTGAACCGGTTCTTGTCCTCCAGAGTGTGCCCCCACCTTCTGGCGAAGATCAAGGTACCCATTCAGGTTGGTTGGATGAGGCTCCTTAAGTGCCCACGCATTCCGCACCTCTTGTGTGATGCCTGATTGAACCTTGTCTCGTACCTGTACTGGATCTGTATGGCTAAGCTTATACATATAATCAATTATCTTATCCAGGTACTCATCCATGTGATGGGGTTTTATCACAAGGTCTGGCCACTCGAGCAGGGATCGATCTCGCTTGGCCTGGTCTCTGCCCAATATTCGTTCCAGCCGTTCTTGGAACCCTTTCCATGTCCGTAAGGGGTTGCTGTCTTTGACAGGTACGCCAGTGCGCTTGGTGGCTTCCTTGTTAATGTGCGCATACAACCCCAGATACCATGCCCGGGCGGAGTCTTCAAGGAGGGGGATTACCAAGTTTACCTTATCCATGTTAGTTAACTTGCAATCCGTAAAGTATTCAAATTTGACCTCTACGAAGGTCAAGAAGGTCGTGAGTTCTGTAACTTTGCCCTTGAATGGACGGATACCACGCAGCTTCTCCAGCTTCTTCTGCTGGTGTCTTGGTGTTGGCCTAGAAGCCGAACCAGTACCTCTCAGGGCTCTCGCCAGCCTCTTGGCCCAGCGATCCCACCATCGTTTCTTCTCATTGCTCCAGTCATCCTTGCGAGTACTGAGGAAGGGGGTCAAATCTGGGAGAGAATCTCCATCGTCATCATCATCCGAGCTATCATGGTCAGAGTCTCCGGGATCTCTGCCTGCTCCCGCCGTACCACCTCCAGGTGGGGCAATTCCGTCCCCACTACCTCCGGTGTTCCCGCCTTGGGATTCCCGGTGACTATCGTACCCATCAAACCGTTCCTCCTGGCCATTCTGATTACCATCCTCCGGGGGGTTAGCCCCTGATGGTCCTGATGCCAGTGGTGGAACAGGGTGTCGCCCACTCTGAGGGGTTGGGTTGGGCACCATCTGTGTTATCCGCAGAAAAGACTGCAACTCTGGACAACTCAAGGGTTGCATCGGGGGGTCAGCGTGCCTCCATGACCCACAGTACCCACATGTCGGTCATCCATCTCCTTCTTTCTGACTTCTTCTATGTCTCACCGAGGTCCGTGGTCCCTTCCTACACCCATAGGAGTGGAAATGAATCCACCCCATCTGGGTCTCTTCCGGCTTACAGCCTGATAGACAGAACATGTCTTGGCTGTCCAAATCGCCACTTGTGATGGTGGGAAGACAGGTGGGAAAACTTGGCTTCGAGGGTGCTGTGGGGACTACCGGTGCACAAGGAACAGAGCGAGCAGGCGTCCCAGGTCTGGGGATGGGAGTCCCTCGTGACGGAGCCATGGGTGCTCGCTCCTGCTGGGGTCTTACCTGTTCGGAAAATCCGGGTGACGCTGCGCGCAGTGACCGGAACCCTGGGGTAGCCAATACTGCTAGTAGGAATGCTGGGGCTGGGAAGGTATCTGGAGCGGGCAATGAAACTGGCAGCGGTGTGCGTCTTGGGGCGGCAATGGGAGGTACGGGAGTTGCAACTGAAGGTGTTGCAGGGGAAATGTTTGGAGCCGGAGTCGGACCAGGAGTAGGGTCAGGTGTATCTGGTGCCATGATATCCTTCGGTTTGGACGTCCTTTTCCTTACCTGATGGCCATCAGTTGGCCCGACCGTTGGGCTGCCTGACCTACTGCTGGCAATTGAGGGGAGAACCGACAGGGCGCCTGTAGATGCTCTTGAGAAGGAGGAGGTATAGCTGTAGCGCTCACCTTTCAGGCTTTCCAACATCCATATACCGATTGGGCTCATGTATGCCCTCCACTGGTCGTCTCTGGCTAGCATGGCCAACTCCATGCGGAAGTTCTCGGACTTGGTATGGACAAGCGGGAGTGGGGGTGTGGCCTCTAACATCAGTACACCATTCCCAGCATCAATACCATACCCTCCTTCAAAAGCCTTTTCCAAGGCTGCCATCTGAGTCTTCAATGCCTGCTGATCCCTTATCATTCGCAGGAATGCCTCCTGCTGCACTTTCATCCATTCCACCACTACTGTAGTGATCGGTGTTTGGAACACCTGCTGCTGCTGGGTGTTCCAGTTTTTCAGTTCCTGCTTCGCTTCCCCAATCGACTCGGATACCTCCCGGACGATGTAAGGTTCGACGAATTCACGGGAGATCTCGCTAAAGGGAACCCCATGTGGGGGGGGGGCATGTTGTAGAATAGGGTAGGGTCTTGGAAAAATGAGAGCACCGCGGCGTGGGGTCTGTAATCAGGAGGTCAAGACATTCAACTAGTAACTGAATAGGAGCGGCCTCCAAGAGCAGCTGGTGGCCGTCCAAGTGGATACCGTGAACATCCGCAAAAACTGACGCACGAAACGTGTTGGCGGTGTTCTTGTCAAGGTCAAGGTCTGAATCTGAGTTGCATTCCATTCTGGTTCGAAGTTTGGTACTAGCCATTGTGCTTTCCACCCTGGGCTACTTGTTCTAGACATGGTTACCAGTATTCACGCAAGGTCAGTGCTGCAGGTCGGAAACAATTAATCAGGAGAGAAGTTAAGCGAGGAGATTGCTTAACGATATACTGTAACGGGGGCACCGCTAGGAAGAGGGATCCCAAGGTTGCGACCGCACCGAACAACTTTAAACTTATCGCCAAAAGTTCACACCAATGTAAGAGTAAAGTAATCGGTAAAACTTAATATCGTTAAGCCTGATGCTTCACTCAATTAAGGTCTCGAGAGGATTGATTGTTGGAGTAGAAGAGTTCCTGCATAGACTTTCAGGTAGTTTTATCTTATGGCAGAAACTCTCCCATCAGTTTACTCCAACCATTCGAGCACACCCTTCTCTGCTAAGGGGGGTCCGACACGTCTCCTGGCACCCCCTTTGGGCATGCATGTGTCGACACACTCTAGTCGGCGTTCACCTTATATGGTTATTGTTTCCGTGGTGCATTTCCATTTTGCCCGCCGCAGTGAAAACTTCTGCGGATCAGTGTCTTGCCAGTGGCTAACCGTGAAGACACCTCATGAACTAGACTATGACACCCTTCCCATATGCATTGATCTCTGGTTGACTCCGGAGGCTACAGTGAGCGGTTTATCTATTTACTGTTTACGGGTCTAGGGCTTCTAGTGTCTTCCGCAGGATACGGTAGTCCGGGAGTGATCCAATGGGCGCTACCCATGAACACTATCTCGGATCTACCTTACCTGTGGTAGGAATCATGGTTTTAGTGTCTCTGCACTTCCCTTGCGGAGCCTATAGCGTTGGGAGTACTTTCGAGCTTGGTAGGTGTAAAACTCTCCCAGTTGCCCCGGCACCACTCGGGACTACCTTTGGGACCCCCACGGTCAACACCCATTAACTCCGTCAGCTTTGGTCCGTTTTACTCGGAACAACTTGGAGGAGGTACTCCCCCTTCCACCCTATGCCCCCTTATATATCCTGCGAACAGCCTATGGTTGACCGGATGGTAGCGATGTATACGGTGTTGCAAGCATGTCGCCAAAGATTCCTCTTTGCTAGGCTGCACACAACCACACAACTGTTTGCCCATGATGTCCGGGCCTCAAGGCGGGGCCGGAGGGGTATGATAGGAATAATGTCTCCAATTTACAGCTTCCTCAAAGCAATGTAGCTCGCCCAATAGCATCCCCTGGAACCCCAGATTCCAGTATCATGCATGGCTTTGTGTGACAAACATTGCAGTCAATTTTCCCGAACTCCCTGAGCGACTTCGGACTGAAAGGTAGGGTAACTCAGGACTTTGGGCAGGCTAACCCAAGCCCCAGGCCACAGTAACCTGATCCTGTGGGTAGGGTAACCTTGTCCAGCGGACCTGATAACTTTTTCCTGTTACTCTGTCCATCCCGTCGCCGGCAATAGACATTTCTGGCCTGTCTCCAGTTATCCGGCCTAGCTGAGTAACCGCCCGGTCCGAAGTCCCTAAGTATGCTGACACCGCTCCCAGGTGTATCCTGGTACCTAAGTCCCTGACCAGCCAATTCTGTTCATTCTCGGAGCCCGGGCCATCGGGCCTCCGTGGGTCAAGTACTTACTTGCCTGCTGGTTCCTACCAGTTCCCCTCCTGGCTACCTGTATGGGTGCAGGTTCCGTCTGCCATAGCTCATCTATGCTGGGTCGTTCCAATATTATCACGTTTCACCAATAGTCCCATTAGCTGATGGCGCTGTTTCCAAGGCACTTGCTTATAGTTTGACATCGTAAGCCTGTTGGATGGTGTGTTTTTCCTTTTGCTATTGCCAGTTCTCGACTTTGGCCAGCCATTCTAGGTATGTAGCTTTGTCTTCCATGATCTTATTTTTATCTTCACTGCTTCCAAAGTCGCTTGGAAAGTGGGCTGACCAAAATCAGTCCTGTATCCCTTGGTCTGTACCTGGGCCTAGGTGTTGGATTTCTGGCAGGGGTGGGCTCCACGCCACTATCACATGGTTTATCGTTGGGGGTAGCTCGTCCTCCAGTTCATTCTCTTCCCACCATTGGTTCACCAATTCCATCACATTTTCCAATCCCTCCCCAGGTTCCCAGCCATTTTCTGTTTCTGGGTACCCCACCCATTTCACCGGGAATTGGTCACAGTCGTACCATCTTCTGTGATCTCGTATCACCTGCGCTTCCCATTCCTGCTTCTCGTTAACCACGATCGGGGGTGGTTTTGCATGGCTTCTTCCAGGGAAGGAGATATGGTCGTTAGGGAGGTATATTTTCACTGTGGAGGCATGGCATGTCGCTTCTCGGTTTCTGTATATTCTGCTATCCATTTCCACTTTGTAATTTTGTGAATGTTCATCATATCCGATTACCTTAAATGGTGCACACCAGTGCAGTTGCAATTTCTTGCTGCATCCCGACTCAGTTGCGAATAAACTTCTGTATACCAGTAGCAGATTACCTTTCCCTATCGGTTTATGGTGTCTTTGTCGTTTTGCTGCCATTCTCATACTCCCAAATCGTACTAATTTGATAGCATTAAATGCCGTGTTCCAGATTGCTTGGTGTCTGTTCAACAATTCATCGGCAGCCGGTACTGCGGAGATCTTGAAATTTGCAAGCGGGAGTAGCGGGTAGTTTTTTCCAAAAACCACTTTATACGGAGACATACTGAGGGTTTCCGACCAACCTGCATGCAGGTACACTGCCGTCTCCGGTATGGTATCGAACCAATTGTTTTGCCTTGCATTGAATAGATTTCGAAGAGCTGTTTTTAATTCTCAAATATTTCTTGCAACTCGTCCATTCGTTTCATGGTGGCATGGTGCTGCTTTGATGTGCTCGACTTCTAATAATTGACACTGCTGCCTCCATACATGTGACTCAAACCGCGGGTCTGCACCACTTACAATTGATATCGGGTAGCCATGGGGAGTAAATATTTTGTTGTGCAGTAGTTCCCGGGTTGTTATTGCCATTACTTCTGTAGTTGTAGGTATGAGCCACATGAATCCCGAAAACCTGTCTATCGCAACTAGGATTATATCGTATCCCTAAGAGTTCTAAAAAGGTCCTGCGAAGTCAATGGCTATTGATTCGAAAATTTCAGAGGCTAGGATAATTGTCTGGGCCTTTCCTTCTAGTAGCTTTGTGGGATCTTTGTTTGCCCGACAGGTCTGACATTGCGCCACATATGCTCTGAAGTCCTTCTGCATTTCAGGCCAGAATAGGTATTCGGTAGCGTACCATAAGGTACGTTCCGATCTGCGATTACCTTTGTTGTGTATTTCGCTAAGGATGCATTCCCTTAACGTAGTATTTCCATAAGCAGGTCCTTTTGGAATATACAAGCCGTTTTCCCCGTACTAGGGTTTTGCGTATAACATCCCCTTTGCAATCGTGTAGGAGGCTAAGTCTCCCTTGGTGTCCATACATTCTTTGACCTTTTTCCATATTGGTTCTATTCAGTATGCTGCAACCATGTGTGCTCAGAATGTCCCAATAATTTAATTGATTGTCTGTAAGGTGTCATGCTCATCCTCTATTTCACTTCCTCTTGTTACTTCAGGTTGCTCATCCTCCTTGTTGTCTTCCAAGACATTGTATAGCCCACACCGGTATTCAGTCATCATCGGGGGCATCACTGAGACTATTGCCTCATTGCTAAGGTTTTCTAGTCATTCTGCTTGTCTAATTGGTGGCGGGCTGTCTGGTCCTGGCATTCGAAAAGCTGCTATTGTCTCATTCGAAAGGTTTTCTATTGGGTCTGGTTCTGGCGTTTGGAATGCCGGGGCATCTGGGTTCAGAATTGCTGGGATGGAGTAGGATCTAGGCGTTGGTTGTATGAGGGTGGATGGCCCTTCTCCCGCACTACTTGGTCTACCACCAGTAGTTTGTTGCCACTCCCAGTCATCGATCAGGGGGGACTCCGGAGGGTTTGGGTCAATTTCTGTACTTGGTGGGCTCGGTCCTTTGCTAGACAGGTAAGGTGTCGCGTCCTTCTGCCATCTAGGGTGATTGTTTGTGAATTAGATCTCGGTTTGATGATAGGGGCAATTGTCTACATAGTAGTGCGTGTAGTGAAGTTTGCCATGTTAGAGTTCCTCAGGTGGTGTGCTTTGGAGAGTGCACTTGTCACCCCAATCATTTCTCACAGTGATCGAACAGGGGCTCTCACGGGGCACAGGGGCCTCATCGAGGTACTCAGTATAGGAGAAAGGAGGGGAGGTAGGGGAGAACCCTTGCCCAGGCTCCATTGTGTTCAATTCTTGCTCGTACACTGTGTTATCTGAGATATCCTCTGCTTCCTTTGTGAAGTGACATAGAGTGGGTTCAGGTCTTGTACTCCCTCATATATCCGGAAGAGGGCATCAGCTAAATAGTTCATGCTTCCTGGCGCATAGACTATCTTTGCATCGTATTTTCCTAAGGCACTGAGCTATCGAACTTGCTTTCTGCTCAGATTCTTTGCAGTTCCTAGATGTGTTAGTGGTTGGTGGTCTGTTACTACCATGAAGGTGTTCCCCATTAGGACATTTAGAACCAGTTCAGTGCTTCCACTATCGCTAAGGCCTCTTTATCAGCAGTTCCATAATTCATCTGTGCATTGGTGAACTTCCTGCTGTGTAATAAGGCCAGTCGAGCCGTCTCGTATATGGGCCCTTGTCCTATCCAGGCCCCTATTCCCAAGTCCGAGGCATCCGTGACTAGCTATATTGGTTCTTTCCTGCGTATGTCTATTGGCCCCATAACTTGATAATCAACAATCCACTTTTTTACCATTTCAAATGTGGTCTGATGGGTTGTTGTCCATACGAATTCTGCATTCCATGTCAAGTTGGTTAATGGTGCTGTTAGGGTCGTATGGTGTGGGAGAAACTGGGCCACATAGTTCACTATTCCTAGAAAGCGTTGCAATTCCTTCTTATTTCGCGGTGTTTCCCAACCTGCAATGCTTGATATTTTCTGGGAGGAGGCATGAATTTCTTTGCTGTCCACTATATGTCCTAGTACCTCTAGTTTGTCTGTGAAAAGTACTGACTTCTTTTAGCTTGCATGAAACCTTGCTTTTCTGAGTCGATCACATACCTGGCGTATGTGTTTCTCGTGTTCCTCCGATGTATCTGAGAATATGACAATATCATTAATGTATACCCATACAAAATAGTGTAGGAATTCACTTAGGAGGTCTTCCATTATCCGCATGAAGGTTGCAGGTGGATTTATGTCTCCTTGTAGCATTACTTTGCTGACAAACCCTCCAAAGGGGGTCTAGAATGAGTTGAACCCAATGCTATCACTGTCCACTCGTGTTTGGAAGTATGCATCGCTTAGGTCAATCTTACTGCGGAATTTTGCTTGTCGAATGCAGTTAAGGATCTGCTGTTGGTTGGGAATAGATGGACTATCTATGACCGTGTTGTCGTTTTGGATTTTCAGGTCCAGGAGGGGGCGGATCCTTCCATCTGACTTTGGTTGTACAAATATAAGTGCCACTCTTGGGACTTCTTGTCCTATGTTTACTCCGGCTCGCAATTCCTTGTTTATCCAGGTTGTAAGTTTCCTCTTGCATGCCTCAGGGATCGAGTATGTTGGTTGGTTTCGTAGGTTGGCTGGATCCTGCAGCCGAATATGGTGGTTAATCTTATTCACAGGGGGTAATATTTCAGGAACCTTGTCCGGGAATACATCCTTGTATTCTTTCAACAATGTTGGTGAGATGGCGTCGGATACAGTGGCTCACAATTTCCTGCTTGTTGGTTTGCATAGCACACGTAGTTTGTCATTGGGAAACTCCACTGCTGTATCCCCACATCTGATAAGGGCATTGTGTCTTTTCAGGAATGGCATTCCAATCAGGGCGTCGTATTTTGCCAAGTTTCCTACCAACATCTCCTGATTAGTCCATTTCTCTTTTCCAATTCCCATAGCCAGTCTACATTTCTTGTGGCTTGAGGAGCCGGAACCTTTCATTGCCATGTTGACTGTGGTTGGTTGGGGTACTGGTTCTGTTGGTATGCCATGGGTAGAGATAAATGTAGTACTAATAATATCACATCCGACTGTTCCCATATCGAATAGTACCTTTGCTGGATGGCCCGCTAAGTCGATCATACCTTCCAGGACGTCACGGGGCCTAATGTTCAGTGCTGGTTGCATCCGGAGGCTTTCCATTTCTACCGTGTTAATTTCCACTTCGTCATATTCAGTTGCTTCCATATGGCTTGTCCTTGCATCCCGCTTAGCTGCTTTTCCTTTCCCCTCTTTGGTATAGCAGTCCTTTGTATAGTGCCCCTTTTTCCCGCATTTGAAACACGTGCCTTCATCATGTCTCGTTTGCTTTTTATCTTTTCTATTTTTCGTTTCCTTGCGGCTTGGCTGTTCCTTTCTTGCATGGTCCTGTGAGGATGACCCTCTGCTGCCCTGCTGCTGGGGTATGTGCATTCGGTAAACTCCTCTTTCATAGAGGATTGTATCCTTTCGTTCCGCTCGCTTAGCGATTCTTTCAAAGGAATCTCCATCTTCTTCCATAGGTTCCACCTCCTGTCGCAGTTGGGGGTGCATTGCTTCATATAGTCCCAGTCATAATGTGTACTGAGAAACTGTTCCACTGGGCAACCATTTATAGTTCATAAGGAGATCCGTGGCTATCATCGTTATTCTCCCTGTTTTCCTGTTTCGGACTTGTTGAATTTCCCGTAGTTTTTTATACCGTTCTTCCGTCTTCCGTGAGGGCCGAAACCTGTCCCTTAGGTATCACTCAGGGTCGTTCCACGTATCTTTTCCTTACTATCGTAATGCTACATTGCTTGGTGATACGCTTCTTCTGCCTTTCCGGTGCAGAAGCTTCCAAAGTATGCTCCACTTCCTTTCTTTGTCTTATTCACACCGTGCAAGGCGAGATATTGGGAGGTGGTTATGACCCATCAGTCAAATGCTTCAGGCTTCAGGTCATCCTTTTCTCCTGAGAACGTGGGTGGTAGTGGGATCTGGACCTTTGGCCCCGTTGGCCCAGCAGATTCTCCTTCGGACATGTCGTGTTCTGTCTCTTCGCTGATAGTACTGTTGTCTAACAAATTGTCTGAAGATTCGCCCGAATGTTCATCTGCAGGTTCCACTGCTGCTGAGTGGTCGGATTCCTGCTCATCGCTGTCTTCCGTGTCTGGGGTGCATTTAGGAAGGCTGTCTTGCATCGGGGGTTGTGCTGGTGCTTTTCCTTTGTGGGGACTCTGGGAAAACAGTCCAGGGAGGCTCGAAGCTGCCCTTGCTAACTCGTCGGTTGATTCGCTAAAGGTCTGCTTGGCCAAATCCCGAGCTAGTTGGCTTTCTGCTTCGTCAATCAAGAAGTCGCCTTTTAGCCCTGTCGGTTTCTTGGGTTGCCTTGTTCCGGTAAGGCCTTCTCGTGGAACCTGCTTCCCACTTCGTGTCTCTAGTAACTCAATCGCGTCATGTTGGCAGAGCCGAACATTCCATGGGTCTGCTACTCCCCGATGCTAGCTTTGTTGTTAGATTTTCATAGCTTGATGAGACCTGGTCCGTGCAGGTTTCTAACCACTTGCTGAGGATAAAAAAATGTAACATGTACGGGCTAGGCCCTATTCACGTAGCGATACGATAGGAGCAGGAGGCCTCTTGGTCAACAAGAGGTGAGAGCTGCTTGATAAAGGAGTCTTCAAATGGGATGTAATAGAGAAGCAGAAGGTAAGCCTTCAACCAAGGATATTAAGAATACTGTATGTCAAAGTCTGCTGTTTCCATTACAGGAATCAGGGGTCTTTTAAATACAATCTATCGCTTATCTCCAGTATGAGCGATATTCCAAAATGTTGAATGTATCAACCGATAGCATACGAAACAATACAAGTATCAAGTGATACAGTGAAACCAAACATAAAACAATATGTATATCAACCAATAACACATGAAACAATATAACTATCAAACGATACCGTGAAACCAAACATAAAACAATATGTATATCAACGAATAACACATGAAACAATACCAGTAACAAATGATATTGTGTAACCAAACATAAAACAATATGTGTATCAACCGATAACACACGAAATAATACCAGTATTAAACGATACCATGAAACCAAACATAAAACAATAACCTAGTACCTGTACCGGTTTCTTTTTTTTTTTTTTTTTTTTTAACTCATATGTTTATTGTTTACGGCACAAAAACGCCTATGCACCTCGTGGTATGACGTACAAAAAGCCTTAATTCCAAAACACCCTCTTTGTCCCAGGGAAAAATGGCCCCAAGTCCCTCTGGTCTGGGACCAACCGCACAATCCCTCCCCAACGCCCAAGCCCCCAGCCAGCCCAAAACAGACTAAGAAACCCAAGCAACAGGAAGAGCAGGAAGCTACAGAAAACCCACTGGCGACATCTCGACAAAAAACAATAAAGTCCCCCAAAAGGTACCCTCACGGGTGGGTGCGGCAACACAAGTCCGAAGTCGGACCTATGGAAGGGTCCTGGCCGAATGGCCTAATTGATCGCCCGAAGGCAGCGGGCCGGGGGGTGCGACCCCAGTAGAATGATGGCAGTAGGGTGCCAGCCGAGGAGGTCGGGTGACACTGCGGGCAGCATCAGAGCCAGAGAGAAAAGTGGCC
>PYWC01000111.1:400138-453353 GCA_003182015.1 Tuber magnatum
ACATACTTGGCATATGTGTTTCTCATGTTCTTCTGATGTGTCTGAAAATATGAGGATATCATCAATGTATACCCATACAAAGTGATGTAAATATTCGCTTAGGAGGTCCTCTATTATCCGCATAAATGTTGCTGGTGCATTCATGTCTCCTTGGAGCATGACTTTGCTCACAAAGCCTCCGAATGGGGTTTTGAATGAGTTGAACTTAACACTGTCCTTGTCCACACGTGTTTGGAAGTATGCGTTGCTTAGGTCGATCTTACTCCTGAATTGTGCTCGTCCTATTCGGTTAAGGATCTGCTGTTGATTTGGAATTGAAGGACTCTCCATGATTGTGTTGTCATTTCTTAGTTTCAGGTCCACCAGGGGGCGGATCCTTCCATCTGATTTGGGTTGTACAAACATAGCCGCCGCTCTGGGAACCTCCTGTCCTACAATTATTCCACTTCGTAATTTCTCGTTTGTCCAGTTCACAAGTTTTTCCTTGTAGGCTTCTGGGATTGAGTATGCTGGTTGGTTTTGTAGGTCGGTTGGATCCTTTAACCGAATGTGGTGGCTAATCTTACACACTGGGGGTAGCGTTTCAGGAACCTTGTCTGGGAATACATCCCTGTATTCTTCCAACAATGCTTTTGAGGTGGCATCTCACACAGCGGCTCAGATCTCCCTGCTTGTTGGTTTGCATAGCACCCATAATCTGTCATCGGGGAATTCTACTGCTGTATCCCCATACCTGATAAGAGCATTATGTCTTTTCAGGAAGGGCATTCCAATCAGGGCGTCGTACTTCGCCAAGTTCCCCACCAACATCTGCTGATTTGTCCATTTCTTTTTTGCGATTCCTACGGTCAGTCCACATTTCTTGTGACTTGAGGAGTGGGATCCTTTCATAGCCATATTGACTGTTATTGGTTGGGGTAGTGGCTCTGTTGGGATTCCATGGGTGGAGATAAAGGTGGCGCTAATTATGTCGCAGCCGATTGTTCCCATGTCAAATAGTACCTTTGCTGGGTGGCCTTCTATATAAATCGTTCCTTCATGAGCGTCACGGGGTCTCATTGCCAGCGTTGGTTGTGTTCGCAGGCTTTCCATTTCCACTGAGTTAATTTCCACTTCGTCGTATTCAGTGGCTTCCATGTGATTAGTGCTTGTCTCTCGCTTAGCGGCCTTTCCCTTTCCTTTCTTGGCATAGCAATCCTTTGTATAGTGTCCCTTTTTCCCGCATTCGAAACATGTGCCTTCCTCGCATCGTTTCTGTTTCTTGTACTTCTTCTCCTTTGAGTCCTTGCGGTATGGTTTATCCTTCCTCATTTTGTCCCGCGATGATGGTCCTTTGTTATTTCTTTGCTGTGGCACATGGGTTCGGTAAACTCCTGTTTCATACAGGATAGCATCCTTCCGTTTGGCCCGCTTGACTATCTTGTCAAAGGAATCACCATCCTCCTCCTTGGGTTCTACCTCCTGACGTAGCCTGGGATGCATTGCTTCATACAATCTTTGTTTCAGCGTATACTGAGACACTGTTCCGATAGGCAATCGTCCGTGATACATTAAGAGATCTGTCGCGACCAGAGTTATTCTTTCGGTTTTGCCATTTTGTACTTGCTGGATATCCTTGAACCTTTTGTATAGTTCCTCTGTATTACGTGAGGATTGGAATCTATCTCTCAACTACTTTATCAGGATGGTTCCCCGGATTTTTTCCCCACTCTCATAGTGGTTCATTGCTTGGTGGTATGCTTCGTCTGCCTTCCTGGTACAGAAGCTTCCGAAGTATGCTCCACTTCCTTCCCTGGTTTTGTCCACTCCATGTAGGGCAAGGTATTGCGAAGTTGTTATGACCCACCGGTCAAATATTTCAGGTTTTAGGTCGTCCTTTTCGCCCGAGAACAACGGTGGCAGTGGAAGTTTGATTTTAGGTCCTGCTCGCCCGGCCCCTAGTCCGGACGGTCCGGTGGATTCTCCTTCAGACATATCGTGTTCGGATTCCTCGTTACCCGAGTTGTTGTCGGAAGAGCTATCTGGATCTTCGCTAGGGTTATCGTCTGGTGGCTGCTCCGCTACCAAGTGATCTGATCCTTCTTCTTCGGTTTCTTCCTTCTTAGGTGTCCCGATAGGTATGCTATCTTTCTTTGGTGGTTGCGCCGGTCCCTTTCCTTTGCTGGGGCTTCTGGGAAATTGCCCAGGAAGGGTGGTTGCTGTCTTTGCTAACTCGTCAGTCGACTTGCTAAAGGTCTGCTTGGCCAAATCTCGCGCCAATTGTCGTTCTGCATCGTCGATCGAAAATTTGCTCTTTGGCCCTGTCCGTTTCTTAGGTTGCCTTTTCTTGGTAAGGCCTTCTCATGGGACCTGCTTCCCACTTCGAGTCTCTACTGACTCAATCGTGTCATTTGGTGGAGCCGAACTTCTCGTGGTTCTGCCACTCCCCGATGCTAGCTTCGCTTATTGGACTTTTCGTAGGTTGATCAGACCAGGTCCCTGCAGGTTTCTTAACCACTTGCTGAGGTTAAAAAAATGTAACGTGTTTGGGCCAGGCCCTAGTCACGTAGCGGTATGATAGGAGCAGATGGCTTCGTGGTCAACACGAAGTGAGCGCTGCTAGCTAAAGGAGGCTTCGAATGGGGTGTAATAGGAGATCAAAGAAGTAACCGTTCAACCAAGTATATTTAAAAATACTGTCTGTCGAAGTCTGCTGTTGCCATGGCGGGAATCAGCGGTCTTTAAATACAGCATATCGCTTATCTCCAGTATGAGCGATATTGCAAAACATTGTGTGTATCAACCGATAGCACACGAAACGATACAAGTATCAAACGATACAAGTATCAAACGATACTGTAAAACCAAACATAAAACAATGTGTGTATCAACCGATAGCACACGAAACACTACAAGTATCAAACGATACTGTAAAACTAAACATAAAACAATGTGTGTATCAACTGATAGCACGGGAAACACTACAAGTATCAAATGATACTGTGAAACCAAACACAAAATCCTAGTAACCCGTGCTGGTTACAGGCCGGCTATGAGGTCCTGGCACTCGGAATCCCGATATTGTCTCATAGGTAATGTCTTCTATTGGTTCCGCCCATCCAAACGCTGTTGGACTATCTGGTTGTGGGATATGGAAAGACGGGGCTTCCAGGTTTAGCAGAGCCGGGATTGCATAAGACCTAGGCGTTTGCTGGGCAAGGGTGGATGGCCCTTCCCCAGCACTATTTGGTCTTCCGCCGATCCTTTGTTGCCATTCCCAGTCATTGATTTTGGGAGACTCCAGAGGGCTTGGGTGAAGGTCGGTACTTGGGGGGCTTGGTCCTTCACTAAGAGGGTGAGGGGTTGGGTTTCGCCGCCGTCTCGGGTGGTTGTTTGTAAATTTGATCTCAGTCTGACGATATGGGCAATGATCCATGTAACAGTGCCAGTAGTACAATGTGCTATGTTGGAGTTCTTCAGGTGGCATGCTTCACAGGGTACACTGGTCGCCTAATCATTTCCTGCAGTCATTGAGCAAGAGCTGTCAGGGGGTGCCGGAGACTCGTTAGGGTACTCAGTGTATGAGTAAGGAGGGGAGGTAGGGGAGATATCCCCTTCAGGTTCCATTGTGTTTGATTCTTGCTCGTAGACTGCGTTATCCAAGATGTCATCTGCTTTCTTTGTATGATCATAGATATTGAGTGGATTCAAGTCTGATCCTCTCTCATATATCCAGGCAAGGGCATCAGCTAAATAGTTGCTGCTTCCTGGTGCGTAGACTATCTTCATGTCGTACTTTCCTAAAGCAGTGAGCCATCCAACTTGCTTTCTGCTTAGGTTCTTTCCCGTTCGTAGGTGTGTCAGGGGTTGGTGGTCCGTAACTATTGTAAAGGAACTTCCCATTAGTACGTTGTAGAACTGGTTAAGCGCTTCCACTATTGCTAAGGCCTCTTTATCGGTAGTTGCATAGTCTATTTGTGTGTTGATGAATTTCCTGCTATGTAACGCGGCTGGTCAAGCCGTCCCGCAAGTGGTTCCTTGTCCTACTCATGCCCCTATCCCCAAATCTGAAGCATCCGTTACTAGCCAAATTGGTTCCTTGCTTCTTATATCTATTGGTCGCATGACTTGGTGATCCACAATTGGCTTTTTTACCATTTCAAATGCGGTTTGATGGGTGGTGGTCTATATGAATTCTGTGTTTCCCGTTAAGTCCATTAATAGTCCTCTCATGGTCGCATGGTGTGGGAGGAACTGGACCACATAGTTCACTTTTCCCGGGAAGCGTTGCAATCCCTTTTTGTTTTGGGGTGTTTCCCAACTTGCGATTGATGCTATTTTCTGGGAGAAGGCATGGATTCCTTCGCTATCCACTATGTGTCCTAGTACTTCTAGCCTGTCTGCAAATAGTACTGACTTCCTTTTGCTTGCATAGAATTTTGCCTTTCTGAGTCGGTCACATACCTGCCGTATGTGTTCTTAATATTCTTCTGATGTATCTGGGAATATGAGAATATTA
This sequence comes from Tuber magnatum, assembly GCA_003182015.1. NCBI lineage: Eukaryota > Fungi > Ascomycota > Pezizomycetes > Pezizales > Tuberaceae > Tuber > Tuber magnatum. The sequence continues at coordinate 404,637 of PYWC01000111.1, forward strand.
TCAATGTATACTCATACAAAGTAATGTAAGGCTTCGCTTAGGAGGTCTTCCATTATTCGCATAAATATTGCCAGTGCATTCATGTCTCCTTGTAGCATTACCTTGCTGACAAATCCTCTGAATGGGGTTTTGAATGAGTTGAACTTAACATGATCCTTGTCCACCCATGTTTGGAAGTATGCGTCACTTAGATCAATCTTACTCCTGAATTTTGCTCGTCCAATGCGGTTAAGGATCTGCTGTTGGTTGGGGATTGATGGACTATCCATGATCATGTTATCGTTTCTTACTTTCAGGTCCACCAGGGGGCAGATCCTTGCATCTAATTTAGGTTGTACAAACATAGGTGCCGCTCTGGGAACCTCCTGTCGTACGATCACCACTGCTCGTAATTTCTCGTTTATCCTGTTCATTAGTTTCTCCTTGTATGTTTCTGGAATTGAGTATGTTGGTTGGTTTTTTAGATCCATTGGGTCTTGGAGCCAAATGTGATGCTTAATTTTTCACACAGGCTGTAGTGTTTCAGGAACCTTGTCCATGGATACATCCTTGTATTCTTCCAACAGTGTTGCTGAGGTTGCATCTGTAACTATGGCTCGGAATTCCCCACTTGTTGGTTTACATACTACTCATAGTTTCTCGTCCGGAAACTCCACTGCTGTGTCCCCACACCTGATAAGCGCATTGTGTTCTTTTAGGAATAGCATTCCGTATAGCACGTCGTATTTTGCCAGGTTTCCTACCAACATCTCCTGATTTGTCCATTACTTTTTCCTGATTCCTATCGTCAGCCCACATTTCTTGTGGCTTGATGAGCAGGAGCCTTTCATTGCCATGTTGACTGTTGTTCGTTGGGGTAGGGATTCCATTTGTATACCATGGGTCGAGATAAAGGTAGCACTGATAATGTCACAGCCGATGGTTCCCGTATTGAAGAGTACCTTTGCTGGATGTCCTTCTATGTAAATTGTTTCTTCTACTGTATCACGGGCTCGTGTTGTTAGTACTGGTTGGGTTCGTAGGCTTTCTGGTTCCACCAAATTAATTTCCACTTTGTTGTATTCGGTTGCGTCCATGTGGTTGGTACTAGACTCTCACTTAGCTGCCTTTCCTTTTCCCTTTTTGGCATAGCAGTCCTTTGCATAGTGCACCTTTTTTCTGCATTCGAAACATGTGACTTCATCACGTCATTTCTGCTTCTTATCTTGCTTGTTTTTCGAATCTTTGCATTATTGTTTATTCTTTTTTGCATTGTCCCGCAATGATGATTCTTTGCTGTTCTTCTGCTGCTGTATGCGGGATTGGTAAACTCCTGTTTCATCCAGGATAGCGTCCTGACATTTGGCCCCTTTGACTATCTTGTCAAAGTAGTCTCCCTCTTCTTCCATGGGTTCTACCTCCTGGCGTAGTCTGGGATGCATTAGTTCCTACAATCTTTGTCACAGCGTGTACTGAGGTACCATCCCAGTAGGCAATCATCCTTGATACATTAAGAGATCCGTCGCGACTAAGGTTATTCTTTTTGTTTCGCCATTTCGCACTTGCTGGATATCCTTGAACCTTTTGTATAGTTCTTCCGTGTTCCGCGAGGATTGGAATCTTTCTCTCAGGTATTTGATCAGGGTCGTTCCTCAGATTTTTTCCCCACTCGCATAGTGGTTCATTGCTTGGTGGTATGCTTCCTCTGCTTTTCCGGTACAGAAACTTCCAAAGTATGCTCTACTTTCTTTCTTGGTCTTATCCACTCCATCCAGGGCAAGGTATTGAGCAGTGGTTGTTACCCATGGATTGAATGCTTTAGGTTTTAGATCTTCCTTTTGACCTGAGAAGGAGGGAGGTAGCGGGAGTTTGATTTTTGGTCCTGTTCGCCCGGCGGATTCTCCTTTGGACATTCTGCGTTCGGATTCTTCGTCGCTGGTATCGCTGTCCGACGAGCTTTCTGGAGAGTCGCTAGGGAATTCGTCTGCTGGTTCCTTTACTACCATGTGAGCAGATGTTTCTTTGTCGTGGTCTTCCTTCTTAGATGTGCCGACAGGTAGGCTGTCTTTCTTTGGCAGTTACCCATGTGCCTTTCCTTTGCCGGAGCAGGGGGGAAATAGCCCAGGAAGGCTGGTTGCTGCCTTTGCTAATTTGTCCGTCGATTTGCTAAAGGTCTCCTTGGCGAAGTCTCGCGCTAGTTGTCTTTCTGCTTCGTCAATTCAGAAGTCGCCCCTCAGCCCTTTCAGTTTCTTGAGTTGCCTTTTTCTTGGTAAGGCCTTCTCTTGGGACCTGCTTCCCACTTCGTGTCTCCAGTGACTCAATGGTGTCGTACTGGCGGAGCTGAACCTCTCTTGGTTCTGCCACTCCCCACTGTTACCTTCGTTGTTTGATGCTTTGTAGGTTGATCAGACCAGGTCCATGCAGGTATCTAACCTCTTGTTGAGGTTAAAAAAATGTAACGTGTTCGGGCTGGGCCCTAGTCACATAGCAGTACGATAGGAGCAGATACCTTCTTGATCAACAAGAAGTAAGCGCTACTTACTAAAGGAGTCTTCGAACGGGGTGTAATAGGAGATCAAAGAAGTAACCATTCAACCAAGTATATTAAGAATACTATATGTCGAAGTCTGATGTTTCCAATGAAGGAATAAGTGGTCTTTAAATACAGCATATCACTTATCTCCAGTATGAGCGATATTCCAAAACAAGGTGTGAATCAACCGATAGCACACGAAACAATACAAGTATCAAACGATACTGTGAAACCAAACATAAAACAGTTTGTGTATCAACCAATAGAACATGAAACAATACAAGTATGAAACGATACTGTACAACCAAACATAAAACAATATGTGTATCAACCGATAGTACATGACACAATACCAGTATCAAATGATACTGCGAAACGAAACATAAAACCAACCTAGTACCCGTCCCAGTTAACGTCTCGAACACTCAAGACTAACTATATTCTTCTGAGTTGAATAGCTAAGCACCCAAGGCTTCTGTCAGATGATTCGCTTATGGGGTAGGTGTGCAGTGGGGCCATGTAGGCAAACAATAAAGTAATAAAGTTATAGGTAAGAAGATACAAAAGTGATAGTGTGAAGAGCTCATCCTCCTGGGTTCTAGTGATCTCTTTTATACTCACTCTTTATGCCAACCCTAACCCTGTCACTTATACCTCTGAGTCACCTGCTGTAGTCATCTGCGCTAAGTATGTCATACATGTGAGACCCATGACTTACTAAGGGAGTCGTATGTGAAGAGTATTACACCATAGGACTGTGTACTTGCGAGTCGTCCAAATGCATTAACCAATCATTGCATATGAACCGCTCACAACTGTGAGTCATGCGAGACCCCATGACTATAATGTGAGTCATGGTGTAAAAGCCTAACCAGTCTGCCTGGCCAGTAAGCGTTACCAGTTAGCCTCTCTCAGTCCTCCCAACATTCAGTTCTGAGCCTTCCATGATGTAAGAAACCTTCTATCTCCATTGCTGTTTGTGACACACAACAAGAAAAGGAATCAAACAGGAATGGGGAGAAAAAGAACTACAAGGATGCAATGAAATAAGAAGATGACATATAATGACACCGATACTATAGTACGTCGACCCCTTACTACTAATTCCAATTGAAATCGATGGATCCAACTATGTATGATTTGGTATTCTCTCACCACAAGGGCAAGATGGACTATGCAGACTAGTGGTGTTTTCATCAAAAACAATGTCAAGGGCAGAACAAAACTATGACCTTCACAACAAAGAACTATTAGCTATAGTTCCAGCACTCAAGAACTGGTGGAAGTACATGCTAGGAAGTCAACACGGAATCTATATCATTATGGACTACAAGAACCTAATGGCCTTTACCACAACCAAGGAGCTGAATGCAAGACAAATCAGATAGAGTGGGACATTAAGCCAATACTATGTCCAGATTGAATACTGTCAAGGCGAAGAAGGATGAAAGCCGGACGTCTTGATACAAAGAAGAGAAGACTTCCCTGACAAACTAGAGGCATAGTTGCAATGATAAAGAATACTTCCTGTAAAGGAAAAGTATTTCCCGAAAGAAGAAGACGAAGGCAGTGGATAGATATCCCTAAAGCAAATAACCACTGAAAGGATCAAGGACAAATGATACAAAGAATATATAGGGAGAAGCAATACCAGTGACAGAGAAATCAAGGAGATAAAAAGGCCCTAAAGGGGGGCTTAAAACAAGTGAAAAATGTAGGTCTCAGGCAATGCTAGGAAGAGAACGGATAGCAAGAGTATGATAATAAGATAAGGCTTTCTGACGAGGTGTAACAGGGGCACCTCTAGGAAGATGGATCCCAAGGTTACGACCGCATTGAACAACTTCAAACTTATCGCCAAAAGTTCACACCGATGTAAGAGTAAAGAAAGCGGTAAAAGTTAATATCGTTAAGCCTGTCGCTGCACTCAATTAAGGTCTCGGGAGGATTGATTGTTGGAGTAGTAGAGTTCTCGCATAGCCTTTCAGGTAGTTTTATCTTATGCCTGAAACTCCCCCCTCAGTTTACTCCAACCATTCGAGCACAGCCTTCTCCGGTAAGGGTGGTCCGACACATCTCCTGGTACCCCCTTTGGGCATGCATGTGTCGACAGACTCTAGTTGGCGTTCACCTTATGTGGTTATCGTTTCTGCAGTGCATTTCCAATATGCCTGCCAGGGTGAAAACTTCTGCGCACCAGTGTCTTGCCAGTGGCTAACCGTCAAGGCACCTCATGAACCAGACTATCTATGACACCCTTCCGATATGCATTGATCTGTACTTGACTCCGGAAGCTACTATGAGCGGTTTATCTATTTACTATTTACGGGTCGCGGGCTTCCAGTGTCTTCCGCAGGGCACGGAAGTCCGGGAGTGATCCAATAGGCGTTACCCATGACCACTATCTCGGATCTACCTTACCTGTGGTAGGAATCATAGTTTTAGTGTCTCTGCACTTCCCTTTTGGAGCCTATAGCGTTGGGGACATTTTCGGACTTGGTAGGTGTAAAACTCTCCCAGTTGCCCCGGCACCACCCAGGACTACCTTCGGGACCCCCACGGTTAACACCCGTTAGCTCCGTCAGTTTTGGTCCGTTTTACTCCGACCAACTTGAAGGAGGTACTCGACCTTCCACTCTATGCCTCCTTATATACCCTGCGAACAGCTTACGGTCGACCGGATGGCAGCGATGTATATGGTGTTGAAAGCATGTCTGCAAAGTTTCATCTTTGCTAGACTGCACACAACTACCCAACCATTTGCCCATGACGTCCGGGCCTCAAGGGGGGGCTGGGGGGGTATGATAGGAATAATGTCTCCAATTTACCGCTTCCTCGAAGCTACGTAGCTCACCCAATAGCATCCCCTGGAACCTCACATTCCAGTATCATGCATGGCTTCGCATGACAAACATTCCAGTCAATTTTCCTGAACTCTTCGAGGGACTACGTATTGAAAGGTAGGGTTACTCAGGACTTTGGGCAGGGTAACCTAAGCCCCAGGGTAGGGTAACCTGGTCCGGCGGACCACACAACTTTTCTCTGTTACCCTGTCTATCCCGTTGCCGGCGATAAACATTTCTGACCTGTCTCCAGTTACCCGGCCTAGCTGAGCAACTGGCCCTTCAGAAGTCCCTAAGTACGCTGACACCGGTGCCGAGTGTATTCAGGTACCTGAGTCCCTGACCAGCAAATTCTGTTCATTCTCGGAGCCCAGGCCCTCGGGTCTCCGTAGGTCAAGTACTTACTTGCCTGCTAGTTCCTACCAGTTCACCTCCTGGCTACCTGTATGGGTATAGGTTCCGTCTGCCATAGCTCATGTATGTTGAGTCGTTACATCACTCCCCTCTTCTCTACGGTCCGTCCCGGACCACTAGCATCGCCTCCTATTTCCACGAATCGATTCCCCCAAGACCCTATGGTCCCTGGGCTTGGACGGATATCTTTGGTGAAAATCCTGAATGGCCTGTAAGCCTGTCCCTTCTAGCATCTCATAGGCCTCCCATGAATTCTACTCAGCCCCGTAGCCTTCCCATGAAACCAGGTACCGGACAAAGCGGGACGGAAACTTTCCCTTCACCTCTCCGTACCATTGGCTGTCCACAACAGCTTTGATAACATAACTGGGCTCCTTGTCTACAAGTTCCGGGGTAGGGACTTCCTTGACCCTACCTCCTGCTGGATCCTCACGATAGGGTTCGAGCAACGTGACATTGAAAACCGGGTGGATGCGCTCTCTGGTGGCTAGTTGGAGTTCGTAGGTTCGGTTAACCACCCGGTGTTTGACCTCAAAAGGGTCAAACACCTGGTGGTCCTGGTTCTCCACCGGATGCTTGGTGCAGAGGTTCTTTTGGTTTAACATCCCGTGGTCCGTTTTCTTTGCCCACCTAGTGGTCACGTACTCCAAGGTAACATAGTCTGGTGATGGCAACCTTTTCTGCTTGTGACATTTCTGTTGCCTTTCCTGTGGCTGTTGAATCATTCCTCGAATCTCTTGCCAGGTTCCTTCACATTCCTTGACCAATAGCTCCCTGCTAGTGTGTATTTCTTGAGTATCAGACATGACACCGGACCAGTTTGTCCTTGCGTTAAACCCATAGTTGATCTCAAATGGTGACAACCTGGTGGATTCTGATGTCAAGGTGTTGTACGCATACTCCGCAAGAGGTAACAGTGAAACCCAATCATCTTGTTAGTAGGAACAGTAACTATGCAAGTACTACTCCAGTGTCTGATTAACCCTCTCGGTCTGCCCATCAGTTTCAAGGTGGAATGTAGTGGAAATGTTTAGTTTTACTTGCAACAAGTGAATTAGACTCATCCAGAACTTGGATGTGAATCGGCTATCTTGATCGGAGATGATTGACTCGCGGAGTCCATGAAGAGGCCAAACTTCCTTCAGGAACATCAAGGCAAGCTCCTGGAGAGGTACCTCTGTGGTCCGGGGTATGAAATGGGCCATTTCAGAGAATCCGTCCACTATGACCCAGATCTTGGTATACACTTTGGACTCTGGCAGAGTTACAATGAAATCCGTTGAAATCGCTGTCCACGGCCGCATAGGAACATCAATAGGTTCCAGCAGTGCGAACTTCTTGTGCCTGATGGATTTATTTCTTTGGCATGCATCACATGTCCGCATGTAGTCGGTGATGTGCTCATCCATCTAAGGCCAATAGAAGTTAGCCCTAACCCTGCCAATGGTCTTGTAAGTCCCGAAGTGTTCCATGATTCGGGAGTCATGTTGTGCCTTCATGATTGTCTGCTACAGATTCTGACCCTGCGGAACATACTACCTGTTCTTGTACAGGAGTAAGCCCTTTTCCGTCGTGAAATGTCGGTCAACCTCTTTGTCACCGGCAGCTGTTGCCTCCCAGATCCATAAGTACTCCTGGTCTTCGCTTATTGCTACCTGCAGTCGATCCAAACAGGAAGACTGGAGCCCCAATCCTTGGCACACCTGCAACACTTGTGGTCGCAAGATGTCCTGTTCCTGGCTCCCAACCCACTGTCCGGGGCGAAAAAATGACTGTGGCGGAAAATTGCTCCCGCCTTCAGGGCGGCAGTCCCTACGCTGCAACAAAGCATATGCCTTCTCAATCAACCGTCCTTCTCGGTAAATCACCTGGAAGTTAAATCGTTGCAGGAACTCAGCCTAGCAGTGCTGCCTTCAGTTAAGGACCTTGGTACTATTGGGGTGCTCCAAATTCTTATAATCCGTATAGATCACGAACTGGTCTGTTACCGAGCATAGCAAATGATCCCCTTCCTTGAATGCCGCCACGATGGCTGTCATTTCCATGTCATGGACATCATAATTAATCTCCACTGTGTGAAACCTCCTACTATACTAGGCCACTGGATGCCATCTCTCATCTTCACAGAACTGCGAGAGAACAGCTGCTAAGGCAAAGTCACTAGTGTTGGTTTCCAGCTGGGTTGTCCGTTCAGGGTCAAAATGGGCTAGGCTAGGTTTGGATATGAACGCTTCCTTCAAATGGTTGAAGGCCTGCTCACACGTAGGTGTCGATTCCCATCCGACATCCTTCTTTGTCAAGTCTGTCAGAGGTTCCGCTACCTTGCTGAACCCTTCTATGAACCGACGGTAGAAGTTGGCAAAGCCCATAAAGCTTTGAATGTCAACGACGCATGCCGGAGGTGCCCAATCCCTGATTGTCTGCACCTTCTCCAACAACATAGAGATCCCCATATTGGACATCTTGTATCCACGGAATTCAACCTCCCGTTGGTGGAAACTGGACTTCCTCATGCTTACACATAGTCTGGCTTTCCGCAATTTCTCCATCACACGCCTCACCATCCTGACGTGCTCTTCCATAGCTTCGGAATAGATCAGGATGTCATCCATGTACGCGATAACTCCTTCATCCATGAGATCCCGAAAGACCTCATTTATTATACTTTGGAAAGTTGCTGGGGTATTACACAACCCAAACAGCATGACCGTGTATTCATGCGGTCCATATCTGCACCGGAAGGCCGTCTTCCATTCCTCACCTTCTGCCATCCTCAGAAGGTAGTAGCCGTTCTTCAAGTCCAACTTGGTGAATACAACGGCTTTTCCGGACCTATCTCGCACTTCATTGATCAAGGGTAGAGGATACTTGCTCTTTACGGTGATTTTGTTCAGTCCTCGGTAATCCATTACCAGTCTTAATGTACCATCTGGTTTTGGCACGAAGAGGATAGGGGCTGCTGCCAAGGAGCTGGATCGCTGTAGCTTTCCCTTTCGCAGCATGTCATTGAGATATTCCCGCCGTGCCGTGAGCTCCTTTTCCGATAATGGATAGATAGGCCCAAACGGAGGTTGTGTCCTGGGTAGCAATTCGATCGAGTGGTCATACTTCGGGTGCTCCGGCAGTTCCTCAATCCATTCTTGACTGAAGATATCCCCATAGTACTAATACTCGGGGAGTAACTTAACCGTAATGTCGGCACCTTCCTCATCAGAGAATTGCACAATTCCCAATAGGTACAAATTACTAGAGTCTTCGGCTAGTAACCCTTTATTGGTCATGAACACTAACCACCCCTGCTCTGCCAGGCAGTTAGCCTTGCAGAAATCTGAGCGCCAGGTTAGTGATCCTGTTTTCCAATCTATGTGGGGATTATGGTCCTTCAACCAAGATATAGGTAGTTACCCATCCACCTCAGTGTCTGGCATATCCGGGACTTCAAAGCGCATCCCATTGTGGTGGTCACCTATCCTCATCTCTAATGACTTGGTGTAGTATAGACCTGACCCAGGAATGTGATTACCGCTGGTGTCGCTTATCGGCACATATACCTTCCGTTGTACACAAGGTGCCTGAGTCTGCTCAACCGATCGCCTGCTAAGCACCGGTCCAGTAGCTCCACTATCGAGTATCTGGAGTGCTTTCGCACTTACCTGTCTAGCTCCTATCGTTTAGTTTAACTTGAACCGCAGGTAGATAGACTTGGTATAACGAGACAAGTTGTCGCGCTTCTGCCTCTTCGCTTGTCTTGGTGACTTAGTCATCTTGGCTTAGTAATTCACTTTAATCTCTTGCCTTTCGACACAAGAGCGGCCGCAACAGGTCAGTAAACGTTAAGGGATTGGGATTCATCTTTGATCAATAACTAGTGTATTTACTATCACGCCAGCATGATTTCGGGTACTGGACCCTCCTTAGGTAAACTTGAAAATACCATCATCTATTTGATCAAGTCCAGCCTGAACCAATTCCGCTTATACTAAACATGACAATTTTTTCCCGCGGTGGGTAGAAGTCCGCTGTCGGACTGGTTCCAAGTGAAGCAGCCTTACTTCCCCCATGTCGCGCGTCCTCTCGAGCAGGACCTCCCCCAGCCTCAACAGAAATAATGTCCTATGACTTGCCCATCCAGCTAAGGAAATCCAGGAAGAAATACACATAGCTAGAACAAAGGAAATAACCAGAAACCCAACAAAGGAGAGATAGCCCCGCCCACTGCGCATGGCCCGTAACGTCTACCTGCCCACACCTCCTGGGTGTAGTCTGTATCAGGGTCTTTTATGCGGTAGAAGGGTACTCACCCATCTCCGAAGCCACCTCCGTGGCTCATGTCCATCCATCCCTCAGGGGTCTATAGCTATGGGTTAATAAGGTTACACCCCAAACACAATAGGTTCTTACCTATTCCGATCTGTCAGTATCAACCTCCAGGATCTGAGGTGATGCCTGACGGACTTCAAGTATCTTTGATGAGGAAGCCACAGGTGGCGCTTCAATGCGCTTCAGCCGCTTGTCTGTCCTTGTGGGCTCGCTTACCGGGGCTGGCTGTTTCAACCCATGAGCCTGTTTGGATGAACTAATGACTGGGGACATGGCGGTACACTTCCTCCAGAAGTGACCACTTTGTTCACACTTGGTGCACTGATTGTGCTTTCTCCGACATTCAGTCAAACTCGACGGGATTTGCTTATGCCCTATTGCATACTCAGAAGTCACCGGCTTTGCCTGTTTCCCCGCATTGAAATTAGTAGGTTTGGCAGGCCTCTGGTTCTGTCTACCCAAACCTTTTTCCTTCTTCTTAAACCTCCTGGAAGTCGATGACCTATCGTACTTCCTTTCCGTTGGCTGAGACTGTTGGACAGGATGGATAACCCGGTTACTGAACCAGGTGTTCTCTTCCCGCGTCTGTCCAACTTTCCGCAGAAGATCAAGGTAGTCATTCAAGTCGGTTGGATGGGCCTCCTTGCGTGCCCACACGTTCCGAACTACCTAGGTAATCACCGACCGTACCTTGTCTCGTACCTGCACGGGATCTGTATACCTATGCTGATACATGTGGTTAATCATCTTGTCCGGGTAATCATCAATGTGATGTGGCTTCATTACCAGATCTCGCCATGCGAGAAGGGATCGGTCTCGTTCCGCTTGGTCACTGCCAAAACTTCGTTCCAGTGGTTCCCGGAATCCTTTCCACATTCTCAATGGGTTACTGTTCTTAACAGGAACGCCAGTACACTTGGCTGCCTCTTGGTTGATGTGTGAGTGCAGCCCGAGATACCATGTTCGGGCGGTATCTTCTAAGAGGGGGATCACCAGGTTTGCCTTGTCTATATCGGTCAACCTGTACCCCGCAGAGTATTCGAACTTGTCCTCCACACGCGTTAGGAAGCTTGTAAGTTTGGTAACCTTTTCCTTGAACGCCGGAATACCACTCAACTTCTCCGGCTTCTTTTGCCGCTGTCCGGAGGATGGCCGTGAGGTCAATCTGCTCCGGAATTCCCATTGTAGCTTCTTAGCACGATGGTCCCACCGTGGTTTCTTCTCATCACTGCAATCTTTCTTGTGAGTGCCGAGGAAGGGTGTCACATCAGGGAGTGAATCGGCATCATCATCATCCGAACTGTCATGGTCGGAGTCCCCTTGATCTCCTCCCGCTCCGCTTGCACCACGTCCAGGAAGCGCATTTCCATCTCCACTATCCCAAGCGTTTCCACCTGGTGTCTCCCATGGTCTATCATACCCATTAACCCGTTCCTCCTAACCATCCTGATTCCCATCCATGGGGGGTTTAGCCCCTGATGGTACTGATGCCGGTGGTGGAACAGGACATCGCCCACTCTTGGGATTGGGTTAGGCGCCACCTGAGTTATCCGCAGATATGCCTGTAGCTCTGGGCTGCTCAGGGGTTGCATCGTGGGGCCAACATGCCTCCATGAGCCACAATACCCACATGTTGGCCATCCATCTCCTTCCTTCTACCTTCTTCGATGCCTCACGGGGGTCCGTTGTTCACTCCTGCACCCATATGTATGGTAATACATCCACCCCATACTGGTTTCTTCCGATTTGCAGCCCGACAAGAAAAATTTGTCTTGGTTGTCTGACTCGCCGCTTGTAATTGTAGGGAGCGTGGAAGGAGGAGTTAGTTTCGAGAGAGTAGAGGGAATCATGGGTGCCTAAGGGACGGAGCGAGTAGGTGTCCCAGGTCTGGATATCGGAGTCCCTCGTGATGGAGCCATGGGTACTCGCTCTTCCTGGCGCCGTACCTGTTTGAAAAATCCAGGTGATGCCGCACATAGTGGTCGGAACCCAGGGGTAGCCGATACTGCAGGCGGAAAGGCTGTGGCAGGAAAGTTATCAGGAGCAGGCAACGAGACTGGTAAAGGTGTGGGTCTTGGGGCAGCGATGTGAGGTACGGGAGTTGCAACCGACGGTATTGCAGGAGGGTTAATGGGAGCAGGAGTCGGCCGAGGAGTAGGGTCAGGTGTATCTGGTGCCGTGATACCCTTTAGCTTTGACGTCCTTTTCTTAACCATCAGTTTACTCCAACCATTCGAGCACACCGTTCTCCGCTAGGGGTGGTCCGACACGTCTCCGGGCACCCCCTCTGGGCATACATGTGTCGACACACTCTAGTCGGCGTTCACCTTATGCGGTTATCGTTTCTGCAGTGCATTACCAATATCACCACCGGAGTAAAAACTTCTGCACATCGGTGTCTTGCCAGTGGCTAACCGTCAAGGCACCTCATAAATCAGACTATCTATGATACCCTTCCCAGATGCATTGATCTCTACTTGACTCCGGAAGCTGCTGTGAGCAGTTTATCTATTTACTATTTACCGGTTGCCGGCTTCCGGTGTCTTCCGCAGGGCACGGTAGTCCAGGAGTGATCCAATGGGCGCTACCCATGACCACTACCTCGGATCTACCTTACCTGGGGTAGGAATCATGCTTTTAGTGTCTCTGCACTTCCCTTTCAGAGCCTATAGCGTTGGGGACACTTTCGGGCTTGGTAGGTGTAAAACTCTCCCAGTCGCCCCGGCACCACCCGGGACTACCTGCGGGACCCCCACGGTTAACACCGGTTAGCTCCGTCAGCTTTGGTCGATTTCACTCCGAACAACTTGGAGGAGGTACTCCACCTTCCACCCTATGCCCCCTTATATATCCGGCGAACAGTTTATGGTCGACCAGACGGCAGTGATGTATACGGTGTTGCAAGCATGTCCGCAAAGTTTCCTCTTTACTAGACCGCACACAACTACCCAACTGTTCGCCCATGACGTCCGGGCCTCAAGGCGGGGCCGGAGGGGTATGATAGGAATAATGTCTCCAATTTACAGCTTCCTCGAAGCTACGTAGCTCGCCCCATACCATCCCCCGAGACGCCAGATTCCAGTATCATGCATAGCTTCACGTGACAAACATTCCAGTCAATTTTCCCGAACTCTTCGAGAGACTACGTATTGAAAGGTAGGGTAACTCAGGACTTTGGGCAGGGTAACCCAAGCCCCAGGGTAGGGTAACCTCGTCCTGCGGACCAGATAATGTTTCCCTGTTACCCTGTCTATCCTGTCGCTAGCGATAGACATTTCTGACCTGTCTCTAGTTACCCGGCCTAGCTGAGCAACTGCCTCTTCACAAGTCTCTAAGTATGCTGACAGCGCTCCCGGGTGTATTCAGGTACCTAAGTCCCTGACCAGCCTATTCTGTTCATTCCCGGAGCCCGGGCCATCGGGTCTCCGTAGGTCAAGTACTTACTTGCCTGCTGGTTCCTACCAGTTCACCTCCAGGCTACCTGTATGGATATAGGTTCCATCTGCCATAGCTCATATATGTTGGGTCGTTACACGAGGAAGCCTTATGAATGGAACCGATAGAGTGAAATTGGGACATCAGCGAAGCAGGACATGGCGGAAACAGCACAGATGGTAGGATTGATTCAATGACCATACGACTGGCTATCGATGCGTGACAATATTAAAAGATATCTGAAGAATTGCGACACATGTCAATGAACGAAAAGGGTTAGACACACAATCTATGGGTTGCTCAAACTGTTTGAAACTCCTGGAAGACTATGGTAATCCACAGCTATGGATTTGATCACAAGACTACTCAAATCGAATGGTCATGAGGCCATATAGACCATTATTAACCAACTTACGAAAATGGCATACTTTATACCATGCAGAATGGTTATGACAGCACCACAATTCTTCAACCTGTTTAAAGACCAGGTCTTTAAACTCCTTGGCCTACCAAAAGGTATTACTTCCAATAGAGGATCACTGTTCATGTTGAAAGTATGGAAAGAAATTACGCCACTATTAAGTGTGAGCTGACACTGAAGGATGGCTTTTCATGCACAAACGGATGGACAGATCGACCAACTGAATACAATGTTAGCACAATATATGCAAGCCTGTATCAACTATCAAGAGACTGATTGCACAGAATTCTTATATACAGCGGAATTTGGATACCAGGACAGATGAGAAGAAACAATAAGCACTACACCCTTCCTTGCAAATTATGGATATTACCTGTCATTTAATCTGCAAGAATACCAAGTGGTGAGAAAGATGACATAAGCATATATTATGATAAAGATACACGGTATCTTCGGAGATGAGATGACTCGAGTATAAATGAGTCAGAAGAAAAGGAGTGATAAGTGCTGGAAGTCAGACCTGAACCGTAGGGTTGGCAATAAGGCATGGCTGATACTACTCAATATCCAGACCACAAGACCTTCCAAGAAGCTGCACTACAAGAAACCTGGACCATTCAATACAATCGAATGCATCGGATTACAAGCATATAAACTCGATCTCTCTGCCTTGATGAAACACACTTACCCAAGATTTCACACTAGCCTCCTTGAAGTCTACTGAGAAAACTCTTGCCTCTCACGGAAAGAACTTCCACCCCGCTTATTCACATAGGCAAAGAAGATGAATACAAACTCCGCAAAGTAGTCGACTCAGGCTGGTACTATGATGGACTCCAGTACCATGCCAAGTTGATCAATCACTCACGGGAATACAATGGAGAGTGGTACCTATCCACAAACTTCAATCATGTACCCAAAGCAATCTAACAATTCGAGAGACATTACCCCTACAAGCCTAGGGTATAGAACTATGATTAAGAAACAATAAAGTAATGGTGAATGGACAGAGTTGCTGGATCTACCACTACCGCATCTAACGGAAGAACAAAAAGAACACAACTGTATATCCTTTACAGAATGCTTTGATGACTAGTGTGAAGTACACATAAATGACAAATTTAGCTTAGGCTATTGGCCCTGACAGAGCCACCACACTGCTCCCAAGACCAGCCTATTATGCTCAGCTGAGTCCAAACCGGTAGCATTGTTTGAATACCTAGAACCTGCTTCTGGGATGAAGCAAAGAGAGAGAGGGGAGCAGACAAAACAAAAAACCCCTAGAAGCCAGCGACAATTCCCACGGATGCTAAGCAGGAATGAAGGTCGAAGTCCAAGCATAACCACAGCTGACTTCTTGCAAGGCCTTCAGATGATGGCAGCAGACAGGGTAGATTGGGAAGAAATTCTGATGATAGAGATCAGGGAACTGCAAAAGGAGAAGAAAGAGGGGAGAGACAACAAGTGTGACTAGAATGAGAGGTAATCACAGAAAGAGTGAGTGCGGAGCTGGGAGAACGGAAGGTCAGCTTGCTTCAGGAGGAGATAAGGAAGAAGGAAAGGGGGATCAAGCCTGGAAGTATAGAACTGCTCTTGCGTGAAACAAAGAGGTGGATGAGCAAGACAGCCCAATGGATGTGGGAAGCGGCAGAGGATGATGGCAAGGAGTAGTTTGACGGGACTCAGGCTGGTGGAAGAGGAGAGCTAAGGTCATGATCTGGCTAGAGGAGTGCTAGCCAGGTGACGGAAGTGAGGAACAGGTTTCACACATGACTTCATTGAGAAGTCATGGGATTAAGTTATGGTTTCACACACACAACTCGCTACCTGAGCCATGTGCAAAAGTCATTACATCAGATGCCTCACAAGTGTGAGTCATTCAAATGGATCAACCCATCATGACCTATCAATGACACACAACTGTGAGCCGTGTGAGACCTCTGACTTCAACTGTGAGTCATAGTGCGAAATCCAAACTAATCTGCCTTGCCAGTAAGTCTTACCAGTGAGCTTTACTCAGTCGATTCAACATTTGGTCTGAGTCTTCCATAACGTAACCAATCTTCCTCCTCTGTCCCCATTTGTAATATTAGCTCTCCACTCCCTCCAGCCTGAGTCCCATCAGGCTATACCTATGGCATTAGATCTTTCCCTAAGACCGTTGCTTCCCTTTCCAACAACTGCCAGTACCCGCGTTCATGCTTCCAATTTTGCCTCACTTCTTGGAGGGCCCTATTCACAACTTCAATGATTTTCTGCTGCATTCTGATCATCTTCTCTTGGCTGTCAATGGTTAGTCGTTGCTTGGTGATGATCCACTTGGTAGTCCTTGTCCACCAATCTCTGCAGGTTGTCAATCTGTTGTGGTTGGCTATTAGGATCTAAGACCATTTCTATATTTTTCTTGCTCAGTTCCTCCTCCTGCTGTGTTCTCATGGCCACCCTGTGCATTTTCATTCCTTTGTGTCCCCTTTTCAGGGGCTTTTCACTTCCATCATTTTGGTAGTAACACTGCAGGTCTATCTTCTCCATTTTATGGGTCTTGCACCCATCTCAGTAGCGCGTGTGCCACCTGTTCTTTCCATGAACCTCTGTTCTATTCCGGTGGGTCTGTAACGGGGGCACCCCTAGAGAGATGGATCCCAAGAGTGCGACCGCACCGAACAACTTCAAACTTATCGCCAAAAGTTCAAAACAATATAAGAGTAAAGTGAACGCGAAAACTTAATATCGTTGAGCCTGATGCTTCACTCAATTAAGGTCTCGAGAGGATTGATTGTTGGAGTAGGAGAGTTCTCGCATAGACTTTCAGGTGGTTTTATCTTATGCCAGAAACTCCCCTATCAGTGTACTCCCACAATTCGAGCACACCCTTCTCCGCTAAGGGCGGTCCGACACGTCTCAGGGCACACCCTGCGGGCATGCATGTGTCGACACACCCTAGTTGGCGTTCACCTTATGCGGTTATCGTTTCTGCAGTGCATTTCCATTTTGCCCGCCAGAGTGAAAACCTCTGCGCATCAGCGCCTTGCAAGTGGCTAACGGTCAAGACGCGACATGAACTAGACTATCTAGGACACCTTTCCCATTTGCATTGATCTCTACTTGGCCCCGGAAGCTACCGTGAGTGTTTTATCTATCTACTAAGTACTGTTCTCAGGCTTCCGCTGTCTTCCGCAGGGGACGGTGACCCAGAAGGAGTCCAATGGGCGCTACCCATGACCACTACCTCGGAACCACCTTACCTGTGGTAGGAATCATGCTTATAGTGTCTCTGCACGTCCCTTTCAGAGCCTATGACGTTGGGGACACGTTCAGGCGCGGTAGGTATAAAACTCTCCCGGCCGCCCCGGCACCACCCGGGACTACCTTCGGGACCCCCACAGTTAACACCCATGACCACTACCTCGGATCCACCTTACCTGTGGTAGGAATCATGCTTTTAGTGTCTCTGCACGTCCCTTTCAGAGCCTATGACGTTGGGGACACGTTCAGGCGCGGTAGGTATAAAACTCTCCCGGCCGCCCCGGCACGACCCGGGACTACCTTCGGGACCCCTACGGTCAACTCCCGTTAACCCCATCAGTTTTGGTCTGTATTACTCCAAACAACCTGGAGGAGGTACTCCACCTTCCGCCCTATGCCCTCTTACATATCCTGCAAACAGCTCCCGGTTGACTGGACGGCAGCGACATATACGATGTGGCAAGCAGGTCGCCAAACCTTCCACTTTGCTAGACTGCTCACAACTATGCAACCGTTTGCCCATGACATCCGGGCCTTAAGGCGGGGCCGGAGGGGTATGATAGGAATAATGTCTCCAATTTACAGCTTCTTCAGAGCTGCCTAGCTCACCCAATAGCATCTTCCAGAACCCCAGATTTCAGTATTATGGGTGGCTTCGCATGACAAACATTCCGGTCATTTTTCCCGAACTCCACGAGAAACTTTGTATTGAAAGGTAGGGTAACTCAGGACTTTGGGCACGGTAACCCCAGCTCCATGGCAGGGTAACCTGATCCAAAGGGTAGGGTAACCTTGTTCGGCGGACATGTTAACTTTTCCCTGTTACCCTGTCTATCCCGGTGCCGGCGATAAACATATCTGACCTGTCTCCAGTTAACGGGCCTAGTTGAGCAACTGCCCCTTCACAAGTCCCTGAGTACGCTGACACCTCTCCTGGGTGTACCTAGGTACCTAAGTACCTGGGCAGCTAATTCTGTTCACTCTCGAAGCCCGGCCCATCGGGTCTCCGTATGTCCAGTACTTACTTGCCTGCCAGTCCCTACCAGTTCACCTCCAGGCTACCTGTATGGGTGTAGGTTCCGACTGCCCTAGCTCATCTATGCTGGGTCGTTACAGGGTCTTAGTGGTCTGTATAAACCATCCTCCCTATCACTTGTCACTTAAGTGCACCTGGTACCTGTGATTGTAGCAGCCAGTCAAAGACATAGCATTGTATTCCACTGTTTACTTGGTCTCACCTTGCCTTTCATCCAGCTCGGCTTCAGATAGTAACTCCCATCCCATGCTGGTGGCAGTAGTGTTGTACTAAAGACTAACTGTAGTGTCCTATCCATCTTGTGGCCTTAAGGGAGATGATTCCATTTTTGTGATTTTGATTTCTACCCATCCTGGGTTTGTGTGGGTATTATTGGTGAAAGGAGCTTAGTGCGAGTTCTGCATTTTCGAAGTTGGTTGGGCCGGGTACTACGTTTTGTCGTATTCCGGAAAGTAGCCTCTCTACTTGGCTTGGTATTGCAGTTTCCCGTAGTAGTGTCCTGTTTTGGTGATCTTGTTGAGTTCATATTCGTCTTCTCCCCCTATTTCGATAGGGGGTGGCAGAGGTTATTCTTGTGAGGGAAACTTATTTTCTGAGTAAGGTTTGAGGTATGAGATGTGGAATGTGTCGTGTATGGCTATCCAGGGTGGTACGTGCAGCGTATAAGCATGACTTCCCATTTTTGTCAAGATTTGGAATACTCTAATATTCTCATAGTTGAGTTTTTTTGATGGTCTTATAGTGCACATGTTTGTGGCAATAACCACACCATACCTCCCGGTTGTAAGTTTGGATTGGGTCTTCAATTTTGATCATAATTTTCTTTCTGTCATAGTTGCACTGTGATAATCCGCATTCGCAATACTTTGTGAAGTGATGCCATCTCATCAGGTTTTATTATATTGCTTTTGTTCAAACGACCTGTAGCTTCGTATTCTGAATTCTATCCGTAATGTCCCTAGAATGGTGTATTCTTTATCGTCTCTTGTCTTCTGTTGTGGTAGTGGAATTCTGCTATCAGTAGGAGTTCATTCCAGTTGTCCCACTGATAGGTAATGCATGCCTGTAGACATTGCTCTAATATCCCCTTGATTCTTTCACTTGGTCTATCTGTTTGTAGGTGGTATGCCATGCTTAGCCTTTGTTCGCTGCCTAATTTTTCAGTTCTTTCCTTACACTCCTCTAAGGTGAACAATGACCATCTGTTCATAATCATGTCTTTTGGCAGACCATAGAGTTGAAAGATTTTACACAGAAAGATTAAGGCAATCTGCTGTACTGTCATGTTATTTCTGCATAGAATGAAGGGACTTATTTTGGTCGGCCGATCTACTACCATGAGGATGGTATCATAATTATTGGCCAGGAGTACGTCCATGATGAAATCCATCGATCTGGATTTCCATAGTTTATCTGTTGCTTCATTTGACTTTAGCAGCCTGCAAGGTATGTGTCATATGACCTTTGTTCAGATACAAATGTTTTTGTTTTTGATGTATTCTTCGATTGTTTCTTGTATACCTAGCCAATAGTATTAGTGGTATACTAAGTCTGTAGTTTTTACTCTTCCTCTACGACCTGCTGCTGCTAGATTATAGTTTTTGTGTATCAGCTCTGACTGGATTGCCTCATTCTCCAGTATCTATATCTTATCGTCATATTGGAGGTAACTGTCTTCCCATCTGCACAACCCGAGTGCAATGTCCTTCATTTTCTCATCCCTCTTTTCTAGTCCTTTTGGTATCTTCCATCTCCTCCAGTCCTTTCCTCTCATCCCCCTGATGGTGTTATTTGTATTGTGCTGGATTTCCACTGTCTTAATTGCTTGGAAATGTTTTTTTGTTAGTACTAGTATTCGTCATCTTCAAGTGCTTCCCTTGCCTTTACTAGTTTTTGGTTGGTCCTTCACTGGGCATGTAAGTGCATTGGGATTTCCTTCTTCTTTCTCTAGTCAGTATTCAATTCTGAAATTGTATTTACTCGGTTTGTCCATCTATCATATTTTGTGATCATTCAATTCCTTTGTCGTCATGAATGCTACCAGGCTTTTATAGTCTGTTAGGATCTTGGTATTATGGTTGGTATTCCGAATGTAACACCTCCATCCTTTATGAGCCTGAATAATTACTAGTAGCTTCTTGTCAGTTATGTCTTAGTTGCATTCACCTGGGGTCATTCTTTTGAATCTGTAATCAACTGATCACCATTTTCTATTGTCATATTTCTGCCACAGGATTCCAGAACAAAGGTATTTTGAGGTGTCTCTTTTGATTATAGTTTCCTTTTCGGAGTCGAAATGTACCATGATGGGTGCTGATGTTATCCCAGTTCGGAACCCCTTGAAGGCCTTTTCTTGTTGCTCTCCCCAGTTCCATTTGACATCCTTTTTGAGTAGATGGTTTATCAGTTTTTCTGTTCTGCTGAATCCCTTGATAAAACGACTGTAGAAGTTGCAAAAGCCCAGGAAGCATTTGATGTCCTGTTTGTTCTGTGGTGCTTCCCACTCCCATACCACTTGTCCTTTAACTAGATCCATCTGAACTCCTTTTCGCATTATCATAAAGCTGAGATATTCTACTTCTTGTTTATGGAACTTACACTTGCTTGGCTTGACCTTTATTCCCAACTTTTAAATTGCTTCCATAATGTTGTTAAAGTCTATTTGGGGTCGTTCCATATTTTCAGAATATGTGAGTGCCTTATCTAGGTAGACATTGCAGCACATATCTAAACATTGGCTCAACACTTGGTTGATCCATCATTGCAATGTTGCGGACGCATTGGTTAGCCCACATTGGACAACCAAATATTCATACATGCTATATCGTGTAGTGAGAGTTGTCTTCAATATAACACTTCGTTTGATCCTGATGTTGTGATAAGATTTCTTGATATCGAGTTTGGTAAAGGACTTGGCTGATCCTAGTTGATCTAGGGCCTCAGAGATCAATAGTAGTCAGTACTGGTCTTTCTTTGTTATTTCATTGAGGGTGCGATAATCTAGACACAGTCTCAACTTTTTGTTCTTCTTTGTTATAAACAGGATGGGTGATCCTCCTTCTGCAAATGAGTCTCTGATTCATCCTCTCTGCAAGTTTGATGTAATATAGGTCTTAAGTGGCTGTAATTCTAGTTCACTGAAGGGTAGATCCTTTTTATCACGCATTCAGTATTCTTCTTGAACTCAATTCCCAAGTCTACCCTCTTCTGATGTGGTGGGACCTCTGTTGCATCTTCTTCTTGGAACAGTTTCCAACGTCGGTTGTATTCCTTTAGGATCATCTGGCTCCATAGTTTGTCTTGCTTCTTTTATGTTGAATTGCTAGTTCTGTGCTGATATTGAGCTTGGCCCATATGACCAGGTCTTGCTCCCATAGTGGTTTACAAACTCACGTATTTTCTCCTCATCAGTAGAACCTTCAGAATGCCAATCCCATTATTTCACAGATTTTGATCCCGTTTCGATAGTTTCTGCTCTCTGTTTGTTGCTGGGTATGTACTCCTAACTCCTTTCATTCCACAGGATATTTCTTCCAGAGTCTCCACTTCTTGGAACTCTGCTGCATTCATTTGTTGCTGATTAATTGAGTAATTCAGTTGCCTTTTCCCACTTGGAATTCTTGGTTGCTAGGGTTGGCTAGTGCAACCTTTACTTTACCTGTACAGTCAGTGTTGATTACCGTTGTATTGATTATAAGCTCATGCTTGACTGCTAAACAGCTACATGGGGCAATTCACTCATAGGTGCCAGATGGTAGTATGAATGACTATTCAGGTAGCAATTGTTATCTGCCTTCGCACAGGTATCATCTGTTGTTCATTGGCATACAGGTCATGTTCTGCCGCTCCTGTTCCACTCTTGGTAGCCACTTTTACCTTGTTGGTCAACTTCTTGACTCTGATTTCTTGATCTGCTTGACTGCTCTACACACATTGTTCTTTTGAGGCCTAGGGTTTGAAGAACTTCATGATTAAGTTCTCTTCCTAGACTTCCACTTCAGAGGTTGTCTATACTACCAGTGGACTGTGCAGACACTCGGTTGCACACCAGTTATGCGCAAATGGGATTTTGTTCTTCTCCCACTCCCTGGCGAGACTGTGTTGTCTTAGCCATAGCATTCCTGTAACGACCTCATGGCCCTGCAGGTTGGCCACCTAGAAGTTTGCTAGTTCTCAATGGCTACTAATATCTATGGAGATTCATGCTGTATGGGTAATCAGTCCTATGATGTTTTTTGTTCTATCCACCAGGTATATATCTCTTGGTTTTTTTACCTAAATAGTGGTGAGGCCATTTCTGTTGCATATTGCTTTGTCGATGAAGTTCCCAGTCACTCCTGAGTTGATCATTGCGTGTATCATAACTGCTTCTTCTTCTCTATGTAATAGTGTCTTAAGTATGATGTGATCTCCTTTGTGTTGCACCAGTTCCATCGCTAGTGTCATGTAGTACTTGGCCAGGGTGCTAGGTTTTAGTTATGCCCTGTCCCGCAGCCTACATATTGCTGTGAACAGAGGTCTTTCCCCTCCTCCTCATTCTTGCTGTCGAGATTCATCTCATGCAACTTGGTCACAGCAGGAGTTTGACTTTCTGGCCTGACCAGTCCTGTTCTTCCTTGTTGGGCTCTGTCTTTTCCATCCTTGGGTAGACTGTAATTGCATAGCACATGGCCACTCCTCTCACACCATAGACACAGTCTGCCTTTTATCCTTCGTTCATCCTCTGGTCATAACAGGTTAAGGTTTAGCCTTCTTCCCAACACATCTAGGTTCATAATGTCAACTCCTTGTATTGTTGTTAGTAGTCTTGGCCTGAATGTTCCATCTTGGTTTTATTGTATCGTTTTGTATTTTTTGTTGTTGTTCTCTAGGGCTGAATATGCTTGATCATTGCTAGTCGTTGCACCCTTTCGATTGCCCATATCTGCAAATCTGCTGTAGTAGTATGTTTAGTTTCTACCATACCCTATGCCTGTTGTAACTATGGAGTACATGCCTGGAGCAGGTACCGAAACAATATTTCATTGTCACATTCCCCCTCTACCATGAGGTACTGGAATTCATTCCTGAAGTCCATCATGTTCCAGGCCAAGAGCTTTGCATTAATGTCTCCAAACTGTTCTTGGAGTCTCTCCTTGAAACTTTCCCAGGTTTCCTATTCCCTTTCTTTGGGGCCTTCCATGTATGGTGTTAACCATTGACCTGCTATATAGTGTAGCAGTGACTCTGCATATGCTATCTTGGTCTTGTCTCCATCATTCCCATAGTCCTTGACAAACAAGTAGCATTTGAGCTATAAGATAAATTCTCATAGCCTTAATCCTTCTCCTTTGAAGACATCTAGTTCTTTAGCTTCTGGCATGTTTCCTCCACTAGGTCTTCCAGTTTGGAGTATCATCAGCAATGCCGTTAGTTGTTCTGATGTCATTGCTACCTAGTGTATCTGTGGTACTGCTCTTCCTGTTGCTGTTCCTGACCTTTGTGTCTTGGTCTCTTTGTCCGATGACAAGGTTTTTTCTTCTTATTCTTTCTTTGGTCCAACTGGGCTTGAGGGTCTGTCGGTTCCTTGAGAGCTTGCTACCTGTTTATGTTCTACCTTTAATTTTGATAGTTCAACATGGTCACTTATCTC
Source organism: Tuber magnatum (assembly GCA_003182015.1). Classification (NCBI taxonomy): domain Eukaryota; kingdom Fungi; phylum Ascomycota; class Pezizomycetes; order Pezizales; family Tuberaceae; genus Tuber; species Tuber magnatum. The sequence goes on from PYWC01000111.1 coordinate 428,496, forward strand.
TTTAGTGTCATAATCCATTTTATGCTTGTCGCTGGGTTGCCGTTGCCAACCCTTTGTCTTATTGTATCGTTGGATGTGTTCTGTGGTGACCCTATCAAATGTAACAAGTCCTACCAGTCAGTTCTTCCTCACACACAGGTTATGATACCCCAGCCTTGAATGTTGCAGACTAAAACTTATCTTCTTAAGTCCAATAGCTAAGCACCCAAGGCTCCTATCTGACAACTTATTCACCCTAGTATATCTGCTGCATAGCCACCTAGGTGAAGGTTAAAGTAGTAAAGTTGTAGGTAAGAAGATACAAAGATGATAGTATGAAGAGCTCAACCTCCTGAGTCCTTGTGACCTCTTTTATACTTGCTCTTCATGCTAGCTCTAACCCTGTGACTCATATACTTGAGTTACCTATTATAGTCATGTGAGCTAAGCATGTCACAGAGGTGAGACTCATGACTCACTACCCGAGTCATGTGCAAAAGTTGTTAGATCATATGACTCACAACTATGAGATATTCAAACATATCAACCAATCATGGCCTATCAATGACTCACAACTGTGAGGCATGCAAGACCCCATGACTTCAACTGTGAGTCATAGTGTGAAATCCTAACTAATCTGCCTTGCCAGTAAGTCTTACTGGTTGGCTTTACTCAGTCCTCCCAACACTCTGTTCTAAGTCTTCTATCATGTAACCGATCTTCCTCCTCTATTGCTATTTGTAACAACAACCTGCTTTTCAATCCATTTTTCCCCTTTCATCAGAGTTTACAGATCTAGATATGCAAACCCCCTACCTCCACAAAATCAAAAACTCCTAAAACAATGTACAGAGAGATGACTAATATTGAAAGAGATGTAATTATTGCCTTTTTCTACCGCCTCCGGAATATTGCTCTTGTTGCTCAAACTATTGGGTGACTATGAACCACAGTTAAAAGCTTCTTTGCCTGACCATGTGAGCGCCAATCACTAGAAAACATTTCTCACCCCAGTCGTTCTCTAGTTCTTAGCTATCAGTAGTATTGCACAATTGTCTAAACAGGCAAATCCAACTAGAAAATAACCACATCTGATTTCAGGGATAAATATGCTCCAAGTATTTTCCTTTCTACAGGTAATATCTCTATGGTGGTACTACTATGAGTAATAGGACATGATTGACTAATAGATAAAATAGTGGATAGAGTACTCAGAAAGGTTAATATCAAGAAGTGGCTAGCTAAATCAAAACTCAAACTCAAGCCTGAGCATGTGGCAAAGAGACTGAAGTGGGCTACTGTTTATCAAGACTGGACAGTTCAGGATTTTGAAGGAGTTGATTGAAGTGATGAGTATAGTGTGGGGAAATCCAAGTACCTAAGACAACAATTGGTTTTCAAGGAACCTGGAGAGAACTGGCTGGCTGATTGTATTCATCCAAAGTATGAGGATAAGGAAATTTCTCTTATGGTTTGGGGGTGCTTTTGGAGTAAGAGAAAAGGTTCTTTGGTCCATATTACTTAAAATATCAATAAGACCAGGTATGTTAGGCTCTTGAAAAGGCATCTTTTTCCTGTCATTCATCAAATGATCTCCTTTGGTATGTAAGATATTCTTTTCCAGCAAGATAATTCTCCTGTTCATAAGGCTTATAGTGTTATGAATTGGTTTGAAAGAAACTGTATTGAATTTAAGGAACATCCCCTATATTCTTCTAATCTGAATCATATTGAGCATTCATGGGTTGAGCTTAAAAAGCTATTTCACCAGCAGTATCCAAGGATTGGAGATACCCCAGGAGGAAAGGAAGCTGTTAAGAAGCGAGTTGCACATGTATTACTATTAGTTTGGAAGACAATTCCTCAGGAGCTTTTTGAGAAATTGTGAAAATCAATGCCTAATAGGGTAGCTGCAGTTTTGAACACAAGGAGAGGTTATACAAGGTATTAACTATTTTTATTATTTAATTTACTTTACTATTCTCATGGTTGATCATGGTTAATCATGGTTAATTGTTCATGCCTGTTGATCATGGTTAATTGTTTACACCTATTGATCGTAGTTAATTGTTCACACCGCCCATTAACTACCCCACTATTGTGGCCCAGTATCCATGGCACAACCATAATTAAACATGTCTCAGATCATGAACACTTCTGATGACTGGCTGTATGAAGGAAGAAAGGAAGAAAGAGTAAAAGAGAGAAAGAGAGAAAAGTACCCTCCAAGCCAGCACCATGCTAGATCAGAAGCACAATCACGTGTTACACTAGGCTTCACCTCCCCGAGCTTTCAATGGAGCTCTGGGCCCCACCACAGACTCTCTCAATAATACCAAAACGTAAGTCATTCCTACAGCCACATTGTTGCTGTTCTTGCCGGACGCGAGAGCTTAGAAGTCCCTTGAGTGGCAATGGACAACACTCGGGCTTGCCAGACGCTGAAGACGATGGCGGCGAGAGCTACCCCCAGCAATGCCAGGTTCAATCTGGCTCGGGCCTGAGCCAGCCGAGCATTTGGAACCATCAACAGGAGGTTTACAATTCCGCAAAGGGCTTGAGTGGTTCAATTTAACCTTTCACTGTGGCCAAAGTTATAATCCGTGAATGGCTTCCAAGAGAGGCTACGTGGTGCTGTGGTAACTGGTTGTGTAGTCCTGCTCTGGGAGCATTGGGATCGTAGGACTCCGCTTGGGCTTTTTCCAACATCCCCTTTTGCCGGAACCGCAATCATAGGATATCACTCGCTGAATTTTACTATCGGGGCTTGTGGTTCACCAATACTGGCTCTTCCCTGCTCCCTGTGCCACACCCCGTCATAGGTCGATATGTTTTTTTCGGTCTTTGCCGTGGACGGACTTTACCAACAGTGTTAACTTTGTTTCTTATTTACTCCTGAGGTGCTCACCTGATCACAGGAAGTGTGTGTAAGGCTTGCTAGCAAGTTCATCTCACCTTTGGGCTTCACGCCTTATATCGTATCTCCACAGCACCCAATCCGAAGCCCAACGTGGGAAAACTGCTGTTCAATCAAGAACTTCAATTTAACTCTCTGACGTAAAACCCTCCTAAGCAGTCTGCCCGATAGCTCAGAGAACATGAAGTGGCTCAGAAAGCGAAAACTCTAGCCACCCCTTAAGTCACAGGACATACCAGCGCGAGGCATGAATGACTTTTGAACTCTGGTTTAACTGTAAAACAACAGCGGTTACAATATAAATTCGCTATAATGACATTGAATCGACTGCAGTATAACAGGACTTCTTTTGTTGTTTTAAATAAAGTATTCCTGGCTGAGGAGATAGAAGGGAGAGTGCGACGAAACAAGCGTATGGTCGTGGGAAATCATGGGGCATACACAACACAGAAATAAAATTGGGACGACGAAAAAACCGTAAAGCATGTAGAGAAAAACCAGGTCGAATGATTCCACGAAAATTTCTCAAAGGAAACATCCCCCAGCGGCTGTCCGCGATGGCATCTAATCTCTGATTAGCCAGATCGAGTGAAAGCTATCTCGCATCCCATAGAAAATCATGAAACCCCCCTGTATATCGTCTATGGCAATAGCACGGGCGCCAATTCACTAGATGGAATGGTGGGAGCTCGTAGAGGGTATACCTTTTCTATTTCTTCCTCACATCCTCACCCTGGGCCTTCGCGTCGGCAGTAACGGTAAGTTCTGTGCAGCCACTATTGGTGATCCTGGCGCAATTTCTATTCCTCCTACCAGTTTGGGTGCTGACCGTGGGGCCAGTGAAGGATCCAAGGCCTTGGACCAATTCCCCGAAACCGCTCATTATGTCCCTCGCGTGTGGAGACTCGATGACCATTTTGAGATTCATACTCAACCCGCCACACTTATCGATGTTGCCAGACTCTATATTGTCATCGCCAATAGTGGTGCGTATTGTCGCGGGTGCCCCGGGTTGAGGGCTTGGGGGCGTATCCGGTAAACCACCACCGTGAGTCCCTCTTAAGGCCAGTGCCCCAGCCGACCCCTGGGGGGTTAGGACTTCTACCTCGGTCTGGGATTGGTGGTCTGGGAACCTGTTCAATTGGTTTAACAATGGCGAACCTTTGGGGCTCGTGCAGAAACACATTGGGGGAGGACAGACCCCATATCATCTTGTTCTCCGGAAGGGTTGGGGGCAGTGTTAATCTCCATTGGCTATGTTGCTGGTCGGGTCCCGAAAATATAAAAAGGGGATTGGAGCTAGAATCGAAGTTGGTGGTGATATGAAATGCAGATGTGGTTTCTGGAATATCGCACGGAAGTTGCACCAGTGATCTCAGCGTTGATCTAGCTCTGACAGTATTTTTTGGGCCTAGTGCTAGTAAGCTGATGTCGAATATGGTTGCAGGTGGTCGATCCGGACGGGGAGTGTGGACCCTTATAAAGCCCCAGCTGGTACAAGTACCCCATAGAAAGTACCCCATAGAAAGTTAATAAAACAGTGGGGCGCTGTCTGATTACCGGGAGGTAATTATGCTTATATAGGCGAAGACATCCCTAGTAATTTGAATAAAAAGTTTAAAAAAAAAAAAAAAAAAAGTTAATGAACATTTAATTTAGGTTACACACCAAAAAGCCCCTGTCTTGTACGAAAACATCGTCCCGGGTACTTGTACAGTGCTTAACCAAAAACCGACAGGTCCCTTGGCCCAACAATACGACCAATTGTTACACAACCATCCAACCAGCCAAAAAACAATCCCTATCTTAGTCCCAGATACTTTAGGCTGGATATAGATATAGCTACTGTAGGCTAGGAGGGAAAGCAACGTCGCGGTCCGGTGTCCGAATGCCAAGGGCGAGACCAGAGTACCGTATCCAGAATGTCACTGTGCTTGTAGAACGAACTCTGTTTCATACTAACGGGGTCGTAAGCCTCTAGCTGATTTTGGGCCCCATGCAACAGCAGCCCGTTCACAACCGTCATATTACGAATATAGAACAGAGTTCAGTCATTAAAATACCAGTATGTTGAGAGTAACACCCTGGTTTTCAGGAAGTTCCCGAAACTGGAGGGGTGTTGGTCCGGTGTTTCCTATCTCTCCTCGGGCCCTTGCCCCTCTAGAGGGAGGTGCGGTTCCTTTCGGGATCACATTTCTGCACTGTAGTTTAGGAGACTGATATAACTGGCACTAATGCTAAACCATTGGAGATTAACTGTAAAGTTCTTGGGCAAAAGTCATTATTAGTCAGTTCAAGTGCCAGTTAAAATACACCAAAATGTCTGAAATTCAGAAGTCCTGAATTGCACTGCTACCACTTATTTAACTCAATTGAAATATATGCTGATAGGTAGCTAATAAATTAGTAATTGTGAAATTTGTTATATTGATAGTATTTATCAATTAGCACAGCCAATTCCAAAAATTGAATTAGGCACTAAGAATTTATATAAGTACTTATTGAAAAACTTAGTATTTATTTTCCAAATAGTAAGTTTGATATTGTGAAGATTTATTTAACAGCTTTTAAACTCTTACTTTATTTATAAAATAGATTGCTGAGTTCTGGTTTGGTATAAATAAACTTTACTTGTAGTATACAAGTAATAACTAATAATTGCTTCTGTCAGAGTACTAGGGAGGTACAGCATATAAGTTTTGTATGATACACACCGTATACAACATGTACCAGTGGCATTTCAAAATATAATGCCTTATATAATTAGGGCAAAGCTAGTTAGACCTAAAATACTCCCTTCTAGAGCATATGAGTTCAAGTCTGGTTTATGGTTATGTTTTTTTTAAGGATTTTTAAATTCTCTCATAATATACAGGATTCCAGTACATTTAAACACATCGGTGTAATTTATACTTTCGGCTCATAAGCTTTTCATACTCCTGTGAGCCATATATAACCTTTGACTCACAAGCCTTCATAATTCTGTGGGTCTTTGCTCAGTATTTCCATATTACCTGATTGGGTACACTGGCTAATAGCTCAGAGACCAACCTCTTCAAAGACTCAAGGTCATACTCATAGTTGTCTTCTGCATAGTGTTTTGCAGCTTCCCAAAAGTACTTGATGAAGTTGATTTCACAATAAAAGGCTAGGTAAAAGATAATATCATGTTCAGCTTTGAAAATTGCTTGCTCAATTTGACTTTTCTTATTCTGAAAGTCAGGTTGAGCTGTAAGAAGTAATTGTGCACAACAGCTTCCACTATCTAAACATTGGAGATTCAGTTTAGATGACTTTCTTGTACCAGACTTGATTGTACATTGTGCAAGAAAACGTTTCTGATAGTGTGGCCAAAGTCCACATTCAGTTAGAACAATTCTTAAGCCTTTTGGTCTTCCATCAGGTAAAACTATTGATTGCATAAATCCACCTTCAGAACGTTTTGAATCAACAATATAGGCTTCATACATCTGTTTAACATTCTTTCCACCTGGTTCCAGATTCATCTTTGAAACTCAGAGTGTATCTTCAGCAAATTTAAGGTGGTTGTGTGCATTATCAAATCCAAAGAGAGCTTTACATCCAGGAAATTGTGCTTCAAAGGCTAGAATTGCCTTATTAATAGTTTGGTCTAGAAGTTTGTCTCAATCCCACCTGACAGCACCTTCACAGTTGAGAATAGTACATGTATCTCTATCTCCAAGTCAACGAATGGGGGAGAGAAAGTCAGACACATGTAGTCCTTGGCCTCATCCCTTTTTCCTTAAAGGCTTCTGTTGTAGATAAACCAAAATATAATATTTACTATTATTGGCATTGAATATACACTCATCTTGGGTGACTAGCATTACAGACTATATGTCTTCAGAAAAGTGACTTGGCTTCGGCAGTTCATTTAGGTTTGTGTCCCATATCAGGAAAGATTCCTTCTACTCCTCCATTCATAGAAGAAATATATTGTCATAATAGTTCTTGACATCATTTTGTTCATACCCACTATTGTATATACCTTTACAGCATTCCTTATACTTGAAGCCTAGTTTTCCAAGCTAGTAGGCAGCCCTGTTGGAAGATATCATTCTCTCAACTTGACAGGCTACACTAGTGACACACTGGTTTGTAATGTCATCATCGGTAATTGAGGCTGATTCTCTGCAATATTGAGCAATTGCTTTTGCCAAATTGCGTGAGATAAGTTCTATTTAGGAATTTAGTAATTATTATAACTATAGAGTGTTGACTTGAATAGCAAGGACTATAGAACAACTTACTATTACCAACCTTGAGAATATACTGCCAAACAGCAAGAACTATTTCTGGATTATGCAGGACTAATATAACCAGGTTATGCTTTTCAAATCTAGGCTTTGGTATTCATCTTTTTCTTAACCCATGAAACTTGATGAACAAGAATTCTTTGCTAAACTCTTCTTCTGCATGCACCACCTTCTGCAACCATTTATATTAAGTTCTTTTGTGTCATCAGCTATATAGCTCTATAACTGGATTCACCTGGGACATTCAGTACCTCCTGTTCATACTTGATTGGCAGCTTCAGAAATAGGTATACCTAATAGTGCCAGGTCAGGTACAGTCCTAATAGTCGATTTTCTCCCTTGATATAAGGATTGGAGACTTTTTCATAGATCACCCAAAATGCATCTTGTGATATTTATAAGTAGTGTAGACAAGCCTCATAAATAAACGTTCAATGCTGTAGCCATGTATTATAATTGAGTTTGAATTGATCGATAGGGTCCACGATAGGTTGAGGTGGTATATTGTTCTGTACAACTTGGGTTGTAGTAACAGTTTGTGGGCAGCTTGTTTTTGATGGTATTTATGAACCCGCAATATATTAGCTGTTGGACTCTAACTCTTTACAATTCTACTCTAATTATTTGTGAGAATGCAACTCTTATCTTTAAGTAAAACAATCTTTACTCTATTTTAATAAACTTAAAGCTGTCTGCAGTTGCTTTAATTGTTCCCTTTGAGCTCTAGTTCTTTAAGTATTAGGATTGACTGGAACTGGAGGATGAGAGGATTTGTAATTCTCTGCTGGCAGACTTGAATGATCTTGTATAGGTGGCAGGGGGGCTATTTGCCAACTAGTATGAGGTGTTTCCATTGTTGATATTGAATTGAAAATATAAAATATAGAAAAGTGAAATGGTTAAAAAGAGTAATATGAGGAAATACTGTAATGCTATATACATGATATATTTTACATGTATTATGCTATAAGTATTATAGAGATATAATGATAAATAGAATTTAAAAATCAGTAAAAAAAACATAACTGTGGACCTGACTTAAACTTGTAGGCTCTAGAATGGACTATTTCAGGTATAACTAGCTTTGCCCTAATAATATAAGGTATTATATTTTGAAATGGCACTGGTACATGTTGTATGTGGTGTGCATCATGGATTCTACTAGCAGGAATGTGCTGCCAGGAGGGGCCTGGAGTCAGTATAGCCAATTAGGTATAGTGGCTTAGCTATTGTAGTAAGAGAGATTTTTTTTTTTCATAATATGGTTCCAAAAACTAATAAGGAAAACTCTTGTATCACAATCAGATAGTCACTACCAACCTACTTGAAATCTAAGTTTTATTCCTTCTCTTAATCAGAAGATTCAAAGTTCTCAGTACCTGGAATGTACAAGCATTTCAGTAGAGGTTTATTTTTGTTTTTCAAAATTATGGCATATAGCAAAGCTTCTCCAAAGGAGGGACAGAACTAGGGGTATGGTCATTTTATTTATTATTTCTATCCAAACCAACTTGTACATTATTCTGTTTTCCGGATTAGTGATACTTTTCAGGTAATACTAAGTAAGCTAATATATGAGTACTGATAGCAGTTTATCGGCGACACTCGAATTCAAAGCAGTATATCTCAACTTTTGAAGCATATTGTATATATAACAGGAGCATTGCAAGCAAGATACGGCTCAAGATTGTAACTGCACGGAACCACTTTACACTTATCATAAAAAGTTTATACACAAATGTAAGAATAAGGTAAACAGTAAAACTTAATATCTTTGAGCCCAATGCTTCATTGAATTAAGGCCTTCAGAAGATGTTGATTGTGTTGGAGTAGGGGAGTTCTCGCGTAGATTTACGTAGTCAGAATTTAGACCAGAAACTCTCCCATCTGTGTACTTTAATCATACAAGTACACTCTGCTCTGCTAAGAGTTGTTCAGTACTTCTTCCATATCCTCTGGGGCATACATATATCAATACATTCTAGTCAGTAACCTCCTTGTACAGTTTAGTTTCTGGTGTGGGTCTCAATTGTTGCTACTGAAGTGAAACCCTGTTGGTATTGGTGCCTTGTCAGTAGCTAATTGTTACACATAAGACGAACTGGTATAGCGTAAGGGGCTTGTCAAGTCATTGTGGGCAAAAGGTCACGTGCTCGATCCCAGGGTCCGCCTGAGTATTTGGAGAATAAGTTAGTTTCTACCAATACGACATCAGCACAAAACCCTCATTAAGGCTACTACGGAAGGTCCCTGAGGGAGGGGTTTGCACGGGATCTTCAAGAGAGGACTCCCGGCTCTCCAGACAAGGTCGAACGAACTGAATCGGTTGGTTGGGTGTGGAGATAAATGCAGGCAAAGATCCCTCAACTGCACCAACGGATGGATGCCAACCGGAGGGAGGTCGGCTACTCAGATAGGAGTCTCTGGCTGCCATGAGGGCAGTAAGACCGAATTTCAAGTCCATTGGTAGAGGAATGCGGAGGAAAATCCTGATGAGGGAACAACGCCCAAGAGACGACTGTTCACCTTCACCCAAAGGCATGACAAGGTAGAGTCAGATGAGGGCCTACCGGGTGAAGAGATCAACCCTGAGCGCAATGTGGCCTAACCTCCATTGGCCCGATAGGATAGGAATATGCTTCCTCTGGGTTGATGCAGATGGATGGGAAAACCACCTGCATTGATAAGTTTGTCGCCACAGCTGGTCACTCCGTATGCAGGGAAAGGACCAGTAACCGCTTGCTATGGTGAAGGGGTTTAAGTGACTATGATTAGCACCGATGCAGTGAGGAGAGGGTTCAGACACCCTCCGCGGTGTTTGAGGATATCAGAGTCAAGTGGGGTAAAGGTTTTCAGGGTCTACGAAGTTCGCACGGAAGAAAAGTGGGAGGAATAGATAGGCCGGGAACACCCAGACGCGGAATATAAACATCCAGGTGCCTCCTACGCTTTACCGATCATCAGCGATGGAGAAGAGATCTTATCAATATATTCGTTCTACGATACAAACCTACATTTCCCCTTGACATTCTAAGTAAGCCTGCCTAGTAATGACTTCGTCAACTATCGGGCCTTAGTCCAGACTCGCTTGTCTTTAGAGTCGGCTACCGCCTAACACTATATTGATACCTTTTATACCACTAAGGCTCACAACCATCTCTTTCAATGATCCTGGAGGACTGGTATTCAAAAGCCCAGAACCATCTATCTCAAATTTACCTCCAACGAAACCCACATATCTACGAGATTGAGTTTGATCTCACCATCAGCGAAGTCTTTGACTATGAGAACATTGCCTTCTGGTTCTCTGATCACGGGATCAAGTGGGCCCTCAAACACCTCATGCTCATAGAAAGAAGAAACAAGATGTCACAACCAAGAATTAAAGAAGAATAAGAGGATGCTAGCGATACCGACATACTGTGTGCTAAGAAACAGCAGCCGCTAATCTCCGCATAGGGACTGGGTCAAGATAGCCCCTATATACTCCCACCACCACCTCCAGGAGATAACATCCCACTGCTACGGCTAGGTTCCACACCCACACCAAGGAACCCGTCAGGGCCATCAGTGCCCCGAGGCCCAACTCAAAGCATCGCAAAAAGACGAAGCGGGCAGAGGTCACCCTCAAGGACTCCAACCCGCTCAGGCGCTACCGACTTGGGCGCTTTCGCTGCACACATTGGAACACTGATTGGCCAGTTAGACCGCAGCGTCACCCAAATCCAAAATGACCAGATGGTCGTCTATGGGACCCTTTCTGATGTGGGGAAAGAGACAGCAGAAGGCCTTGCTCAAGTAAGGGAGCGACTTCTGAACGGGGAGAAGGTGGTTGGAGAGGAATTGGCGCTCTGACAAAATAAGAGTAGAAAGCTGGAGGGGGAGGTAGTGGCCGAGATCAACAGATTTAAAGGGGTGATCGAAGCGGCACTAGCTCGCATGCATGAGCGATCGGAACAGCAAGCAGTGGTCAGCAGACAGCTGCACCAGGACCTGGGACGCACCATTCAAGAATCGGTGAGTGGAGATCAAGAGCTCTATACAGGGCTGGATAGACTCCAGAAGGAGTTAGAGGAGGAACAATGATGTCGGGGAACCTGAGAACTACAGTTCGTGACCTAACTACAGACCCTCGATAAAAAGGTAACCACTGGGCTCAGGGACATGTAGCAGAACATGACCCAGATGTTTGCCCAATCACTGAGGGAAATGATGGCTCTGGTGCAGACAGCGTTAGGATCGCATCAGCGGGGATCGAGCCATTATAGCGGAACCGGGCGAGGACCATCAGGGCCGTCCCACCAAGACAAGAGAAAGCAACCCGCGGAATGGGACCCCTGGCCAGAGACAATCCAGAGTGGCCGAGAAAGAACCACGGCACCTCCCAATGTGGCCGAGGAGTAGGGGACTGAGACCCGGGGGACAACGGGTCGGACAACGGAGGAGAAGGACCAAGCCGCCGGCCAAGGGCAATACCCCTAGGAAGGCCGCGGATGGCTAAGGAAGAGGAGGAACATCCGATGATGTTGCAGTTGGGCAAGGAGTTGGCCCGACAAACCGCTTTGCATCACAAGAAGCCCGCCGATCCTCCATTCACATATGAAGCCAAGTCCTATCAGGATATAAAGACCTGACTGCACACATGCCAGGACTACTTTAGCCGAAATCCCATGCTGTGGATGGAGGATAAAGATAGGATTATCTACGCCTTGGGAAGGACAAAGGGTACCGATGTGACACCCTTCAGCAATTGGTATTGGAAGAGCATGGAAGGGCTCGAAGAGTATGCCGCTCGTCCTGAATTGCGGACGTGGGAACAGTTTCGGCACGAGATCATCATGCGATTCCCACCGATCAATGAGGACCGGAAGGCTTTAGCACAGATGGGAAAGATCAAGTATCAGAAGGATATCAACAAGTAGCTTCTCCAGATGGAGAACTTGAACATCGAAGTCAAGCTTCAAGGAACGGCGTGGAGGAAGATAGGCGAGGACCGACTAGCGGAGGCAATACTGAGAGGGTTGTCTCATAAGCGATACGACAGGGATGCCAAATGGCTGGAGGACCTTCAAGCAGTCGGAAACCAGGAGGAGGCTTGCCTCGACAGCGAACGGCAATGACGAGACAATCTCTACCGCTCGTCGAGTTGTACCGGGCCACTGAAACGACGCCGGGAGCACTGAGAAAAGGAGCCAAAGCGAGGAAAGGAAGAAGGGCAACCTTGCGAGTTCCAGAGGAAGACGGCACCTGCGAACTTCAAGTCAGCAAGATTCGCCCAAACCAACCAATTGACCAAGACCCCAAGAGTAGAGCATACCGACTGGAAGAAAGCTCACAAGGGAATACCCCAAAAGTTGGTCGACCAACGCCGGGAAAATAAAAGCTGCACCCAGTGCGAACTCACCAGCCACAAGTGGGGAGCTTGTAGAAAGGGGGCCGTTGTCGCAACGATAGGACAGCGGAGGACAGCGAAGTTTAGGCTCCGAAACATGGAGGTTCGGAATACCGCCCTCAGGCTAGCGGTGAACCAAACCCATGTGCCACCAGCACCTGGACTTTGAGAGTTGTATGATCAAGAAGGGGGACAGATCGGACAACCGGGAGCCCTGTATAAAAATGACGACCTACGTTCCATGCTAGGGCAACGGCTTAGTCAAGAATGTCGGCGAACAGCACTGACTGGGTTCCGAGCGTGGGCAGGGACAGAAGTGTGAAAGGCATGGAAAAGCATGTATAACGGAGAAAGTTAACCCATCTCAGGGGGATGAAACCAAGAATGACCCCCAACCTGGATGCGGGACGGCAAGACTTGATATTCCTCCCTGGGTAGAGAAGGTTCAAACCCGGCATGCATGAAAAGGGGACTGTTCCGGGGGGCAACTCAGGGCGCCCTAACTCTTTCCTCCAAAGGTCATGTACGGGAAAGGAGTCAGGATAGCACAGGCCCGCCTGAAGGCGCTTCCCCAGTCCTAGGATAGCACCACCGGCAATGGCGGGTGGGTAGGCTGCAGGTTGCTAGGCGAGACAAAGGACAGTGTGCGCGCCTTAAATGGTACGCAATGGCAGGAGTCGAACACCTAAGGCCAGGTTAGAAAGGTCGCTCCCTCATCTATCCACTGGTGGCATAGACCGGTATGTTTAGATATCGTCTTTGAGGGGAAAGAAGATAAGAAAAAAGCCGCACACCGAAGGGACCGAGTTTGTCTGAGGAGGCCTGAATAGCTGAAATTGTGCGGGCACAATAACAAACACCCAAGATTATTGAATGCCCAGAAAATGTCCAGTAAGCGAAGACGGGGTAACCATACAGGGGAGCCAAGAAGACCGAGAACTCAAGTCCCAACACCTACTCATTGCGAGTGCCCACAAGGCACAGCATACCTATGAATACAAGGAAAACAAGTACCGATTTGCATATTATTAGACTCTGGCTCGCAGATCTTTGTCATACGAGACGCGCTAGTCCAAAAACTGGGGCTAGCAGTGATACGGCGAGATATGCTAGTTAGTATAACCGGGTTTGACGGCGCACAGTCCCAAAATGCGGGAAGGTGCTATACGACCCCTATCATGCTAGGAATTGGGGCTAACTGACATTGTTCGGAAATCACCTGTGAAGTCATGAGCCAGGGGATCAATGACTGGATAATACCTTTTAGTTGGTGGCATCGCCAACATCCCCTATCATTTATTGAGGGCGCAAGCAGGTGGGAGTTCTAGGCAGAGCGGTGTAAGGAACACCTGGAACCAGAAGATGAAGGAATCTGCATTGTGTGGGACGAGAGAGTAGCCTCGGACCCGGAAGCCAGATATGTGGGCCGAATCGCTGGCCCAGAAGATCCCGAGGCAGCAGTGATGGAAACTCTGCCAAAACCGTACTAGGAGTATGCCGATCTCTTCCTGCTTCAGGCACCGGAACGGCTCCCAAATCACAACACCTGCGATCATGCGATCAAGGTAGTTAAAGGCGAGAGGCCCCCATGGGGGCCAATATAACCATTGTCCGAAAAACAACTCTGGGCATTGCGAGAGTACCTGGACAAAATGCTGGGCGAGGGAAAGATAACTCCAAGCCAGTCACCTGCAGGTGCACGAATACTATTTGTGCGAAAATCTGACAGATGGCTGAGACTATGTGTGGACTACTGCGGGCTGAACAAGGTTACTATTGCCAACAAGTACCCCCTGCTGCTCATGAGTGAACTCGGAGATAGAGTAGTCGGGTCGCGTATCTTTACCAAGTTGGACCTAAAGGATAGGTACCACCTGATATGTATAAAAAAGGGGGACGGATGGAAGATGGCCTTCCGTACTCGGTACGGTCATTATGAATATCGGGTGATGCCGTTCCGGCTATTAAACGCGCCCGGCACTTTCCAAGACATGATTCATGTGGTCCTGAGGAGATTCTGAGACTTGGGAGTAGTCGTATACATAGACGACATGCTAATTTACTGCAAGACTGAGGAGGACCACATCATGTTGGTAAAGGAGGTATTAAGCGTGTTACAGAAATACCGCTTAGCAGTGTCTATCACTAAATCAGTATTCCACACCAAAATGGTAGAGTTTGTGGGATACATAGTGAAGACAGATGGGATCACCATGAGTGATCGAAAGGTGAAAGCCATAAGGGAATGGAAGAGCCCTGAGTCCGTAAAGGACATACAAACATTTATGGGATTTGCAAATTTCTACCAAAGATTCATTAAGAATTTCTCTGGAACTTGTAAACCCATAACAGAACTATTAAAAGGCAACCTGAAGTGCTTCGCCTGGGGAAAGGAGCCAGAGGAGGCTTTCGAATTCCTAAGGGAACAGTTTGTGACGGCACCAATTATGGCACATTTCCACACAGACTGAAACACGGTGGTGGAAACAGACTCAAGCGATTTCGTGCTAGGGTGCATCCTATCACAATACATCGAAAAAAGGCTGCACCCGATAGCATTTCACTTCCGAAAACTCAACTCGGTGGAACGCAACCAGGACATTCACGGTAAAGAGTTGCTCGCCATGGTTGAAGCATTCAAGGAATGGCGTCACTACCTCGCGGGAACTAGCCAACCCATCACGGTATTTACGCATCATCAGAATGTACAATACTTCCTCACGACCAAGGCCTGGAGTGCTAGGCAGATAAGGTGGGCACCGAAGTTGGCAGATTTCAACTTCAAAATCGTGTACCGACCAGGGTCGAGTGGTGGGAAACTGGACGCACTAAGCAGACGGCCGGAGTACCATCCTGAGGGGGGAGCTGTGGAAAGCAAGAAGATCCCAATTTTAAACCCCGCACATTTTAACCGGGTTATGGTTATAGTAGCAGGACGAGAAGAGGAACCTGGTCTAAGTCAGAAGACACCTGAACCTGAATACATGCAAGCCATGCGGTTATACCTGGAGGCTCGAATTCCGACAAGGGGCGCAAGCGAAGCGGCAAGACATGATATCTATGCACTGGAAGAAGCAGTACTGCCTGCTCGCAGACCAGCGACAGTAGCCACTGGAATAGCCTTAGCGTTACCAGCAGGAACCTACGGCCAAGTAGCGGCAAGAAGTGGCCTTGCCATCCGCCATGGGATCATGGTCGGGGGAGGGGTCATTGGTCAGGACTACCAAGAAGAGGTAAAGGCGTTACTGTTCAATATGAAGGACCAGGACTACCATGTGGGGAAGAGCGAGCGAGTTGCGCAACTCATAATAGAAAGGATTCACGATGAGGAGCTCCACGATGTGATGGAGCTAGATGACACCGGAAGGGGCCAGGATGGATGCGGAAGCACGGGAACCAGTGTGGTTGAAACCCAGACCAAAACCAGTCAACTAAGGGAAGAAAGCGGGCTAAACCAATACTTTGATGAGTACGATCAGGGACGACACTGCGCCCTGACGACGGAAGAAACCGTGCTAAGCAATGAAGTAGTAGTCAAGGCAACGGCACGGAGATTTGATGCCCAATTCCTAGAACAGGTAGAGGAAAAGGGAGAGGTGGACCAGGACCGGAAGGTGAGGAGAAAAGAGTTTGAAAGACTTGGAGATAAGGGGAAGGATATGCAAACGCACTGGTCCTTGGCGAGAGACCTGCGGTATTACAAGGGACGGCTGTTCATTTCAAAGGACGAGGCCCTGCAAACGCTGATTGCTCAAAGCAGCCACGACTCCGAGGTCGCTGGGCATTTCGGCCAGGCAAAGACAGTGGAAATCACAACCAGGGCCTTCTACTGGAAAGGTCTCGGGGAATGGGTAAATGACTACATACGGTCATGTGATGAGTGTCAACATAACAAAGTGCCACAGCATGCAAGATACGGGTTTCTACAGCCATCGGAAATACCCTATGCGGCATGGACCTCTATCTCTACTGACTTCATAACGCAGCTAGCGAAGTCAGAAGGGAATACTCAGATCATGGTGGTAGTCGACCGCTTCACCTAAATGGCCCACTTCATAGGGTTAAGGGAAAACGCAACGGCAAAGGATGTAGCCCAGGTGTTCCTCCGGGAAGTGTGGAAACTACATGGGCTACCCACGGAAATCATCTCAGATATGGACGCGAATTTCACGGCAGAATTTTGGGAATCCCTTAGCAAATGCTTAGGCATTAGGAGGAAGATGTCAGCGGCATACCATCCGTGGACAGACGGGCAAACAGAGACAACCGACCAAGTGCTGGAAGGCTATGTCCGCAGCTTCGTTAATTACGATCAGGATGACTGGCACCAAGTGCTCCCATTAGCGGAGCATGCCTACAATAACTCTGTTACGAGTATGCATGGACTCACTCCGCTCTACGCGAACTATGGATACCACCCACAGACGGAGTGGGTGAAGGAGCGAGAAGCTCGGAATCCAGAAGCCACCACATATGCTCACTGGATGAAGGAAATACAGGGACAGGAAATGGCCACATTGAAGGTGACCACAGAAGCAACGGGACAGTACTACGACAGGAAAGCAAGGCCGCAACCGAACTTTCAGAAAGGTGACCTGGTCAAGCTTAATGTCAAGAACATTCGCACCAAGCGACCCTCCCAAAAGCTTAGCCCAAGACTATATGGGCCTTTCAAAATTCTGGAACCACGCGGCAACCCTGAATTCAAGTTGGAAATTGCGGAACGCTGGAAGATACACCGCGTCTTCCATGTATCATTGTTAGAGCCTTATCGGACGTCCGTTCGACTGGCTCGGGAACAACCTCTCAGAGCGCCAGAGGAGATAGATGGCGACTTGGAATAGGAGGTTGAAAAGATAGTCAAAAGGGAGGTCATTTCGTACACTCCCAGGGTTCACGGAGGCACTAGGAGGATCCGTGAACTGAGGTACTTTGTCAAGTGTCGGGGGTGTGTCGAGGATGAAAACACCTGGGAGCCACCAGAACATTTGGGGCATGCGGCGGAGCTGGTAGAAGGGTTCCACGGAGAGAACCCAGAGATGCCGCGGATATAGAGGAAGGATGACAAGAAAATGTGTTCCTAGGCATGGTCCAGTAATCGTGCAAAGGTTTTTCACCCTATCTTGCGGAGTCCTTAAAGGAGTTTAATTTGTATACAACTAGAACAATAGATTTTAAGAGATTCGGGCCGAACTCTTTGAGAGGGGAGCTCGTGTTACACATAAGACGAACTGGCATAGCGTAAGAGGCATGTCATGTGATCATGGGCAAAAGGTCACGTGTTCGATCCCTGGGTCCGCCGGAGTATTAGGAGAATGAGTTAGTTTCTACCAATACGACATCGGCACAAAACCCTCATTAATGCCACCACTGAAGGTTGCCGACGACGGGGTTTTCACTGAATCTTCAAGAGAGGACTCTCGGCTATCCTGACCAGTTCGAAAGAACTAAATTGGTCAGTTGGGTGTGGAGATAAATGCAGGCAAGGATCCCTCAACTGCGCCAACGTATGGATGCCAACCGGGGGGAGGTCGGCTACTCCGATAGAAGTCCTCGGCTGCATTGAGGGCAGTAAGACCGAATTTTCAAGTCCATTGGTGGAGGAATGCGGAGGAAAATCCTGATGAGGGAACGACGCTGAAGAGACGATTGTTCACCCTCACACAAAGGCATGACAAGGTAGAGTCAGATGAGGACCTACCGCGTAAAGAGATCAACCCTGGGCGCAATGTGGCCTAACTGCCATTGACGCAACAAGATAGGAACCTGCTTCCTCCTGGTTGATGCACATGGATGGGAAATCCACCTGCATTAATAAGCTTGTCACCGCAGCTCATCACTGCATATGCAGAGAAAGGACCAGTAACCGCTTGCCACAGTGAAGGGGTTCAAGTGGCTATGATTAGCACCGATGCAGCGAGGAGAGGGGTAGGACACCCTCCCCGCTGTTCGAGGAAATCAGAGTCAAGCGGGGTAAAGGTTTTTAGGGCCTACGAAGTTCGCACGGAGGAAAAGTGGGAGGAATAGATAGGCCACGAACACCCCGAGGCGGAATATAAATATCGAGGTGCCTCCCATACTTTACCGATCATCAGCAACGGGGAAGATATTTTATCAATATATTCATTCTATGATACAGACCTACATTCCCCCTTGACATTCCTAGTGCGCCTTCCTAGTAATCACTTCGTCACGTATCGGGCCTTAGCCCAGACTCGCTTGTCCTTAGACTCTGCTACCGCCTAACACTAATGGTCAAGACACCTGGTAGAGCCTACTAATTTACAAATACTTTTCTATATGCATTTCATCTATACAAGTTCCTGCTCGCTCTTCTAGTCTATACAATCTATCTACTTCCATCACGCCAAGAGCCGATAGAGACTCCCATAGTGGGGTGTCCACTCTGGTGATCCAATAGGAGCTACCCATGACTGCTCTGCATAAAATCACCTCACTCACTATAAGAATCCTGCTTTTAGTGTCCTCAAACTTCCATCATAGACGCAATGGCATAGGAGCATGTTTAGGCTTGATAGGTATAAAACCCTCCCAATTGTCCCTAGTACAACCAGGGACCGTACTAGAGACCCCAATGGTTAACTTCTACTATCACCATCAATTGTGGTCTGTTTTACTCTGAACAACTTGGAGAAGGTACTCCAACTTCCCACTTATGTCCTCCCATATATTCTGGAAATATCGTACAGTTTGGTGGACTGCCTGAGTGCATATAGTGTTATAGGCATAGTCCCAAAAGTTGACTTTTGCTTATTTGTGGACAACTTTACAACCCTTTATCCATGATATCTGTGACACAATGCAGGGCCAGACGGATATCATGAAAACAATACCTCCAAGTTGCAGCTTCGTCAGGGCTGTGTAGCTTATCTAATAGCATCTCATCAAATCCCAGATTCAGGGATGACATATTGTTTCACCTAACAAATATTTTGGTCATTTTCCCAAAGTCTTCAGAAGACTTTATGGTTGAAGAGAGGGTAACCCAGGGCTCTTGACAGGGTAACCCAACTTCCAAGGCAGGGTAACCAGACTCCCAAGATAGGGTAACCCTACCTAGATGTCAGGGTAACTTTGCTGTGTTGCTCTGCCTACCTCTTCAGTGGAGTTAGATACTTCTATCCCTTTACTAATTACCCTGCCTAGTAGGGTAACTTGCCTATCCAAAGTCTCTAAGTATGCTGATATTGCCTATGCCCATATGCTAGGTATCCCGGTACCTAAGTACTTAAGGTCTTATCTATTTACAGGGGAACTCTGACCATTGGGTACCTATAAGGCAAGTAGTTACTTATATGCCTTTTACTACCAGGTAACATCTTGGTCATCTGTATAGGCCTCGGTTCAGGCTGCTATAGCTCATGTATACTAGGTTATTAGAGTATATCAGGTCAACTTATATGAAGATTTTTGGACTTCTCTCAGGTGTCAAGATATTGGTAACTTGTCTATTATATCTCCTACCACCTCTTATACTGCCTCTTCTACTACCTCCACTATCCTGCCCTCTCCTTCCCAGTACCTCTTCCTGTACTGCTACCCTTAAACAACTGTCTTCTCCGGTACTACTTCCCATATAGTGGCTGCAGGCCCAAGGGATGACTCCACTGACTTACTCAATACTGCTACTTCAGAGAATGCTATCTCTAACCCCCACAGTAGTGTGGTTCCCCACTCCTGGGCTGTCCGCTCCAGCTTTCTCTATACTGTCAGACTTAGGGCAATGTTCTCAGGCATCTCCCCCAATACTGTAGCCTATAGGACTGCCCCCTCCAACTTTTATGGTACTACTACCCTAAAGGCTACCTCCTATTCTCTTTGCTTCCATAGTTACCTCCTTTAGTACTCTTATTCCAAGGACTATCCCCTTCAGCTTTCCAGGTACTGGTGCCTCCAGGTCTGCCTCCTCTACTGCTGTTGTCTCTAAGACTCTCTTGTTCAGCTTTCCCAATACTGTTTTCCTCCAGGCTGCCTCCTACAGTATGGTTGTCTCGGGGACTGCCTTCTAGGTCTCGAGCCCAGCATCTTTTAAGTTGGCCTCCCTCAGAGCTCACACTATGGGGCCCTGCATAGCCTCTCCTGAAACTATCTTCTTGAAAGCTTCATCTTCTGTAACCTCAGTCTGCCTCAAGCCTATTGACTCAGTCCTTACTGCCTCCCCCACCACTATCATCTCTAGTACTTCCTCCTTCAGAGTAACATCCTGTGAGGAGTGCTTTGCCAACTCTATCTCCATTGCCTGTTTCACTATTACTACCAGTATGGAGTTCAAAAATGTCGCTTTTAACTTGTAACCAATGGTGAAACTATTTACGACTACAGTCTATTGGGTGGAAGTATGTACTAATCCAACAATGACCAGGATTTTCTCTTCGCAAGATTGGGTATGTGTGCTCTTCTGAATATCCAGCAATACCTAAAAACCAATGTGGTTGTCTTCCAGTCCTTATACAAGCACAAGTTGAAGATCTTGTTACATATATTTTTATGTCTGCGCAGAACAGAGATCTTTCCTATGAGCAGCTAGCAGCGGAGTGGGGTTTTGCTGTTGGAAAAAAGGTTATTTAGGATGTATTAATAAGAGCAGAATACCAGTGGTATCTTGCCATGGGAATGCCTCCAATTTCTGAATGAAGCTGATTAATAGCACTTGATTAGGCTTATGAGTATGTAGATTGGATGCAATCATAATGGAATTCTATCCTGTAGACAGATGAGACTTGGATAACAGGAGTGAGGCATAATAGAACTTAGATTACAAGAAGGGCTAGAGAGGAATGTGTTGCAACATGTAAAGTAGGAAAACACTAGAGAAAAAAGCTAATAGGTGTTCTGAGGTTGTTTTCATGGTAATATACAAGGTCCAAGAATGTTTTAGGAAAAGGATTGGTATTCTATTAATTCAGAGAGCTACTAGGCACACACTGTTCCCATTATTTATAGATATACTGAATTCTGTTGCCATGATGGAATTTATTTTGAACTTATGCAAAATGGTATCCGAGGATATGCTGCTAGGGACATAGCTACTCAGGTGCAGGAGAGAGGGATTAAAATCATTTTGTGGCCTCCTTTCTCTCCGGACTTAAATGCTATTCATAAGTTATGGCATATTATAAAAAATTATCTACAGGGGAATTTGGCTGAGAATGTGTTATACAATAGATTGTGGAATACAGTAAAGGAAGTGTTATACATAAGATGAACTAGCATAGCCTAATAGGCACGTCACATGATCATTGGCCAAAGGTTATGTATTCGATTCCAGGGTCCTGTTAGAGGGTAGCCGACTCTAAAGACAAGCGAGTCTGGACCAAGGCCCAATACGTGACGAAGTGATTTCTAGGAAGGCTAACTAATGATATCAAGAGGAAAGTACAGAAGTGTATTGTAGACTGTATATATTGATGAGATCTCTTCTCTGTCGCTGATGATTTCTGTAAAGCGTGAGAGGTACCGCGATATTTATATTCTGTGTCTGGGTGTTCACGGCCTGTCTACCCCTCCCACCTTTTCTCTGTGCGAACTTCGTAGATCCTGAAAACCTTTACCCCTCTTGACTTAGATTTCCTTGAACAGCGGGGAGATTGTCACACTCCTCTCCTTGCTTCATCTGTGCTAATCATAATCACTCGGACCCTTTCACTGTGGCAAGCGGTTACTTGTCCTTTCTCTGCATACGGAGTGATCAGCTCTGGCGACAGACTTATCAATGCTGGCGGATGCCCTATCTGTGTGCATCAACCGGCATGAGAGGTGCTCCAGTCTTATTGCGCGAATGCCGGTTATGCCTCATTGGGCTCAGGGTTGACCTTTCACGGGGTAGACCTTCACCTGACTCTGCCTTATCATGCCCGTAGGTGCGGGCAAGCGATCGTCACGGCGGCATCGTCCCCTCATTAGATGTAGTCTTTGCATGCGTTTATCTCCACAACCGACCGACCGATTTAGTTTGTTCGACCTTGTCGGGATAGCTGAGAGTCCTCCCCTGAAGACTCAGCGAAAACCCCTCACTTGGCGACCTGCGGTGGTGGCGCAAATGCGGGTTTTGTGCCGGGGTTGTATTGGTAGAAATTAACTCCTTCTGCCAATACTCCGCCGGGCCCAGGAATTGAATCCGTGACCTTTTGCCAATGACCACGCGATATGCCCATTATGCTATGCCAGTTTGTCTTATGTGTAACACAAGCTCCCCTCTCCAAGAGTTTGGCCTAAATCTCTTTTAATCTATTTCTATAATAGGGAACAAATTAAACTTCTTTAAGGACTTGACAAGATAGGCTGAAAAACCTTTGTGAGTTTACTTGGCAACGCCTAGGAAAAGCTTTCCTTGTCATCCTTCCTCTATACCCGCAGCATCTCTGGGTTCTGCGGGTGGAACCCTTCCACCGACTCCACCGCATGCCCCGAATGTTCCGGCCGTTCACACCTGTTTTCATCCTCCGAGCACCCCAGCCATTTCACGAAATACCTAAGTTCACAGATCCTCCTAGTGCACCCGTGAACCCTGCGAGTGTACGAAATAACCTCCCTCTTTACAATCTTTTCAACCTCCATTTCCAAGTCACCATCTATCTCCTCAGGCGCCCGTGGAGGATGTTCCAGAGCTGGACAAACTGATGTTTGGTATGGCTCTAACAAGGATACATGGCAGATGGGGTGGATCTTACGGCGTTCCCAGATTTCTAGCTTAAAGGCTCAGTTGCTCCGTAGTTCTAGAATTTTGAAGGGCCTGTATAGCTTTGGACTGAGCTTCTTGGAGGGTCGCTCGGTAGGAATGTTCTTCGCGTTCAGCATGACCAAGTGGCCTGCCTGAAAGTTTGGCTATGGCCTTGATTTCTTGTCGTGGTACCGCCCCATTGCTTCTCTGGTCGCCTTCAAAGTGGCCATCACCTGTCCATGTATTTCCTTTATCCAGTGACCATACGTGATGGCTCCTGGATTTCGAGCTTCTCGCTGCTTCACCCATTCTGTTTGCAGGTAGTATCCGTACTTCACATAGAAGGGGGTTAGTCCGTGCGCATTCGTGACGGAGTTGTTGCAGGCCTGTTCTGCTAATGGGAGCAGCTGGTGCCAATCTTCCTGATCGTAGTTGACAAAACTTCGGAGGTAGCCTTCCAGCACTTGGTTGGTTCTCTCCGTTTGCCCGTCTGTTTGACGATGGTATGCCGTTGACATCTTTCGCTTAATGGCTAAGAGCTTGCAGAGGGATTGACAAAATTCTCCCCCCAATTTCCCCTCCATATCCGAGATGATTTCTGTCAGTAGCCTATGTAGTTTCCACACTTCGCGGAGGACGGTCTGGTCTACGTCCTTCGCTGTTGCATTTTCCTGGCACCCTATGACGTGCGCCATTTTGTTGAAGCGGTCGACTACCACCACGATCTGAGTGTTCTCTTCTGACTTTGGTAGCTGCTTTATGAAGTCGGTTGACAAAGAGGTCCACGCCGTATAGGGTATTTCCAACTGCTGTAGGAACCCGTACTTCGCGTGCCGTGGCGCTTTGTTGTCTTAATACTCGTCACACGACTGTATGTAGTCGTTTACTGATTCCACTACCCCGTTCCAGTAGAAATCTCTTGTTATGATTTCTACGGCTTTTCCCTGGCCGAAATGCCCAGCAACCTTGGACTCATGGCTACTTTGAGCAATCAGTGTTTGTAGGGCCTCGTGCTTTGGGATGAATGGCCATCCCTTATAGTAAAGGAGGCCATCCGCTGAAGCCCAATGCATTGGCATTTCCTTGCCCTCATCGCGCAGCCTGTCCAACTCTTTTCCCCTCATCTTCCAGTCCTGGTCCATCCTTCCCCTTTCCTCCACCTGTCTTAGGAATTGGGCATCAAATTTCCGTGCTGTCACTTTGATAACCACTGCATTGGTTAGCACAGTTTCTTCGGTTGTAAGAGCTTTATGCCTTCCCTGATCAAATTGATCCAAGTATTGCTTTAGTTCACCTTCCTCCCTGAACTGAATGTTTTCGGCCAGGGTTTTGACCACACTGGTTCCCATACTCCCAAATCCTTCCTGGCCCCTCTCAGTATTGTCTAGCGCCATTTCTTTGTTTTTTTTAACTCATATGTCTGTTTGATTATGGCTCAACGACGTACATGCAGCTCGCGCTATGGCATACAAAAGCCTTAATTCCAAACGCAGTAACAAAGGAAACAAAACTAACGCTGCCTTTCCTCCAAAAGCGGGACGCACAAGCCCCTCGCATCGCCCAAGATGACTGACAAACAAGTAAAGGAATCCTCCGCCTGGTACCGGAAAAC
>PYWC01000111.1:458817-516062 GCA_003182015.1 Tuber magnatum
GGATTGTTCCTCATACTGGCGCGGCTAGAGACTGTGCGGAGTGGCCCCCCTGAGGAGGGCTGAGGAGGTGGTTGTTGGTCAGCCATCACTGTGATAAGGCTGGTGGTAGAGTTGGCTGTTCGCTTAGAGCCTGAAGCCTAAGTGACAGAGAAAAACTGGTGTGTCGGGACGGTTGCCACACAAAAACCTGCAGTTTTGCACAGGCGAAAGCGGTGGCGCCATTTCTTCATGGAGCTCCTCATCATGAATCCTTTCCACTACGAGTTGCGCAACTCGTTCGCTCTTACCCACTTGGTAGTCCTGGTCCTTTAGGTTGAATAGCAGCACCTTTACCTCACCTCGGTAGTCCCTGTTAATGACTCCGGCCCTGACCATAATCCCATAGTGGGTAGCAAGGCCACTTCTGATGGCTACTCGGCCATAGGTTCCCATTGGTAACATTAAGGCTATGCTAGTGGCTACTGTTGCTTGTCTGCGAGCTGGTACTATGGCTTCTTCCAGTGCATAGATGTCATGTCATGCCGCTTCGCTTGAGCCTGTTGTAGGAATCCGAGCTTTGGGTTGTAATCGCATCGCTCAGGTGTATTCAGGCTCACGTGTCTTCAGACCTGGACCAGTTCCTTCTTGGCTTCCTACCACTATAACCACAACCTGGTTAAAATGTGCGGGGTTTAAAATTGAGAGCTTCTCGCTTTGTGCAGCTCCCCCCTTGAGACAGTACTCCGGCAGTCCACTTAGTGTATCTGGTTTTCCACCACTCGACCCTGGGTGGTACACAATTTTGAAGTTGAAGTGTGCAAATTTCTGTGTCCACCTTATGCGCCTGGCACTCCAGACCTTGGTCGTGAGGAAGTATGGCAGATTCTGATGATTCCTAAATACCGTGATGGGTTCCGTTGTTCCTGCAAGGTAGTGACACCATTCTTCAAACACTTCCACTATGGCGAGTAACTCTTTGTGGTGGACATCGTAGTTGCGCTCTGCCGCCTTGTGCTTTTGGGGAGTGAAATGCTATCAGGTGCAGCCTTTTTTCAATACACTGTGACAGTATACACCCGAGCGGAAAGTCACTTCCATCCGTTTCCACCACCGTATTTCGGTTGGGGTGGAAATGTGCCCACATAAGTGCGGCCACAAACTGTTCTTTCAGGAACTCGAATGCTTCCTCCTGCTCCTTTCCCCAGGCGAATCCCATGGGGTCGCCTTTTAATACCTCCGTGATGGGTTTACAAGTTCCTGAGAAATTCTTGATGAATCTTCTGTAGAAGTTTGCAAATCCCATGAAAATCTATATGTCCTTTACAGACCCAGGCCTCTTCTTTTCTCTTATGGCTTTGACCTTTCGATCACTCCTTGTGATCCCGTCCATTGTCACTATGTATCCCAGAAATTCCACCATCTTGGTGTGGAATAGGGACTTGGTGATAGACACTGCTAGCCTGTATTTCCGCAACTCGGCTAACACTTCCTTGACTAGTGTGATGTGGTCTTCCTCAGTCTTGGAGTAGATTAGGACGTCGTCTATGTATGCCACAACTCCTAAGTCCAAGAATCTCCTCCGGACCATGTGCATCACGTCTCGAAAGGCAGTGGGCGCATTTACTAGTCCGAAGGGCATTACTCGGTACTCATAATGGCCATATCGAGTGTGGAAGGCTCTCTTCCACCTGTCCCCCTTTGTAATACGTATCAAGTGGTATCCATCCTTCAGGTCCAACTTGGTGAAGATATGCGACCCGACTACGCTATTTACGAGTTCACTCATGCGCCGTAGGGGGTACTTGTTGGCAATTGTAACCTTGTTCATCCCATGGTAATCCACACATAGCCTCAGCCATCCATCTGGTTTTGGTACAAACAGAATCTCTGCTCCTGCGGGCGACTGGCTTGGTGTGATTTTTCCCTTGCATAGCATCTTATCAAGCCACTCTCGTAGCGCGAGTAGTTTCTTTTCACAAAATGGCTATATTGGCCCCTACGGGAGCTTTTCGCCTTCGATAACTTTGATCTCATGATCAAAGGTGTTATGGTTTGGGAGCCGTTCTGCTACCTGGGGCAGGCGGAGATCGGCCCACCCCTGGTAAGGTTTGTGCAGAGTTTCCATGACTACTGCCTCTGGGTCTTCTGGGCCTGTAATTTGGCCCACGTATCTTGCTGCGGGGTCCAAGGCCACCCTCTCGTCCCACTCAAGGCAGATTCCTTCATCTTCTGGTTCCCGGTGTTGCTTACACCCCTCTCCCGGGAATGTCCTTCTGCGTGCATTCTCAATGAATGATAAGTGGCGTTGCCGATGCCACCAACCAAAGGGTATTATCAAGTCAGGAATCCTCTGGCTCATGACTTCGCAGGTAATTTCCGAACAATGTCGGTTAGACCCAATTTCTAGCATAATAGGG
Organism: Tuber magnatum; assembly: GCA_003182015.1. Lineage (NCBI taxonomy): Eukaryota > Fungi > Ascomycota > Pezizomycetes > Pezizales > Tuberaceae > Tuber > Tuber magnatum. The sequence goes on from PYWC01000111.1 coordinate 461,214, forward strand.
GGCGTATTGCACCTTCTCACATTTTGGGATTGTGCACCATCAAATCCTGTTATACTAACTTCGGTGTGTCACGCTTTATCGTTTCTAGTCCCACTTTTTGGACAAGCGGTTCTCGTATGACAAAGATCTGAAACCCCGAGTCTAATAACACACGAATCGGTACTTCTTCTCCTTGCATTCTTAGGTGAGCTGTGCCTTATAGGCACTCGTAGCATGTAGGCATTGGGACTTGAGTTTTTTGTCCCCTTGGTTCCCCTGCAGGGTTACCCGGTCTTCATTTTACTGATATTTTGTCTATCAGGGTATTCAATAATCTTGGGTGTTTGTTATTGTGCCCACACAATTTCGGCCATTTACGCCTCCCCAGACAAACTCGGTCCCTTACCTGTGCATCTCATTTCTTTCTTTCTTTCATATCTTTTTCTTTTCTCCTCCATGATGATATTTAATCATACCGGTCTATGCCACCAGTGCATAGATGAGGGAGCGACCTTTCTAACCGGCTCTTAAGTGTTCCACTCCTGCTGTTGTATATGATTTAAGGTGAGCAGGCTGTCCTTTCTCTCGTCTAGCAACCTGCAGCATACCCACTCACTGTCGCCGGTGGTACCATCCTGGGACTCAGAGAGCGCATTCAGGTGGTCCTGCGCTATCCCGACTTGTTTCCCGTGCATAACCTTTGGAGGAAAGAGTTGGGGTGCCCTGAGTTGCCCACCGCAATAGTCCCTTTTCATGCAGGCCGGGTTTGAACCTTCTCTACCCAGGGAGGAATATCAAGTCTTGCCGTGCCGCATCCAGGTTGGGGGTCATTCTTGATTGCTTCCCCTTGAGATGGGTCAACTTTCTCTGGTATTCACACTTTTCATGCCTGTCACGCTTCTGTCCCTGCCCATGCTCAGAACCTGGTCGGTGCCGTTCTCCGACATTCTTGAATAAGCCATTGCCCTAGCTCAGAATGTAGGTCATGGTTTTTATACAGGGCTCCCAGTTGTCTGACCTAACCCCCTTCGTGGTCTGACCACTTTCAAAGTCTAGGTGCTGGTGGCACATGGGTCTGGTTAACCGCTGGCATGGGGGTGGCATTCCGAACCTCCATGTTTCAGGGCCTAAATTTCGCTGCTTTCTGCTGTCCTATCGTTGCGACAACGGCTCCCATCCTACCAGCTCCCCACTTGTGGTTGGTGAGCCCGCACTGAGCGCAGCCTTTATTTTCCTGGCGTTGGTTGACCAGGTTTTGTGGTATTCCATCGTGACCTTTGTTCCAATTGGTATGCTCAACCCCTAGGGTCTTGGTCGGTTTGGTGGTTTGAGCGAACCTTGCTGACTTGAAAGTCCCAGGTGCCGTGTTCCCCTGTAACTTCCTAGGTCGGCCTTCTTCCATTCCTTGTTTCAGCTCCGTTTCTCTGTCCTTCCCTGCATCGCTTCAATGGTCTGGAAGAACTCCATGGGCTGGACGGATTGTCTCGTCCTTGCAGTTCGCTGTCAAGGAATGCCTCCTCCCGGTTGCCGACCGCTCGCAGGTGCTCTAACCCTTCGGCGCCGGTGTCGTATCGCTTATGGGACAGCTGTCTCACTATAGTCTCTGCTAGCCGGTCCTCGCCTATCTTTCTCCATGCCATTCCCTGAAGCTTGGCCTTGCTGTTCAAGTTTTCCATCTGCAGAAGGTACTTGTCGATACCTTTCCCGTACTTTACCTTTCCCATCAGGCCAGTTCTTTCCAGTCCTCGTTGATCGGTGAGAACTCCATGATAATCTCATCCTGAAGCTGTTCCCACGTCAGCAATTCAGGACGAGTGGTATACCCTTCGCGCCCTTCCATGCTCTTCCTATACCAGTTGCTGAAAGGTGTCATGTCGGCACCCCTCGTCCTTTGCAAGGCATATATAATCCTGCCTTTATCCTCTATCCACAGCATGGCATTTTGGCTAAAGTAATCCAGGCAGGGGTGCAGCCAGGTCATTATGTCCTGGTAGGACTTTGCTTCGTATACGAAGAAGGGGTTAGCGGGTTTCTTCTGATGCAGAGCGGTTTGTCAAGCCAACTCCTTGGCCAACTGCATCATTATCTGATGTTCCTCCTCGTCCTTAGCTGTCCTAGCCATTCCCATGGGCACCGCGCCTGGCCTCCGGCTTGGTCCTTCCCCACCGCATTCGGACCTGTCATCTGCCAGGTTGGAATCTCCTGCTCCCCCGGCCATGTTTGGAGGTGCCATGGTCCCTTCCTGACCACTTTGTATGGTCTCTGGTCGGGTGTTCCATTCTGCTGGCCCCTTCCCTTTTTCTTGTTGGGATAGGCCTGACCGTCCTCTTCCAGTTTCGCCATCATGGGTTGACCCCCCTTTATGCGAGCCTAACACTGTCTGGACCGGCGCAGTCATTTCTCTCATAGACTGGGTAAACATTTGAGTCCTGTTTTGTTGCATGGCCTGGAGCCTTGTCGTCATCTTCTTGATGAGGGTCTGCAGTTGTGTAATAAACTGCAGCTCTCGGGTCCCTCGGCGTCATCATTCCTTATCCTGCTCTTTTCGGAGCCTATTCAGGCCTCTATAGAGTTCTTTATCTCTACTCACCGATTCATGGATGGTGCGTCCCAGGTCCTGGTGCAGCTGTCCACTTACGGCTGCTTGTTGATCCGATCGTGCGTGCATCCGAGCGAGCGCAGCTTCGATCACTTCCTTAAATCAGCTGATCTCGGCCACTACCTCTCCCCTCAGTTTCCTACTCTTATTTTGTCAGTGCCAATTCCTCTCCAACCAACTTTTCCGCATTCAGAAGTCGCTCTCCTATTTGAGCTACGTGTTCTGCCCTCTGTTTCCCCTTGCCAGACGAGGTCCCATGTCCAACCATCTGGTCATTCTGGGTTTTGGTTATGCTGCGGTCCAGTTGGCCGATTATTGTCCCAATGTATGCGGCGCAGGCACTCAGATTGGTGGTGCCCGAGGGAGTTGGGGTCTCTGGGCATGATCTCTGCCAACTTTGTCTCTTCGTGACACATTGGGTTGGGCCCCTGGGTACTGATGGCGCGGACAGATTTCAAGGTCTGGGTGTGTACCCTACACGTAGGGGTGGAATGTTACCACCTGGGAGTGGTGGTGGTAGTGGAAAGGGGCTATCCTGGCCCAGTCCCCATGCACTGATTAGCCTCTGCTGTCTCTTATCATATAGCATATCGGTGTCACTGGAATCCTCTGATCTCCATTTAACTCTTGGTTGTGACATCTTGCTTCTTCTTTCTATGAGTGTGAGGCTTTTGAGGGCCCATTTGATCTGGTGATCTGGGAACCAGCAGGGAACGTTTTCATCTTCGCAGACTTCGCTTATGCTCAGATCAACCTCAATCTCATATAGCTGTGGGTTTCGTTGAAGGTAGATTTGAGATAGATGGTTGAGGGCGTTGGATAAGCGGTCCTCCAGGCCTATTGAAAGAGGTGGTTGTGAGCCTTAGTAGTGTCGAAGATATCAATATAGTGTTTGGCGGTAGCAGACTCCAAAGACAGGCGAGTCTGGACTAAGGCCCAATACGTGACGAAGTGATATCTAGGAAGGCTCACTAATGACGTCAAGATAAAAGTATAGAAGTGTATCATTGAACGAATATATTGATAAGATCTCTTCTTGGTCGCTGATGATTTCTGTAAAGTGTGGTAGGCATCTCAATATTTTTATTCGACGTCTGGGTGTTTGTCGCCTATCTACTCCTCTCACCCTTTCTCTGTACGAACTTCGTAGACCCTGAAAACCTTTACTCCGCTTGACTTTGATTTCCAAGAACAGTGGGGAGGTTGTCGCACCCCTCTTCTCTCTTCGTCTGTGCTAATCATAATCACTCGAACCCTTTCACTGTAGCAAGTGGTTACTGGTCCTTTCTCACCATATGGAGTGATCAGCTGTGATGACAGACTTATCAATATGGGTGGATTCCCATCTGTCTTGCATGAAACCGGAGGGGACATGCTCCTGTCTTATCGCTCCAATGGCGGTTCCGCCTCCTTGGGCTCAGGGTTGACCTTTCACGCGGTAGACCTTCACCTGGCTCTACCTAATCATGCCCTGGGACCTGGGCGAAAGATCACCTCGGGGTTGTTATCCCCTTAACAAGTATGGTCTTGGATTGCGTTTATCTCCACAACCGACCGCCTGATTTAGTTTGTTCGACCTTGTCGGAATAACTGAGAGTCCTCTCTTGCAGACTCTGTGAAAACCCCGCGCTCGGCCACCTTCGCTGGTGGCATAAATGAGGGTTTTGTGCCGGTGTTATATTGGTAGAAATTAACTTATTCCCCCAAAACTCCGGTGGACCCTGGGATCGAACACATGACCTCTTGCCAATGACCACGTGACATGCCCATTACGCTATGCCAGTTCATGTTATGTGTAACTGTTCTGTTGAGCTATTACGAGAATGAGACCAGTTCTACCAATATGACACTAGTACAAGACCCAAAATTACTGTGCCACCAAAGGTAGCCGACCAATGGATTTTTACAGAATCCATAGGAGAGGATTTAAGGCTATCCTCATAAGGTCAAACAAATTGATTTGGTGGGTTGGTAGTAGCGAAAAATGCATGCAAAGATCACTCAGGTGCACCCACTGATGGATGCTAACCATGAGGAGGGTGGCTACTCCGATAGGAGTCTCTGGCTGCCTTAGAGATAGCCAGCCAAAACTTCAAGTCTGTTGGTAGGGGAATGCGCAAAAGATCATGACCAAAGAACGATGCCCTAGAGATGATCGTTCAATGGTATACAGAGGCATGATAAGCTAGAGCCAGAATAGGGTCTATGGTGTGAATAGTGAACCCTGAGTGGCAAGAGGCCTAAAAGCCATTGGCATGATAAGGAAGAAGTGTACCTTCTGCGAGTTGATGCAGATGGATGACAGATCTAGTGGTATTAAGAAGTCTGTCATCGGAGCTGATCACTGTTTATACAGAGAATAAACCAGTAGCTACTTGCTACAGTGAAAGGGTTCATGTGACTGTGAACAGAGTGGACACTAGAAGGAGTGAGATGGGAACAACCTCCATGCAGTTTGAGGAATTCACAGTCAAGCAGAGTGAAAGTTTTTAGGGTCTACAAAGTTCATACTCAGGAAATAGAAAGAGACATAGGAGGAGCAAATAGCCTACGAACACACAGATACTGAATATAAATATTGGGGTGTCTCCCATGCTTTTACAGATATCCTCAGTGATAGGGAAGAGATCTTATCAACATATTCATTATATGATACACTCTTTTTAGTTCTATCTATTCTGGGCAGAGTGAGCCTTCCTAGCATTCACTTCGTTATATATCAGGCCTTAGTTAGAACTCACTAGTTCCTTGCAGTCAGCTACTTGTAAGTGAGGCACACCTAGGAAGATGGATCTGAAGCTTCCGACCATACCAAACAACTTCAAACTTATCACCAAAAGTTCATACAGATGTAAGAGTAAAGTAAACGGTAAAACTTAATATCGTTAAGCCTGGTGCTTCACACAATTAAGGTCTCAAGAGGATTGATTGTTGGGGTAGGAGAGTTCTCACACAGAGGTTCAAGTTGTTGTATCTTATGCCAGAACCTCCCCCATCAGTTTACTCCAACCATTTGAGCACACCCTTCTCTGCTAACCATGGTCCAACACATCTCCTAGCACCCCGGTCAGGCATGCATGTGTCAACACACTGTAGTTGGCATTCACCTTATGCAGTTATCGTTTCTATGGCGTATTTCCATTTTGCCTGTCGGAGTGAAACCCTCTTCGCATCGGTGCCTTGCCGGTGGCTAACCATCAAGACAACTAATGAATTGGACTATCTATGACATTCGTCCTTCGTGCATTGATCACTAGTTGACTCTGGAAGCTACTCTCGGTGGTTTTTCTATTTACTGTTTAGGATTCTTGGACTTCCGGTATCTTCTGCGGGATACCATGGTCTGGGAGTGATCCAATGGGTGCTACCCATAACCACTACCCCAGACCGACCTTACTTGTAGTAGTCATCATGCTTTTAGTGTCTCTGCACTTCCCTTATAGAGCCTATGGCATTAGGGACACCTAGGGGTTCGGTAGGTGTAAAACTCTTCTGGTCGTTCTGGGACCACGCGGGACTACCTCCAGGATCCCCATGGTTAACTTCTCTTAACTCTACCAGGTTTGTTCCAGTTTACTACGAACAACTTGGAAGGTACCCTACATTCCACCCTATGCCCCCTTATATATCCTGCAAATACCTTACGGTTGACTGGATTGCAGTGATGCACCTAGTATTGCAAGCAGGTCTCCAACGATTCCTCTTTGCTTGACTGCACACAACTATACAATGGTTTGTCTATGCCGTCAGAGCCTCAAGGTGCGGCTGGAGCGGCATGATAGTAATAATGTCTCCAATATACAGCTTTCTTGGAGCTTCGTAGCTCTCCCAATAGCATCTCTCAGAACCCCACAGTCCAGTCTTACATGTGGCTTCAGAGAACAAACATTCTGGTCATTTTTCCCACACTCCCTGAGGGACTTTGGATTGAAAGGTACGGTAACCAAGGACTTTAGACTGGGTAACCCGTGCCCCATGGTAGGGTAACCTGATGCTGAGGATAGCGTAACCTTGTCCAGGGGACCAGAAGACTTTACCCAGTTATCATGTCTATTCCATCGCGAGAGATAGACATTTGTAACCTTTCTCCCATTACTCAGCTTAGCGGCATAACTGCCCCTTCAGCAGTCCCTAACTATCCTAATATCGCTCCCGGATGTAGCCCAGTACCTAAGTACCTTATCCGCCATTTCTGTTCATGTTGGAGCCAAGGCCATCAGGTCTCCATAGGTCAAGTACTTACTTACCCGCTGGTTCCTACCATTCCGCCTCCTGCCTGCCTGCAGAGATGCAGGTTCCGGCTGCCATAGCTTGGGTTTGCTGGGTCATTACACTACTGTCAAACAAGAAACATGGGGATCTGTAGAATAGGATGAACCTCAAGAGCTAAAAGAAAGCATGCCAGTTTGATATCAAGCAGTTATTGTAGCAAATAGCTTCTTTATTAAATATTAGATATATTTAGACAGAATAAATTTAAAGTACAGAATATTCATACTCATGCTTGCACTTGTGCTTGCATAAACTCTATTTAAGTTATAACTAGAAACTGTCTTCAAGCCACAAGACCTGATTTAACATGTTGACTTCCCTACTAGCGGCACATCCCGGCTAGTGGAATCTGCAAAACTCATATGTTGTACCTCAATAATTGGCTGTATTTGTTCGGATAAATAATTGTGCTTTCTAGTTTCTACCTTTCTTTCCCCATATTTTTCAATAGTACTGAGAGGCAATTTGCCAGACTGTAGGGCAGAAAATCGCAAAACTGGTATTATTATGCTTCAACACATTGATACTCAATCAACTCTTATCTGGATAGTACCGATTTTTAGCTAAGTATGACATTTGGTATAATATGAAAAATAGACAGGGTTGGGGTTAGTTTCTTTATTTCTACCATTACTCTGGACTGGGGTAAAGGATGGGGTGCCCAGCCACAAGGCATTACCTGTTGGGGTAGAGTGACTTGTATTGTGATAGCCCTATCAGAATTTGCGTACCAGTATAATACTCCTTGCACTATCGTAGTAGGTTGTGATATTTTGGGCGGAATCTCTCAGGCATTTTGTTGTGTTTGGCTCTATGTACAAGAGATGTCTAGAGCCCATATTTAGTGGTTGGTTGTTATTGGGTGTTCTTGAGATCTAATGCACTGGGTGTTATATGAAGATACAGCACCTAAGTTTTGAATATTCTACTAGCAGGAGGTGCTTCATGAGCAGGAGTCCTAGCTGTAAACTACGCACTAGTGTCATCATTGGTCAGAGGCTAGGAAGGCTAAGTGCAAAAGTTTTCTTAGCAGAATATATCATAGTAACTTTACGATTTGGTATTTCAAGTTAAACCCTAGTGATTTGATTGTATCAGAATATCATTTGACCCAAATTCTGAGTCTTTTTACCTAGCTGCTATTATTATTTTATGACTATTTCAACCATCCACAAAAATGTTACACTTAACTTTAGATCCAAGGTATGACCACTAACTTCTCTGCTCTAGAGGATAGAAATATAAACAAATACAGGAAAAGACTGGATTCTGTCAATACCAAATTCAGTAGGCATGCATAGTACCACCAACACCAACCAAGTAATCTGGTCATCCACCTACCCTTACCCAAGAACAAAGCGAAGAGCTCCTTGAATGTGTGTACCTGTCAGCACGGAATAGGTGACTTCTATTTCAACAGCTCGTGGAGAAGTTAGATTTGGGAGTAGGAAGAAAGGCAAGAAGAGCTGCACTGGTAAAGATAGAATTTCCCTGATGTTTGGCTATGAGAAAACCATGGATCTCAGAACAAAATATAGTGATTAGACTTCAATAGGCACAGAAGCATGTTAACTGAACATAGTAATAGTAGGATTCAATATTGTAGATAGACAAAACCTGGATAACTGGTAGAAGGCATGCATGCATATGGGTAACACAGAGGGCTAGAGAAGAGTGTGATCCTACTTGGACAGTAGAAAAAGATCAGAGAAAGAAGGGATGGAGGTTCTGGAAGTGTTTTCACAGTAATATACAGGGTGCAGGTAGATTCTGAGAAAAAGACTAGGGGCCAATCGATTTACAAAGCTACTGTGCATATACAGTACCCATCATTCCCAGATATACCGCATTGTGTCATCAAAATAGAATCCATTCAATACTGATGGTAACGACCCAGCATACATAACCTATGGTAGACTGAACCTACACCCATGCAGGTAGCCCTGAGGCAGACTGGTAGGAACAGGAGGGCAAGCAAGGCTTTGACTTACAGAAGCCCAAAAGGTCCAGGTTCCATTATGAACAGTGAGACAAACACCCTTGGGAGGTGTTAGTGTACTCAAGGATTCACCAAGGGCAAGTTACCCTACGTGTCTGGGTGGCTGGGCTGACGAAAGGGAGAGAAGTCTGTCTCCACTATCGAAATAGACCGGGTAATATAGTAAGGTTACCCTGATCTCTGGAGTAGGTTACCCTAGTCAGGAATCATAGTTATCCAGCCTTGGAACTTGGGTTACCCTGTCCAGGAACCTCAATTACCCTATCTGGTAATAGGAAGTGGTGCCAGGAGTTTCAGAGAAATGACAAGAATGTTTGTAACAAGAAGCCATGCACAATACTAGAATCCTGAGTTCCAAAAGATCCTATTGGGCGAGCTATGCAGCTCCGAAGAAGCTGTAAATTGGAGACATCATACCGATCATACCCCTCGGGCCCCGCCTTGAGACCCAGATGTTCTAGGCAAACGGTTGTATAGTTGTACGCCATCTAGGAAAATGGAATCTTCATAGACCCGCTTGCAACACAGTATGCATTGCTGCCCTCTGGTCGACCAGAGGCTGTTCACAGGATATAAAAGGAGGCATAGGGTGAAAGGTGGAGTACCTCCTCCGAGTTGTTGCAAGTAAAATAGACCAAAACCAACGGAGTTAACAGGAGTTAACCATAGGGGTCCTGAAGGTAGTGCAGGGTGGTGCCAGGGTGACTGGAAGAGTTTTACACCTACCAAGCCTGAATGTATCCCCAATACCATAGGCTCTGGAAGGGAAGTGTAGAGGTAGTAAAAGTATGATTCCTACTATGGGTAAGGTGGATCCAAGATAGTGGTCACGGGTAGTGCTCATTGGAGCACTACAGGACCAGCATATTCTGTAGAACATACTGGATGTCTATGGGACATAAATACTAGATAGATAAACTGCTTATGGTAGTTTCCTGGGTCATGTAGGGATCAATGCATATGGGAAGGGTGTCATAGATACTCTGGCTCATCAGATGTCTTGACTGTTAGCCACTGGCAAGGCACCAATGTGAAGAAGATTCCACTCCAGCAGGCAAAATGGAGATGAGCCGCAGCAACGATAACCCCATAGGGTGAACGCCGACTGGAGTGTATTAACACATGCATGCCTGAAACGTGTGCAAGGAGATGTGTTGGACCACCCTTAGTGGAGAAGGATGGACTCAAATAGTTGGAGTAAACTGATGATGGAGTTTCTGACATAAGATAAAAAGTACTTGAAAGTCTATGTGAGAATTTTCCTACTCCAACAATCAATTCTGTGGAGAACTTAATTGAGTGAAGCATCAGGCCCAATGATATTAAGTTTTACTGTTACTTTACTAGTACATTTGTGTAAACCTTTGGTGAGAAGTTGGAAGTTGTTCGCTGTGGTCGCAACCTGGGGATCTACGTTGCCAGGGGTGCTCCTATTACACTGATGTAGTATAGCACACCGGGACATGCAGTAGGTAATACTGCAACTGGACTAAGGGAAAGAGGAATGGTGGTTATTCATTGGCCTGCCTTTTCATTGGACTTAAATCCTATTAAAAAGGTATAGCATATTATAAAGAATTACCTTCAAAATAACTATTCCAAGAACATAACCATAACGGGGGCACCCCTAGGAAGGTGGATCCCAAGGTTGTGACCACACCGAACAACTTTAAACTTATTGCCTAAAGTTCACACAGATGTAAGAGTGAAGTAGATGGTAAAACTTAATATCGTTACGCCTGATGCTTCACTCAATTAAGGTCTCGAGAGGCTTGATTACTGGAGTAGGAGAGTTCTCGCGTAGACATTCAGGTAGTTTTATCTTATGGCAGAAACTTCTCCATCAGTTTGCTCCAACTATTCGAGCACACCCTTCTCTACTAAGAGTGGTCCGGGACGTCTCCTGGCACACCCTTTGGGCATGCATGTGTCGACACACTGTAGTCGGCGTTCATCTTATGCGGTTATAGTTTCTGTAGCACATTTCCATTTTGCCCACCGGAGTGAAAACCTTTTTCCATTGGTGTCTTGCCAGTGGCTAACGGTCAAGACACCTGATGAATTGAACTATCTTGTGACACCCTTCCCATGTGCATTGATCTCTACTTGACCCTGGGAGCCACCGTGAGTTGTTTATCTATCTACCATTTACAAGTATCAGGCTTCCTGTGTCTTCCGCAGAATATGGTGGTCTGGAAGTGGTCCACTGGGCGCTACCCATGACCTCTACCTCAGATCCACCTTACCAGTAGGAGGAATCATGCCTTTGGTGTCTCTGCACTTCTCTTACGGAGCCTATGGCATTAGGGACAATTTCAGGGTTGGTAGGTGTAAACCTCTCCCAGTCGATCCGGCACCACCTGGGACTACCTGCAGGACCAGCACGGTTAACAGCTGTTAACTCTGTAAGCTTTAGTCCACTTAGCTCCAAACAGCTTGGAGGAGGTACTCCACCTTCCACCCTATACCCCCTTGTATATCCTACGAACAGCCTGCGGTCGACCAGCTGGCAGGAACGTATACGATGTTGCAAGTAGGTCCGCAAAGATTTCTCTTTGCTAGACTGTGCACAACTACACAGCCGTTTGGCTATGACATCCGGGCCTCAAGGCGGGGCCGGAAGGCTATCATAGGAATAATGTTTCCAATTTACAGCTTCTTCGGAGCTGCATAGCTCACCCAATCGCATCTCCTGGAACTACATATTCCAGTATTATGCACTGCTTTGCGTGACAAACATTCCCGTCATTTTTCCCAAACTCCCCGAGGAACTTCCTATTGAATGGTAGGGTAACTCAGGACTTTGGGCAGGGTAACCTGGTCCTGAGGGTAGGGTAACCTTGTCCGGTGGAGACGATGACTTTTTCCTGTTACCCTGTCTATTCTGTTGCCAGAGATAGACACTTCTGACCTTTCTCCAATTCCTTGGCCTAGGTGAGTAACTGCCTCTTCAGAGGTCCCTAAGTATGCTGACACCGCTCCTGGCTCTACCAAGGTACCTAAGTACCTGGCCCGCTAATTCTGTTCATTCTCGGAGCCCGCGCCATCAGGTCTTTGTACGTCAAGTACTTACTTGCTGGCCAGTTCCTACCAGTTCCCCTCCTGGCTACCACTATGGGTGTAGGTTCCCACTGCTATAGCTAATGTATGCTAGGGCGTTACAATAACATATTACAAATTAAGAGCTGCTGTGAGAGTAGCATAGGAAAATGTTGGACAGTATTAGGTCGAGAAGCTTATTGCAAGCATGCAAGCAAGGTGTCAGGCTGTGATCGATGTAAGTGGTCTGTTTACTAAGTATTAAATACGGCAGACCCTTGAAGGCCCCTGAAGATCCACTGAACACTCCTGTCCAAGACCCCCCCAAAGGCCTCCTCAAAACCCCTACAGAGACCCCCTGAAGAGCCTCCAAAGACCCTCCAAAGATTGCCACTGGTCCCTCCAAAGACCCCCACAGAGCTCTTCAAAGTCCCTCCCTGTTGACCGCCAGGGACCCCTCTAAACACCCTGCAGATCCCCATGAAGACTACCTCCTGAAGACAGCCCCAAAGACCCCCACAGAGCCCTCTACCGAGACCTGTAAAGATCCCCGTAATGGTTCCTTAAAGACCCTCCCACAGACTCTTCAGAAGACCACCCAGACCTCCACAGCCCTGGGCAGACCTCTGCAGTTCTAAACCAGGAACAAAGCAGAAAGGATACAGGAAATACCAAAAGACCTGTGGTGAAGGTATGATGTTTGTCCTTTCCTTTATTAGCATAGGAGTCAAAGCAACCAGAATTGGAGATATACAAGCATGTACATGCACAGTAGTCAACAGAAGGATATAAACACTTGATTTGTCATTTATTATTCATAGCAGAGGTGCAAGTGTGAGCAACTATATGTCTGGAAGTGAGGGTGTAAGCTGAGGATAAAACTGAAAATCCTGCTGCCCTGAACACCAGCCCTAAGTGACCTTTCCCAATTCATTACCCTGACCCCTGCTAGCGGGATACCCCCTGCCAGCAAAATATTCAAAACTTAGGCGCTGTACCTTCGTACACTCTCTCCTTTACCTCATAGACTAGGGAAATCGGTGGGACTTTGCGCTACTCATGGCCATGGCGGAAGCCCGAAGGGGGAAGGTCCTCCTCTGGAAGAGTTATTCTTCCTCACTCAATCCTCGAGACAGATTGAGAGAAGGGCTAGGGGAGATCTAGGCCGCCCCGTACTCTAGTACTGGTATGATACTATTCTCACCCGTGACGCTGGGCTACCACATGATACCATGCGCAGTGTTGTGTATCCTTGGCAGATAGCAACTTTCCTCAAATAGAAAGAGAATCCCGGGTTCGATGGCTGGATGGTGGCCTTAAGGACTGAGGAATGCAAAGCCAGGTTCAGGTACAGTACCAGTATTTCTTTCTAAGACCCTCTCTGTTGTAACTGAGCTGGTGATAGGAACCGGTCTAGTTACAGCGTCCAACCCGGATGCGCAGAATGCTGTCCTCTAAGTACCGGTACAGGTGTTAACTCATCCCGTGGAGTGGTGAGACATGCAGGTTACACGCAGAAAAAGAAAAAATGATTTGATTTTTCATGAGCTTTATGAAGAAATGTCGCTGGGCCAGGCCTCGGTAGAAAGGAGGTGAATTTTCATGGTTCGATCCATGAGAGAAACATACCGTAGCAAAAATACTGTACGGTTGTATCCTACTGTTAGGAGGTGGGCATATGATGCCACTGCCAAGCTCTCTTCTGCTGTTGTTGAGTTTTATCCATAACTTAGTATGATGATAATAATATTATGAAAAGAAAAGAAGAAAAAAAAAAGGACTGAATTTAAAAATCTCATGTTAAGAGCCTGTAAATATATTAATTTTTAAAAGAAATCATTTTTGAGATCTTGCAAGGGTACACTACAGGCCCAACAATAATTATAAGAACTAAACTTAATTTGTTACATTTTTAGAGCTGGTCAAAATTTATGTATATTATGTATTTTTTTAGATTTGTAAAAGAAGTAAACAAATTGAAACTTTAAAAATAATTCATTTACATATTGGGAACTTTTCTGCAAGATGTGTGTCTTTGGTAAACCAATCTTGCATACTTGAGTAATATATAAATAATATTCCTCCTATAGTATCTATAGTTCTACAAATATAAGTCCAAGTCCTATATTATAAATAATAATATCAATCAGTAGTAGAAGTATTTGGTTTTGGAAAATAAGTAAAACAGATTGGATAGTAACATATTTGGGAGTGCTAAGGGTTAGCACCTAGCTATAGGTCACCAATTTTCATCATCAATTATGTATAAAAGAGTGAACAAAACAACAACTATTGTCTCTTTCATAGTTATCTTCTCTATAGTACAAGCATGAATAACTAGTATTCAACAAATATAACAGAATTTACAATATATCAATTTTTGACTTTGCTATTGTAATCATTGACCATTATAGCCAATATACATATTTTCAACAACAATAGCCAAACTACTACTATAATTCTATTACTACTGATTCAAGTATAATGGGTAGGATGTGCTCTATTGTTGCTCAAGTTATTGGCCAGATATTTTAAGTATATAAGGCAAGCTATTAGATTTAGCAATACTACCTTGTTCAATCATATTCTGTCAACATTCAATTCTTCATATTAAATTGTATTTCCACAACCAGATATCTAGTTGCCTTTCAAAATATATAAAAGGAAAGCCAACAAGGAGAAGAAAATAGCTAATACCTATAAGGCACTTTGATCAATCCCAGGACTTTCAATTCACAAAGCAAGTCCACAATTTGGTATTCCCAAGACTATATTTAATAACCGATATATAAGACAAACCAAACCAGCAGCTATGCAGCAATGAAGAGGGAAATGCATTAGTTAAGTGGATTGAAACATGAGATAATTATGTTCTTCCTCCACACTATTCTTATAGTTTTCAAATAGGGTGAGTTATTTTAAAAGACAATAGGAGAGTTGATAAAGTGGGAGAGAACTAGTTATAGAGATTCTTGATTTATTATCCAATAGTTCAATCCAAGGTTGGAGAGATACTAGACAAGCAAAGAGTACTTGCTACCAATCTTCAATCATTTGGGTACTATTGTCAGTACCATCTGACCAGGGTATGATAGCATTGGACTTTTGGTTGCATATGCTCAGATGTGTTTTGGATGGTTGCCTAGCTATTAGATAGGTTACCTAGTTGAGGTTCTGCATAATAGAACCTGATGGAAACTGTTGCCAGATTGTGGCTGCACATGAGAAAGAGGTTAGTGCACTTCAGAGTTGTTAGCAGAGGATTTTCTTTAGTTACATAAAGAGGTGTACCCCTTGGTAGTTCACTTTTCTTACACAACCTGGTAGTTTTCTGCCTATATCTATAGTTAGAAATAACATCTTTGTCTCTTCTTCATGTCACTGGAACCATTTAATCCTAACCCTCAATCCTGGAACCTGGTCCCTGATATATCTAAGTTTTGATACAAACATGTCTCATGCATGTACAGGTACCGGTTGCTGGTCCTGTCTACCACAGTATGTTTTGCACTGTCTGCTAGTAATCATGCCAAGACGCTACCCGTTTTACAGGATTGTGTCTGCAAGGAACCAACCTGTTGGCTGGTAGTTGAATCTAAGAACAAGCGAGTTGCGACTAAGGCCTGATACGTGATGAAGTGATTGCTAGGAAGTCTCACTGGGAATGTCAGGAAAGAAGTAGTATGAGCAGTATATTATATAACAAATATATTGATAAGATCTCTTCGCCGTCGCTGATGATTCTATAAAAGTGTGGGAGGCACCTCAATATTTGTATTCCACGTCTGGATGGTTGTGGGCTATCTAACTTTCCTCTTCTCTTTGGGTGCGAACTTTCTAGACTGCGAAAACCTTCGCCCTGCTTGACTCTGAATTCTCCCGACCACGGGGAGGGTGTCCTTACCCCTCTCCCTGTATTGTCCTCTTTTCCCATAGTCACTTGAACTCTTTCACTGTGGCATATGGTTACTGGTTCTTACTCTACATATAGACTGATAAGCTCCGGCAATAAACTGATCAATGTAGCTGGGTGTACTACCCACCTGTATCAACCAGCGGGAGGCACACTCCCTCCTTATCACACCAATAGCGTTTAGGCCTATTAATGCTCAGAGTTAACCTTCCACGCAGTAGACCTTTCTCTGACTCTACCTTATCATGCCTCAGGGTATGGGTGAATGATTTTCTCTTGGGCATTGTCCCCTAGTCAGGATTTTACTCCATATTCCTCCACCAACGGAGTTGAAATTTGGTCTTACTGCCTGCATTGCAGCCGCGGACTCCCATCAGAGTAGCTGACCTCCCGCTGTTTGGCATCCATCCATTGGCACAGTAGAGCAATCTTTGCATGTGTCTATCTCTACAACCAACTAACCAATATAGTTTCTTCGACTTTGTTAGAATAGCAGGAGTCCTCCCTTGAAAACTCAGTGAAAACCCCTCGCTTGGTGACCTTTGGTGGTGGCGTGATTGAGGGTTTTGTGCCAGCATCACATTGGTAAAAAGCAACTTATTCTCCTAATACTCTAATGGAGCCTGCGATTGAACACGTGATCTTTTGCCAATGATCATAGGACATGCCCATCATGCTATGCCAGTTCGTCTTATGTGTAACACAACCCATACCATAACATGTCCCACACTCTCAATCTTATTGCCAAACTCTGTACCCATCCGAAGTAGGCTGCTAGCCTATCCAACAAACAGTTGGGCAGAATGACTAATGAACAAAGGTGGAACCGTCTTACCCTCCTCTGAGACCCCCTCCTTCAGACTATGAATCATCCAACCCTATCTGTACCCCCCACTACCCAACAGTTATAATATCAACTGCATACCCAGACTGAGGAACTCCAAACTCTCTGTTGTAAAGGACCAGGCCTTGAGGCCTATCTAGCTACTACTGAACAAGATCCAGCCTGCCCCAATGCCACTATTACCTCACTCAACAATGGCCTAACTAATACATCCACAGGTCTTACTTGAGGACCTGATGGTAGCAAGAAACCCTCCATTCTAAACCTTGAGAAGTTCAATAGTACCATGAACAAGTACTGCCTCTTTGTTACCCAACTATGTATGAAACTCCATGTAGACCACAATCAGGTTGACAATAAACAACATTATTTGGTATATGCTGTCAGTTTCCTAACCAAATCTGCCTTCCTACAAGTACAACATAATATTACCACATAAGGGGTCAACTATGCAGATACAGAGTCCCTGTTGGTAGAACCAGAGCAAGCATTTGGAGATTTGAACAGGGTAGTAATAGCAGAAAGTGGAATCAGGGACCTGGCCCAGAAGAACCAAATATTTGAGGAATACTTAACTGACTTCCAGTGCCTAGCTGCAGATACCAACTAGAATAATAGTACTAAGTGAAGAAGATTTTACCAAGACCTTAGCTCTAAACTAAAAGAGAACCTGTCCACAATCATGGACTCTTCAGAGACTCTAACAGCATATACTAACATGTTGTAGAGGTTGGACAATAACATTAGGACCCATATAGCCAATAAGAAAGGCTACTCTTCCTTCCTCTAGTATACTCCTGTAGCTACTCAAATCTGACAACCCACTACTACATTAGCTACTACCACCACTGCTGGTACTGCCTTTAGTCCTACAAAGCACTTCTCTGGATGATAGGCCTTAACTTACACCTAGCTAGATAATAGAATAAGAAGAGGTCTTTACCTCTAGTGTAGAGGGCATAGGCATCTGGTGAGACAGTGCCCAAATAAAAGACTGCATTGTATACATGTATCCATGGCATCAGGACCTCCTCTTTCAAGCCTCTGATAATTCTGTAAGATACGTGCTACAAGGCTGAGTAGTTAAACAACTAGTTATCTACAGTCCAGAATACAACACTGATAAGGGACATGTTAAGTCTTTTCCTTATTTATCAATAACCGGTTTTTTATTGGATCTAAGGGAAAACAGAATTGAAGATAATGACATAGTAATTGCCGGTGACATTATAGACAACCACATGTAAGCTATTCATGTAGTCTTATTGACTCCAGAGGGACTGGTTATTCGTTTACAGATAAAGACTTTACTTACCACCACCATCTTCCTTGCTATGAACTAAACGAAAGTAACCAATTGACTGTAATTGACAGAAGGGCAATTATGTTTGGCACAATCAGCTATCTGACTGTCACGATCTGGCTAGAGGAGTGCAAGCCAGATGACGGCAGCAAGGAACAGGTTTCACACATGATGTCGTTTAGACGTCACGCAGTTAAGTTATTCTTTCACGCAACATGACCTCATCAGCAGGTCATGGGACTCTTTTATGTTTCACGCGTTACCTCGTTAGTAGGTCATGTAGGTTGTTTGTGCTCTTGATTTATATTGCGTTTGATTTATGTTTTTGTACATGACATCGTTTAGAGGTCATGTGATGTTTTATGTTCGCGCACATGACTCATTTGAGTACAGTGATGGATTTCGCTCCTGACTTCGCTTGAGGATCAGGACTGGGTTAGGGTTGTGGAAAGAGGCCTATATAAAGGCCAGGTTCTCACAAGATGGATTAGCTCTTCACACAACCATGTACTATTATTTCTTATCTACTACTTTACGATCTTTGCAATACCAAAACCTTTATGCTCCCAACCTATCCACTAGACGGATTAACCATAGAGTTAAGAACCTATCTGTTTCGTGGAT
The DNA here is from genome assembly GCA_003182015.1 of Tuber magnatum. NCBI lineage: Eukaryota > Fungi > Ascomycota > Pezizomycetes > Pezizales > Tuberaceae > Tuber > Tuber magnatum. The sequence goes on from PYWC01000111.1 coordinate 479,786, forward strand.
CCGATCAACAGAATAAAGACCAATACTCTCGGTGCTGGTGAGAAACTGATTCTTACGTGAGAATTCAAAGATAGGGCCTAGAGACTTGAGGAGATCTAGGACACAGCACAGTGCAGTTCGGAAGCAGAACGAAGGTTGTTACCTGGTGTGACTAATACGAGTAGTGGGAAACCGTAACACTGACCCAGATAGAACTAAAATTCAATCACTACTTAGAAGTGCTACTGGCCTTCCTCACCAAACTAGCTACAGCCACTAGACAAAAGTCTTTGTGATGCTGAGTAAGTGATTACTCAGTGATCTTACAAAAGTGAACTATGTAAATATCATTGAACATGAGACCAAAATGCTACCCAAGAGGAAGTCGGTTTTATACCACAAGTCTAAAATGGCCTAGAGAGAAATGTCAAATGTAGAAAAAACTATATTAATTGCCTTTTTCAACATCTTCTAACAGATATTGGTTGTTGTAACAATTGTCAATTACCTCTAGTCTACTATCCTCAATTTTCTGAGTCAGCCATGTGTCCAAGGTCATATAGAGAACGCTCTCGATTCTGGAAGGCCGATTATCCTCACCCAGTGGCAGTATGAAGCAATAATCTGGGTAGCCACCAAGAATGGAGATATGACGCAATTAGAACTCCATAATTGTCATGCTCCATATGTCTCAGTTCGTACAAGGGACTGGGTTCTGTACAAAGCCTATATTAAATTATGGTTTCCACAGACACTCCTTTGATGGACTACTTTGCATACGGAGAAGAAGTTAGCATGGGCTCTTGCCTATAAAGATTGAATAGCAGACCACTTTGAGGATATACTTTGGAGTCCAAAGTGTACGGTTAGAAAGTCTGCCCATCCAACCCAGAAATGTGTCTTTCATATACTGGAAGTAGAGTTTGTTATGGGGCCTCCGGGGCTCCAAAAAACAGGGGCCCCTGGCCCTGTTCCCCGCCCAGGGCCAGTGAGCAGCCCCGGCCGGGGCATTTTCGTAGGCTTTCCCCACCCCGTCACCGGCGAGGGGCCCCACCGCGCCCAGTAACGAATATTAACTGGAAGGGAAATGGCTTACCAAGTATATCTAGCCCTGAGAGAAGGCTAATAAGACTGGCCTCATAGTGTAGGGGTGATTTTGCTGTAGTCGCCTAGGGCCTTGGGTGCCTATTCTAGAGAGTAAAGTAGACTGTTGGGTCTACATTACTCTCATGGATAGGCACCGTCCACCTGTCATGCAGGAGATTGCAAGGAAGGTTCGAGACTGCTTATTCCAGCAAGACAATGCCTTAGTTCATATGGTCAAGGATACCTGCAAGTGGTTTGCCACTAATGGGATTGACCTCAAAGAGCACCCTTCTTTATCACCCAACCTCAACCCCATTGAGCACTCCTAGGTTGAGCTCAAGTGATACCTCCATCTTCAATCCCCTGATATATCAGATACAAGAGCACACCGCAACAGGATATGGGAACAGCTGGCAGAAGAGCTATCTATTGTGTGGGAAACCATTCCCGCTTACTTTGTTGAGAAGTTCTGGTACTCCATACCTTCCTGCCTCGCGGTAGTTATTGATACTAAAGACTAGTATATATGATACTAGCTTAGTAGACCCTTAACTTTTTCTTTTTACTTCTTAGTTCTAGTACTTAGCTATTAATTTTTAGTTTTAAATATTTCATCTGATGCTTTTCTTTATTCTTTCATGGCATCCAAAAGAGGAGGTAGACAGCATTATGTGATTCAGGATAGCACAGATTGTCAGACATTGCGCCATTACCAAGATTTTTGTCTAGTGGCTGTAGATGCCTGCTACCCCTTGGTATCCCCTGGCTGAAAAAATATGACATAACAATCTACTTTGCCCGTAATACTATTACCTTTAAATTATCCTATTAACTTATGAACTGTACCCCTGATGCAATTGTATCCAGGGAGTAGAGAAAGACATTCTCAACTTTCTTAAAGCATATACTATCTGGCGGGCTCTGGATCACAAAGTACTGAAAGAATAAGTAGGACAAGATATTTTCCCACTGGAGTACCATGACTTTATATCCTTATTCCTAAAAAAAGAACAAAACCAGTTACCCCCACACCAGCCTCACAATCAGACTATCTCTCCAAAACCTCCCTTCACACCCCCTTTCTGGCTACTATACAACCTGTCTCCTATAGAGCTGGAGGCCTTGAATGGCTGGCTCAACAAAGAGCTAGAGAAGTACTTAATCTGCCCTTCTATCTTACTAGTGGCCTTCTCCATTATGTTTATAAAAAAGAAAGGTGGATCCTTTCAGTTGTACGTAAACTATTGAGGACTCAATATGAGCACTAATAACAACTGTAGCCTGTTACTCCTCCTGACAGAAATCTTCATGCAGATTACCAAAGGTAAAACATTTACCAGGTTGGACAACTACAGAGTCTATAATCTGATATGCATAAAGAAGGGGGAAGAATAAAAAACTGCTTTCCAGACCCAGTATAGCCTGTATAGCTTCAAGTTTATGCTATTTGCCCTCACCAATGCACCTGGTAGCTTTCAAGATTGTATCAATAAGGCACTACACCCAGGCCTAGACTACTTATCCACAGTATACCTTGATATTGTCTTTCTCAATAGGGGGGCCCAAGAAGAGCCTATCAAACATATTTGCTAAGTCCTAAAGCCCTTAACTAATACAAAGTTGGAAGACAAATCCTAGAAGTGCGAATTGTATATGGACCAAGTCAAATATCTAGAATTCATCTTTGCTATCTGTGGGATTCTCATAGACAATGCAAATATAGAAACCATTATTGTGTAGCCTATACCCAGACCTATATAGAACATCAACAAAATCTTAGGTTTTGGCAACTTCTATCATCACTTTAGGCACAACTATTCCGCTCTTGGCCACCCTCTTACAGCTCTTACCATGAAGAATCAACCATTTATCTGGACCCCAAATACCCACAGGGCTTCAAGAAGCTCAATTCAATCTTTACCACCACCTCAATCCAGACCTATATCAAGTTGATTAAGAAAGTAATTATCAAAATAGGTGTAGCAGACTTCTTCTCTGGGGCTATTATATTTCAACGCAACAATATATCAACAAAAATATAGGCTAGCACTCTGAGTGCCTATAGTGTCTGGTGTATAGAGTGTATAGAATGTTAATCATGACTCCAGACATGATATTAAATCTTAGTCAAATCAGAGTACAACCAAGTTGACACTATATTCTCAGAGTGCAACTAGATGCAACAGGATTGACACCAAATTCTCAGGGTGCAACCAGGTACAACACTACATTGTCAGGATACAAATAGGATACAATATCAAATCTGAGTCTGATTGCAGTGTAAGCAGAATTTGGACTAAATGCTCCAAAATCACTAGTTCCTAAAGGGTTCTCCAATTCTCACTTTGTGACCTAGGTCACAATATAATTTATAAAGTAGCAGTAGATGGTATAATTTATTGAAACACTAATATATATAGTAATACCGTCATTAAACGCCCTCTACTATACCAGTGGCATAACTTGCAGCAAACTGTCATGAAGGCAGAATCTCATCAGAAAAGACCACTTTTATAACAGGCTGTAACTCCACCAATGTTGATGCCGAGTAGATTTTCTTTGTACCATTGAAAGGCTGGTGTTGAGTAGATCTGCACTGGAGAGTATGGAGTACCACATCGAAAGGATACCCAAGTAATCCGGTATCAAAGTCAGCACATAGTCAGAACCTCACTAAAATCTTCCTAGTAAAGACCCTATTTTCAATAACCTGTAACTCCACGAATAATACCCGTTGGTAGATGTCCTTTAGACCGTTGGAAAGCTGGCATCAAGTAGATCTATGCTTTGGGGTATGGAGTGCTTTGTCTAAAGAATGCCCTAGCAATCTGGTATCAAAATCAGCACCTAGTCACAATCTTGCTAAAACCTCGCTAGCCAAGATCTTGAGTATAATAGCCTATAACTCCACTAATAATAACAGTGGGTAGACATTCTTTAGACTGTTGCAAAGCTGGCATCGAGTAGATCTGTGTTACAAGGTATAGAGTACCATGTCCAAGGAGCATCTGAGGAATCTGGTGTCAATATCAGGACATTTCTACTGTTAATACTACCTGTATAATAGGCTATATCTCTACCAATAATAATCACAGGTAGACAATCTTTATACTGTTGGAAAGCTAGCATCGCATGGATCTGTACTGCGGAGTATAGAGTACTGCAGCTATAGGAGAACTGAGGGATCTGGTAACAGGGTCAGCACATATCAGAACCTTGCTAGAAAAGACTAACCTGAGAATGGCTGGCTGTAACGACCCAGCATACATGAACTATGGCAGACGGAACCTATACCCATTCAGGTAGCCAGGAGGTGAACTGGTAGGAAGCAGCGGGCAAGTAAGCACTTGACCTGCGGAGACCCGATGGCCCAGGCTACGAGAATGAACAGAATTGACTAGTTCAGGACTTCGGTACCTGGATACACCCGGGGTCGGTGTCAGCGTACTTAGGGACTTCTGAAGGGGCATTGGTTCAGCTAGGCCGGGTAACTGGAGACAGGTCAGAAATGTCTATCGCCAGAGATGGGATAGACAGGGTAACAGGAAAACGTTATCTTGTCCACTGGACAAGGTTACCCTACTCTCGGAAGCAGGTTACCCTGCCCTGGGGCTTGGGTTACCCTGCCCAGAGTCCTGAGGTACCCTACCTTTCAATACGAAGTCCCTCGGGGAGTTCAGGAAAATTGACTGGAATGTTTGCCACGTGAAGCCACGCATGATACGGGATTCTGTGGTTTCAGGGGATGCTATTGGGCGAGCTACGTAGCTTCGAGGAAGCTGTAAATTGGAGACATTATCCCTATCATACCTCTCCGGCCCCGCCCTGAGGCCCGGACGTCATGGGCAAACGGTTGCGTAGGTGTGTGTAGTCTAGTAAAGTGGAATCTTTGGAGACCTGCTTGCAACACCGTATACGTTGCTGTTGTCCGGTCGACCATAGGCTGTTCGCATGATATATGGGCGGGTACAGGGTGGAAGGTGCAGTACCTCCTCCAAGTTGTTTGGTGTAAAACGGACCAAAACTGATAGAGATAACGGATGTTAACCGTGGGGGTCCCAAAGGTAGTCCCGGGTGGTACTGGGGCGACTACGAGAGTTTTACACCTAGAAGCCCCAAAGTGTCCCCAACGCCATAGGCTCTGAAAGGGAAGTGCAGAGACACCGAAAGCATGATTCCTACCACAGGTGAGCTGCATCCGGGGTAGTGGTCATGGGTAGCACGTATTGGATCACTCCTGGACCACTGTGTCTACCGAAACACACCGGAACTCCATGAACCGTAAATAGTAGATAGATAAAACGCTCACGGTAGCTTCCAGGGCCAAGTAGTAATCAATGCACAGGGGAAGGGTCTCATAGATAGTCTAGTTCATGCGGCGTCTAGATTGTTAGCCACTGGCAAGACGCCGATGTGCAGAAGTTTTCACTGCGGCGGACAAAATGGAAATAAGCCACAGAAACGATAACCGCATAAGGTGAATGCTGACTAGAGTGTGTCAAAATGTATGCCCAAAGGGTGTGCCAGGAGACGTGTCAGACCGACCTTAGCAGAGAAGGGTGTGCTCAAATAGTTGGACTAAACTGATGGGGGAGTTTCTGGCATAAGATAAAACTACCTGAAAGTCTATGCGAGAACTCTTCTACTCCAACAATCAATCCTCTCGAGACCTTAATTGAGAAAAGTGTCAGGCTTAATGATATTAAGTTTTACCATTTACTTTACTCTTACATTGGTGTGAACTTTTGGCGATAAGTTTGAAGTTGGTCGGTGCGGTTGCAACCTAGGGATCCATCTTCCTAGGGGTGCTCCCATTACACTGGCCATGGTCACAGAACCCAACTATATTCAAGTTAATGAAATCTATAGGAGCAAATAGATCACATCATACCTCATAGAATCCAATAAGGGAGGATACTGGCAGTTACTATAGAGGCATTATTAGTAGTATCAGTATTTGTAGTATAGTTGTATTGTGGATAGAAGTTTAGAAACACCTTGTAAAGTTGCCAGTGAAGGAAAACCACCACAAAGTACTCTGGCCAGAACTGCATCGACCACTAAACCATAGGTATTACCCAGATTCAGAGTAGAACATATGTCCATTTTTGCTACCCCAATCTTAAGCAGCCGAAAGTAGAATCAGCCCTTGTAGAAAGCTGAAATTAGAGAACCCTGGCTTACCTGAACTTGGCCTAGTGATGTCTTTGCCAAGAGACACTAGGCATAGTTCTGGGTAGGGTGCTGGAGAATTGCCTTCATGTAGACTGGATATGGATCTGTTGCAACATCATAACAGGATCCAAGTAAGTCTAGTAAGGCAGCCTCAGATTACTAGAACACAAGAGGGTGATGCAACTGATACCAGAACGTGAGCAGGTATCACAACAGATCCCTGGGTACACTGGATGCAGGGGATTCAGAAGCAACATTAGTTGCATCAAGGCATAACAGTGACCCATCAGACACATCTTTTTTTTTTACTAATATAAAGGAATCCAGCACCCTGTAGCCTTCTACTCCAGAAAGCATACCCCTGCAGAATACAATTGTAACATCTGTAACAAGAATCCCATAGCAATAGTATACACCTTGAAAGAATGGAGATATTATCTTATTGGCTGGAACGTTTTAATTCTAACTAATTATACGAATCTGAAATACTTCTTAATCAAATGTTTTTGGAACTGTATGCAAGCGCAGTGGTCAGAGTTCCTGACACAATTCAACTACAGTATCAAATACTGACCTAACAAGCTTAAGAGAAAGGTGTATAGATTGACTTGTATGAATATAATGACCCAGCATACAAGAGATATAGCAACCTGTACCTATACCCATATAGCTGACTAAGAGGTTGACTCATAGTAAACAGGCAGGCATGTAAGTACTTGCCTTATAGGCATTCAATGGTCTGGCTACCAGGGCGAACTGGCAAGACTGTAGATACTTTAGAACTGGGATACCTAGTGTATGGGTATATCCAATACCACCATACTTAGAGACCTGCGGTAGGCAACTTACCCTGCTAGGCAGAGTAATCGGAAAGAGGATACAATTGTCTAGCTCCACTGAAGTAGTATTGTAATGGGTAGGATCCATGTGAGATTGAACACAGATGATCTAAGATATACCACAGTAGAATAGACAAGGAAAAGTGTATAGGTATCCAAACAATAACCTGTTTGTATCAAGGCTTCAGGGGGTTAAGGACAGGGTCTTGGATTTCAGGGTCAGGGTTCACAGGTTCTGGTAATATGAAGAAGAAACAAAGATGTAATTTCTAAGTACAGGTGTAGGCAGGAAAATACCAGGTTGCATAAGGAAAGTAACTCTCAAAGGGGCACACTTCTTTATATAACCAAGGACCATCCTGCACTGACAAATCCCAATACCTCTAACCCCTTTCCTTCTGCACAGCCACAATCTTCCATCAGTTTCTCTGAGGTTCTGTTATACGAGACCTTGGCTAAGTAATCCTTCATCTCACAATGCAACCATCCCAATCTGAATATCTCTCAGTGCAACCAACACCTCAACGCCATTGGATCCCTGCCAGGTGGCCATAACAAGTATGCAGGGTAACTAGATAAAGTTGTCTTGATATTCTATTAGGATTATCTATCTTAGGAGTCTAGTTCTCCTGCTACGGCATTCAGATTACCATGTAAAGGGCCCAGAGTTGCCCTGCCTTGCACAATAAAGTCTCTCAGGTACTTTGGGAAAAATAACCAGAAAGTTTATCATACAAAATAATATATAATCCCCAAATCTTGAATTCTCTGAGATACTATTGCATGAGCTACATAGTTCTAAAGAAGCTGTAACTTAGAGACCTTATTCCTGTCATACCCCTCCAGCCTCGCCGTGATTACCCAAAGTTATGGGAAAATAGTTGTGTAGTTGTGCACTATCCAGCAAAAGAGGACTTTTGCAGATACACTGATAATACCATATATCCTCTGGCCATCCACCCAACTATAAGCTACTCCTAGGATATATGAGTAGTATAGGAGAGAAGGTGACGTATCTTCTCCAAGTTGTTCAAAGCAAAATGGGGCAGAAATAGCTGAGATAGCGGAGGCTAACTGTCAAGATCCCTAGGGTAGTCCCAGGTGGTACTAGGGATAACCAGGAGAGTTTTACACCTATCAAGCCTAAATATACCCCTATGCCATAGCTTCTGTGAGAGAATTTTAAAGACACTAAAAGTATGATTCCTATGATGACTGAAGTGGTTTCAGGTATAGTAGTGATAGATAGTACCTATTGGACTACCACACTAAACACCCTATCACAGGAGCCTCTATAGCCCTATGGCTGAATAGAAGTAGATAGAACAGGTAGACTAGAGGATCTAATGGAGAGGTGTATAAATGAAATACAATCAGGGAAGGTGTCCATATATTAGTCAGCCCTCCCTGGTGTCTTGACCTTTATTGACTAGCAAGACAACAATGTAAAAACATTTCCACTCTAGCAGCTATAATTGAGCCATGCTGCAGAAACTGAACTGTATAAGGATGTTACCAACTAGAGTGTGTCAACACACTATGTCCATAGAGATGCAGAAGAAGTACCGAATAACCCTTAATACAGAAGGGTGTACTCAAAGGGTTGACTAAACTGATAGGGAAGTGTTACACATAAGATGAACTGGCATAGCAAAATGGGCATGCCACGTGATCATTGGCAAAAGGTCACGTGCTCGATCCCAGGGTCCGTCCGAGTATTTGGAGAATGAGGGAATTTCTACCAATATGTCATTGGCACAAAACCCTCATCTACGCGAACCACTGAAGGTCACTGACCGAGGTGTTTTCGCTGAATCTTCAACTGAGGACTCTGGGCTATCCTGGCGAAGTCGCAAGAACTAAATCGCTGATAGCAACCTTGAGAGTCTAATGCCGCTCGCCGGGCAGCTCACTCGTGCGCAGGGAAAACCTTGATATAAGAAGAGATAGAAGTGATCGTCGTTGTTGCTCTGATGATGTTCTATGGACGTTACATGGACATGCTATATAACAGGAGTGGAGCCGTTGCTCAGACTAAGTACAGCTCCGCCCACTCTGTGGGGTGACAACCCACACACACAGGAAACACCAGTCCCGCTCCCACTCCCACTGCTATGCCCTAGCTACCCAGCTAACTAACATACCACGATGGGGTTACCTCGTGCTCCGCACTCCATCACTCCCCCTAATCCCATCGTCGGTTCCCATCGTCTAGCTATAGAGAAAGAAAAACAAACTTTTGTAAAAAAAAAAACATCTCCCTCCTCGTAGACATCTATGTAGAAAGTGACAACATTCTGATAAACCGCTCATGCTTTCCTCGCTCCAGTGCCTTCGTAAGCCCATCTGCCACCATCTCGTCAGTTCTAATATAGGACAACTCCACGTCTCCATCCCTAACGAGTTCCCGTAGCCAGAAATACTTCACACCCACATGTCGGGTTGAAGGCTTAAACTGCCCGCTCCTCAGGCTCGCGATACATGCTTGATTATCATTAAACACAGAAACGATCCCCGTTTCCTCCTTTCCGTCACTCTCTTCTCCTCCTTGCTCTCCCCCCAGCCTTCCATATTCCCCATGCCTTCCATGCAGTTCGTCCTGTAGCTTCTGTAGCCATATTGCTTCCTCGACTGCGAGTGCCGTAGAGTTGAATTCCGCATCCGTCGTTGACTTTGCCACAGTCTTCTGTCGTTGGGATTTCCAATGGATGATGGCTCCGTGTTGATCGAGCACGACGAATCCGCTTGTCGAACGCATTCCGTCGACCTCTCCAGCAAAATCTGCATCTGCGTAGACCACAATTGGGGCATTCCCGGCGGCTCCGCTTACTCCCCCAATGGCCCTATTGTCTTTTCCTCCCAGGCGTAGACGTAGCCCGTGCGTTTGGCGTAGATATCGTAGAATCCGCTTCACGGCCGTCCAGTGTAGAGTCGAGGGGCTCGAGGAGAAGCGTCCGACTATCGCGCTTGCATATGCGATATCAGGCCTGGTCGTGATTGCCGCGTAGGTCAGGCATCCAACCGCTTCTTGGTAAAACTGCTTCTGTGCTGCCTCTTCGTCGTCGAGTTTGTTGTGAAGTTTTTGCTTTGGATCCATCGGAGTCGGACATCCCTTGCAGTCTTCCATCTGAAATCTCGTAAGAACGTTCTCAAGGTAGGCGCCTTGACTTAGGTAGAGTTGCCTCTTCTCCCGATCCCTCTCGACGAGCATGCTGAGGAAAAATTTCACATTCCCCATATCCTTGATCTGGAACCGTTTTCCGATCGCCGACTTCATCCATGTAACTTCTGCCTTACTCCCGATGAGTAGCATGTCGTCCACCCATACGATGATAGTCGCTCCGGATTTCGTAGTGTAGATCCCAGCGTCATACCTGGAGCTCTCCATTCCAAGCTCACTTTCCAGGTGTGATTCCAGTGTGTTGTACCAGTTACAACCGGCTTGCTTCAGCCCGTAGAGACTCCTCTTCAGCCGAACTACCACGTTCGCCTCAAGTGTCCCACTCTTGTCACCATTATATCCATCGCGTAGGACCACCTTACCATGGGTCGATACCGCGAACTCCTTTGGTAACTGGAGGTATATCTCCTCCTCGATTCTGCTTTCCAGAAAAGCCGTAACAATATCCAGCTGTGCGATCTCCTTGTCTTCCGCAGCAGCCTTGGATAGTACGAGTCGGATCGCCGCAAACGAAATCGTAGGGCTATACGTTTCTCCGAAATCAATGCCGGGTCGTTGGCGAAAACCGTGGGCAACAAGTCGAGCTTTGTAGCGTGCCACACGTCCGTCCTCCCCCAGCTTGGCTTGTAGAACCATTCGAGACGAGATAGTGCGTAGTCGGTATTCCTCCGTATCCTCAGCCCGCACCACAGACCACGTGTCGTGTGCGTCGAGCGATTCGAGTTCCGAATTGATGGCACTAATCCACTCTTCTCTGTCAGTACTGTTCATAGCCGCCACGATGGTTCTCGGTCCATCAGTGACCATGAACGCATAATCAAGTGTTCCATCATGACTATTATCATCTTCCTCGTCCGTTCCCCCAGGTCCTCCTCTTCCTTCCTCTCTCATTACGGCACTCTCCCCAACTCGTCTCCTCTCTGGTATCACTCGCCCTCCCACTCGACCTCTTTCAGCCGCTACTTCCGTTCCGCCAGACTCGGAGTTCCTTCGTCTCCTCCTTCTCCGGTACTCACCCAACGTCCAGAAGGGGCCGAGATTGCTCTCCAATTGCCTCGTCAGTCGGTTTAGCTTATTCGGTGGTGGAGTCTGCGGTGCCTGTGCTGGCGCTGGTGGTGGTGGTGGTGGTAATACCTCCTGTCGTTCCGGACTCGCTGATCGGGAAACATCGACGGTTGACGATTGCGATCCGTCCGCAAAAGGAAGAAAAATCCTTTGATTGCTGGGCTTGAAGTAGGATGTATCCTCGTGGAAGACAACGTCGCGGGATAAAATCAGACGTTTGGTGGCGGGATTGTAAAGTCGGTACTGCTTCGTCGTAGACGTATAACCAACAAACATTAATTTTTCCGCCCTTGGTCCCCATTTTTTATCCGTTCTCTTTGCCGGATGTATGAAGGTATATGCAGTGCATCCCCACACTTTGAGGTGTTTGATGTTAGGTCTCGTCCCAAACCACAGCTCGTGCGGTGTAGCGTCCTTCTCGTGTGTCCCCTTGGTCAGGGAAAAATTCTTCAAGTAAACAGTTGCCAGGAGCGCTTCCGCCCAATACGTCTTGGGGGCTCCGGCATGTTGTAGAAGTGCGTTGGCTCGCCCCACTAGAACGCGGTTACTGTTCTCTGCTATTCCGTCTTCTTGCGGCGTGTAGGGAATGGTGACTTGCCATTGAATTCCGCACCGTTCAAGTTCTCGTTGGAACTGTCCGCTGGAGTACTCTCCTCCTCCGTCCGTCCTAATCGCTTTTATTTTGTATCCCCCGGAGGCCCCGCTGAAAAGTTTTTCCACCGTAGACTTGTAGTTCTGGAAATGCGTGGCGGCCTCGCTTTTGTTCTTTAGGAAATAGACGGTGGTGTATCGTGTGAAATCGTCCACGAAAAGCATGAAGTATCGACATCCTCCAATGGATGGCTTCTGCATCGGTCCACAAAGATCGGAGTGGACGAGATCTAGCGGTGCTTTGGTCTTTGGGTTGGCTGGTTTAAACGGAAGACGCGTCATCTTCCCCACCAGGCAGGCTTCACAGCGGTTCTCAGCGTTATCCGCTTGCAGACAGGGCATTCCATCAACCGCTTGGGCATTGCTCATCTTCAACACTGCCGGTATGTGCAGATGTCCCAGCCTATGATGCCAGAGAGTCGTAGCCGCGGTGTCCTTCTGTGATAGTCGTAGCCCATAGTCCGTGTTCTCCTCCGGACCCCCTTGCACCAGCTTGTATAGTTTGTTGCATTTCCTTGCAACAGCAATCAACAGTCCATCCCTGTGGAATTCTGCGGCGTCGTTTGTGAAGGCCATCTTGATTCCTTTCTTCGTCAGTTGGCTAACAGACACGAGTCCAGATTCCGTCGCTCCTGGTACATGAAGCACCTCTAACAGAAACAGTCTCTGTCTTCCACCGCTTGGAGTCCAAACATGCGTCAATACCGTCCCAATTCCGGCTGCAGAGACTAACTCCCCCGTAGCGGTCTTCATCTGACGTTGGTTCTTTGGTAGGGAAACGTAGGTGTCGTCGACGAAAGCATCACGATTTCCGGTCATGTGGTTTGTGCACCCGGAATCTACCACCCATTCGGTGTCGTTCACGACTTCTACTCCTCGGAGTACCCTTTCCACGGTGCATTCACGGTCTAAAGTATCCTTCCTGTCAGGCAAACTTTGTCGTGGGCTTTGCACCACTTGTTCTTCACTCAGCCACGCTTGTCCATTCGCCATCCCAGCATGGTACCCTCTTTCAGGTCTCGCTCTGCTGTCTGGTCTTCCTCTCGAACCGCCGCCCGAACCGCCGTCCCTTCTCCCCTGCCAGCAATCGGCTTTCTTGTGCCCGGTCTTGCCGCAACCGTGACACTTTCCTTCGAATCTGGTAGGTCCTTGTCCTCTTTCTCCAGTTCTGTTTGCTGCGGGGGTGGACTGGTTGTAGTTGGCGCGGGGTCTTTGGTTCTTCTTACCGCCGTGTGTAAACAGTGCTTGTCCTGGGGTTGCAGACTGATCCCTTCGTAGTTCCACTTCGTAAGCCGTAAGAAGTGACTTCAGTTTTATGTATCCCTTCTGATCCGTCAGAGAGGGAAGCGCGCCCTTGGTGACCATCGTCCAGGTCTTCCACTCAGGCGTCTTTGGCAGTCCTTCGAAGATATGGAAGATCAGTTGCGCATGTGTCGGGGGTTGGTCGCATACCGCCAGCTTGTCTCGCAGTTCTCTTATCCTGTTGAGATACTCGAGCACACTTCCGGCGTCCTCAAGCGTACATTCGTAGAGTTCTTTTTGTAGATGGTTCGAATCGTAGTTGATCGTCGTCTCGTAATTGGTATTAATATCCGCCCAGATCAGGGCCGGAGTCTTCCAAGCAGGACCGTAGTAGCTTACAGCGATGGCGTCCGTCATAGCCAGACGGAGCGTCCCAATCGCTCGTTGTATCCGCCGCCGTTGCGCGAGATACTTCTCCGTTTTCTTCTCATCCGTAGCAGACGCTGGCTTCTCCAGTATCTCTTCCTCTTCCATGGTGAGATCCCACAGGCCCTCGCGCTGGAGATAGTCAGTCATCCTCATCACCCACATCCTGTAATTGGACCCGTCGAGCTTGGGGAAACTCATCCCACTCGATGATGAACCGTCTTGTTCATTCATTTTCGTCCGTAGTAGATGTTCGTGGTGTAGCGCGTGCCGTTCCTAGAAGTGAAAAATTTTCCTAGTAGTCAAAGGTTTCTTCAGTGCGACGCATTCACCAATGCGCCGGGCTCATAACCTGATAGCAACCTTGAGAGTCTAATGCCGCTCGCCGGGCAGCTCACTCGTGCGCAGGGAAAACCTTGATATAAGAAGAGATAGAAGTGATCGTCGTTGTTGCTCTGATGATGTTCTATGGACGTTACATGGACATGCTATATAACAGGAGTGGAGCCGTTGCTCAGACTAAGTACAGCTCCGCCCACTCTGTGGGGTGACAACCCACACACACAGGAAACACCAGTCCCGCTCCCACTCCCACTGCTATGCCCTAGCTACCCAGCTAACTAACATACCACGATGGGGTTACCTCGTGCTCCGCACTCCATCAATCGCTAGGTTAGTTGTGGAGATAAACGCATGCAAAGATCTCTCAGCGGTGCCAAAGGATGGATGCCAACCGGGCGGAGGTCGGCTACTCCGAGAGGAGTCCCCGGCTGCCATGCAGGCAGTAAGACTGGATTTCAACTCTGTTGGTGGAGGAGTGCAGAGGAAAGTCCTGATGAAGGGACGACGCCTGAGAGACGATAGTTCACCCACACCCAAAGGCATGATAAGGTAGAGTCACATGATGGCCTACAGTGTGAAAGGTCAACCCTGAGTGCAACGAGGCCTAACAGCCAGTGTCGCGATAAGATGGGAACATGAGTCCTGTGGGTTGATGCAGACAGATAGGAAATCCACCTGCAATTGATAAGTCTGTTGTCGGAGCTGATCACCTCTTATACAGAGATAGGACCAGTAACTGTTTGCTACAGTGAAAGGGTTCGGGTGACTACGATTAGCACTAATGCCACGAAGAAAGTGGTGGGACACGGTCTCCACTGTTCGGGGAAATCAGAGTCAAGCAGGGTAAAGGTTTTGAGGGTCTATGAAGTTTGCACAGAGAAAAGAGGGAGGACTAGGTAGGCCATGAACACCCAGACGTGGAATATAAATATCCAGGTGCCTCCCACTCTTTTCAGACATCATCAACGATGGAGAAGAGATCTTATCAATATATTGGTTATATGATGCACCTCTATATTTTGTTCTATCTTGACATTACAAGCAAGCCTTCCTAGCAATTACTTCGTCACGTATCGGGCCCTAGCCCAGACTTACTTGTTCTTAGAGTCCGCTACCGCCTAACAGGAAGTTTCTAGTACAAATTCTGCCTACTTAAATCCATCTATATAAGAACTCTCCTACTCCAACACAATCAACACCCTTCCCAGACCTTCATTGAGTACAGTATTTGGCTTAATAATATTAAGTTTTACCATTTACTTTAGTCTTACATTGTTTGTAAACTTTGGTGATAAGTTTGCAGTTGTTCAGTGCAGTTACAACTTTTGGGTGCATCTCCTTAAGAGTGTCTCCATTACAATGAAAAGGCTAATATGCGAGAAACTGGAGCAACAAAACAAACACCAAATGCAGGTGGTGTTGTAGCCTCTACTATTGGTTTGTTAGTGAATATCACACACCTAATGGAATGTAACGACCCAGCATACATGAGCTATGGCAGCCGGAACCTACACCTATACAGGTAGCCCGGAGTCGAACTGGTAGCAACCGGCAGGCAAGTGAGTACTTGACCTACGGAGACCTGATGGCCTGGGCTCCGAGATGAGCAGACTTAGTGGACAAGTATTTAGGTACATGGCTATGCCCAAGATTGGTGTCAGCGTACTTAGGGACCTATAAAGGGCCAATACACAGCTAGGCTGGGTAACTAGAGAAAGGCCGAGTGTGTCTATCCCCGGAAGTGGGATAGATAGGGTAACAGGAGAAAATCCACTTGTCCACCGGACAAGATTACCCTACCCTCAGAACAGGGTTACCCTGCCTTGAGGCTTGGATTACCCTGTTCAAGGGCCTGAGTTACCCTACCTGCCAATACGAAGTCCCTCGGGGAGTTTGGGAAAAATGACTGGAATGTTTGTCACACGAAACCATGCATAATACTGGAATCTGGGGTTCCGGGAGATGCTATTGGGCGAGCTACGCAGCTACGAAGAAGCTGTAAATTGAAGACATTATTCCTATCATGCCCCTCCGGCCCCGCCTTGAGGCCCGGACGTCATGGGCAAACGGTTGCGTAGTTGTGTGCAGTCTAGCAAAGGAGGATCTTTGGAGACCCGCTTGCAACACCGTATACATTGCTGCCGTCCGGTCGACCGTAAGCTGTTCGCAGGATATATAAGGGGGCATAGGGTGGAAGGTGGAGTACCTCCTCCAAGTTGTTCGGAGTAAAACGGACCAAAACTGACGGAGTTAACGGGAGTTAACCGTGGGGGTCCCGAAGGTAGTCCCGGGTGGTGCCGGGACGACTGGGAACGTTTTGCACCTACCACGCCCAAGGATGTCCCCAACGCCATAGGCTCTGAGAGGGAAGTGCAGAGACACTAAAAGCATGATTCCTACCGCAGGTAAGGTGTATCCGAGGTAGTGGTCATGGGTAGCGCCCATTGGATCACTCCTGGACCACCGTACCCTGCGGAAGACACCGGAAGCCCGAGACTCGTAAATAGTAGATAGATAAACCGCTCACGGTAGCTTCCGGCGTCAAGAAGAAATCAACGCGCATGGGAAGGGTGTCATAGATAGTCTAGTTCAGCAAGGGGTCTTGACAGTTAGCCACTGGCAAGTCCCCGATGCGCAGAGGTTTTCACTCCGGCGGGCAGAATGGAAATGCGCCGCAGAAACGATATGCACATATGGTGAACGCCGACTAGAGCGGGTCGACACATACATGCCCGAAGGGGGTGTCAGGAGACGTGTCGGACCGCCCTTAGCGGAGAAGGGTGTGCTCGAATAGTTGGAGTAAACTGATGGGGGAGTTTCTGGCATAAGATAAAACTACCTGAAAGTCTATGCGAGAACTCTCCTACTCCAACAATCAATCCTCTCGAGACCTTAATTGAGTGAAGCGTCAGGCTTAACGATATTAAGTTTTACCGTCTACTTTACTCTTACATCTGTGTGAACTTTTGGCGATAAGTTTGAAGTTGTTTGGTGCGGTCGCAACCTTGGGATCCATCTTCCTAGGGGTGCCCCCGTTACATGGAAGTATCTCTCCGGGAAGATCTCCGGAAACAGGCCTATAATGCTGACCCAATTTCAAAACAAATCCTAAAGGTGTTTGACCAAGGTAATCACTGCTTCTACGTGATCTCCCTTGCAGAATTCAGATGGGATGAAAACTACTAGCTATTCTACGACCATCTATACATATCTATATATGATAGCCTGGTGTTATAATTGATTCCAGAACCTCGTAACTGCCCTACTTCTAGGTACTTGGGAAGAGCCAAGATACACAAATTACTCTCCTGCTAATTCTACAGGAAGGGTATGCACCTGAATAAAGACCACTTTATAACAAACTGTCATACTTGCGAGTAGAGCTAGACCTTAGATCATACTCCTTGCAGTATATTGCACCCTCTGCATATTCTCAACAAACTCTAAGAACATGTATCCTGGGTCTTTGTTACTGGACTACCTTGGAGTCAGGGATATAATACCATTCTAGCAGTAGTGAATAGACTACCCAAGATGTGTCAACTGATCTACTGCCATACTACCATTGACACTCTGACATTAGCCAAATTGTATCTCAATTATGTCTAGAAACACTATAGTCTCCCAGCCACTATTACCTCAGATCACTGCACCCAATTTGTCTCAGAATTCTGGGAAATAGTTTGTGATTGCCTAAAGGCATCATGCAAACTATTGACCACATTCCACCCTCCGACTAACAGCTAGATGGAATGAGTTTATACTATTATGAAACAATACCTGCATACCTATATCTGCTACCAACAGGATGGTTGGTCCTGTTTGCTGCCCATGGCAGAGTTTGTCACCAGTAACCACAGCTTCTAGTCTACTGGCCTGTTAGGCTTCTTTGTTAAGGATGATTATAACCCCTGTATGGATTTTCTGAAAACTCCTATAACATATCAGGAAGAACCAGCGACGGAGCGTTTCACTTAGTATGTAAGAGAAATATATGATCACTTTCATTCCAAGTTCCCTTACACCTAAGGTTATCAACAGGAATATACTCAGGCTGATCAAGAATACCTACCAGCTTTCCCCTTCTGTGTTGGAGACATAGTATAGCTTAATACCGAGAACGTCTGGACTTATCAATAATCCCAGAAACTTAATGATAAGTTCTTTAGCCCCTTCCTGATAACCACGCAGGCAGGCACCGGTACCGACTTCCTAGACCTTCCTGCTTCAATGAGGATATACAAACTCTTTCATGTTTTCCCGCCAGATCCTGCTGACCAAGACTACCTTCCTTGACAGGTTGTACTACTCCTATCACCAGTAGATATCAATAAAGAGGAGAAATGGCAGGTGAAAAGCGCAAAGAATACTAAGACAGTTTGGGGTCACCTGTGGTATCTAGTACAATAAAGAGGGTGTAATGAGGCTATCTGGGAAGTGGCAGAAATGGTAAAGAGACTACAAGCAATAGATAAGTTCCACCACTGATACCCAAATTTGTCCAGCCATCTCTCAAAACAGTAGGCATGTATCTCGGAGGACTTTGGCATACGAGAGGGGAGCTAGTACCATAGCTACCTGACTAGACTATGATTGTAACTCGTATGGGTACTAGGTTATGTTTATATTTTCTTTCATAGGATCATTTGATACTTGTTATGTTTCAAAGGTATCGCTTGATACTTTAAATGTTTTATGTTTTGTTTTATAGTATTGTTTGATACTTGCTATATTCCAAAGATATTGCTTGATAGTTTGAATGTTTTATATTTTGTTCTGCCATATCACTGGATACTCACTATATTTCAAAAGTATTGTTGAATACTTTGAAAGGGACTATGCTATGGCTCATACTGGAGATGAGAGAAAACTTGTATTTAAATACCGCTGATTTCACAATGGAAACAGCAGACTTTGACTGACAGTATTCTAAATATACTTGGTTGAATCGCTACTTCTTGATCTTCTATTATACCTCTTTGAAGCCTCCTTTAGTTCACACAGCTCTTGCTTCTTGTCGAACAAATGGGCCACGTGTTACCATTATACACAAAGCATGACTAGCATCCTAGGTGTTAACGCGTTACAATAATAGCATTTGGTTTTTGGTTGCATATATTGAGGTGTCTGTTGCACAGTTGTCAGGGAGTTAGATGGGTTACTTAATCAATATTTTGCATAACAGAACCCAATAGAAACTAGTAGAAGATTGCGGCTGCATGTGAAGAGGGGTTAGGAGGATTAGTATTTGTCAGCAGCAGACTTTTATTTATTACATAATAAGGTGTGCCCCTTCATAGTTTGCTTTTCTTATACCATCTGGTGATTTTCTTCTTATATCTCTACTTATAAATTATGTTTTTGTCTCTTCTTTATGTTAACAGAACCAGTGAACACTGACCCTGAATCGTGGAACCCTGTCCCTGACCCCTGCAAGCCTAGATACAAACATGTCATGTTTGTATACCAATACCTGTCCCTTGTTCTGTCTACTGTGGTCTCTCTTGGACTGTCTGCCCTTGACCCTGCATGCCACCTGCCTGTTACAACTATTAAAATAGGTTCTACAATACTTGGTGCAAGTTTCATGTTAAGAATAAGAATATTTGAAATTTAAATAACAAAGGGGTTGCTTTAGAACTCCCTGCAGGTAAACAGATGATATGTTGAATATCAAGAAGAAATTAAAAGGTTATTCAAGAGGACAATCACAGTTGCATGACTAATATTGAAGCAATTTCCTATAACAATCCAGTATATGTGAGTTATGACAACCTGAGTCTATACCCATATAAATAACCAAGAGGTCAACCTGTCGAAACAGGCAGGTAAGTAACTACTTACCTTACAGATATCCAATAGTTCAGATTACAAAGAAAACAGACAACATACTTAGGTACTTGGATACCTGATATACTGACATGGGCAATACCAGTGTACTTTGAGACCTTAGACAGACAAGTTACTATACTAGGCTTGGTAACTAAAAAAAAGGTACAAGAGTCTAACTCTACTGAAGAAGTAGTCAGAGTAATGTGGCAAAGTGACCCTGTCATCCTGGTAGGATTACCTTATTGTAGTAGTTAGGTGTTAGGGTTTCCCACGACTCATTGTACACACTACAAGTAACAACGTTCATCTTCTGAACTGCTCTGCCCTGGGTCCAAGAGCTTCTCAAGTCTCTTGGCAATGTCTTGGTATTGTCATATAAGAATAGGTTTCTCACCAGAGCCGAGAGACTCAGTCCTTATATAGTTAAGTTACTCCACATAGTGGATAGGTTCTTGACTCCTCGTCTTGTCTGCATGGCAGAAAGGTTGAGAGCATAAAGGTTTTTGTATTGTCCAGAACATAAAGTTGTAGATAGGAAATAACAGTAGATGGTTGCGTGAAGAGCTAACCGATCTGTGAAAATTCTGCCTTTATATAGTCTTCTTTCCACTACTCTAAACCTGCCCTAATCCTCAATCAAGGTCAGGTGCGAAACTAATCATAATATCGTATAACTCAATTGAGTCATATGTACAAAACATAAAACAATCCCATGACCACTAATCAAGGTCATGTATGAAACATAAATCAAATACAAAGATAAATCAAAATATAAACAAGCCACATAATCTACCAACAAGGTCATGTGTAAAACATAAACGAGTCTGCCTTGCCGGTAAGCCTTACCAACTAGTCTGGACCCTTCCCATGAGGTCAATCGTACGTCATGTGTGAAATGTCAATTTGAACATAAATGAGCCCCGTGACCTCTAAATGAGGTCGTATGTGGAACCTGTTCCTCGCTTCCATCACCTAGCTAGCCCTCCTCTAGCCAGATCATAATATCAGGTTACCCTACCATAGAACTCAGGTTACCCTATTAATGTCTCTGAGTTGCCCTACCTTGCACCACAATGTCTATTGAGCAATTTGGGAAAAGGACTAGAATGTGTATCACGTGAATCTGTATGTTCTCCCCAAATCTAAGATTCTCTAGAATGCTATTGGTCAAGGTATACAGCTTTCAAGGAGCTGTAAGTTGCAAGCATTATTCCTGTCATAACTCTCCAGCCCTACCTTGAGTCCTGAACATCATGGGTGAACAGTTGTGTGATTGTATATAATCTAGTAAAAGGTAACTTTTAGAGATATACTTATAACACTATCCATAGTTTGGCTGTCCACTCAACTATAAGCTGTTTGCAGTATATAGAAGGGAGCATAGTTGAGAAGGTGAACTAGCTTCTCCATATTTTTCCATGTAAAATGGACCAGAGTTGACAGAAATAGTAGAACCTGACTGTGGGGATTCCTGAGATGGTCCCTAGTGGTACTGGGATCAACTGGAATAGTTTTACACCTATCAGGCCTAAATGTACTCCTATGCTATAGCCTTTATAAGGAAAGTTTGAGAACACTGCACGCATGATTCCTAGCTTGACTGAGATTGTTTCAGTTGTGGTAGTTATAGGTAGAGTCTATGGTATCACTACATTGGATACCCCCCCACAGGTGTCTCTCTAAACTCTTAGCTCAATAGAAGTCAATAATAGCCAGTTCCCCTCCTATTTTGCTATCACTCATAGTCAGTAGAAGCAAGTCTAACACAGAAGCAAGTGTAACACCCCATAGAAAACTGTAGGTTTTTTTCTTAAACCTATTTAATTCTAAGAGGTTTTTATACTGCCAGTGATTGGCCACATCTCTGTATTTATATACAGCCACTAGACAAAAGTGTTGGTGATGCTGAGTCAGTGATTACTCAGCTATCTACACAAGTAAAGAGTGTAGATATCAGTGAACATGACACCAAAATTCGATCCAAGAAGAAGTCAGTTTCGCGCCACAAGCTCAAGATGGCTCAGAGAGAGATATCTGATGTGGAAAAAGGCATGATAATTGCCTTTTTCCATATCTGCGAAAAGATATCAGGTGTTGTGACACTTGTCAATCACCTCAAGTCTACTGTCTACAAGTTTCTTGCCCGAGCAGGTGATTGCAGCCACATTGACAATGCTCCCTGTTCTGGAAGGTCCATTGCCCTCAGCTAGAGTGAGCATATACTATCATCTGCGCAGCCAGCGAGAATCGAAGTGTGATACTATTGGAACTCCATAATTGTCATGCTCCCCATGTCTGAATCCATATGATTGACCGGGTACTGTGTGAAGCCAATATTAAAAAATGGCTTGCAAAACCCTGCCCTCGGTTGTCCGCTACTCACACTCAGAAAAGATTAGCAGGGGCAGTTCCCCGGAAAGATTGAATGGCAGGAGAATTTTGTGGGTATACTCTACTGTAACAGGGGCACCCCTGGGAAGATGGATCCCGAGGTTGCGAGCGCACTGAACAACCTCAAACTTATTGCCAAAGGTTCGCACAGATATAAGATCAAAGTAACTGGTAAAACTTAATATCGTTAAGCCTGATGCTTTACTCAATTAAGGTCTCAAGAGGATTGATTGTTGGAGTAGGAGAGCTCTTGTATATATTTTTTGGTAGTTTTATCTTATGCCAGAAACTCTCCCATCAGTTTACTCTAACTATTTGAGCACAGAGTTCTCTGCTAAGGGTGGTCCGACACATCTCCTGGTGCACCCTGTGGGCATGCATGTGTCAACATACTCTAGTTGGCATTCACCTTCTATGGTCATTGTTTCTGTAGTGCATTTCCATTTTGCCCGCCAGAGTAAAAACCTCTTCGTATTGGGGTCTTGCTAGTAGCTCAGAGTCAAGACACTGGGTGAACTAGACTATCTGTGGCACGCTTCCCATATGCATTGAGCTCTACTTAGCTCCAGAAGTTACCGTAGGCGGTTTATCTATCTACTATTTACGATTCTTGGGCTTCCAGTAACTTTCGCAGGATACGGTGGTCCGAGAGTGGCCCAATGGGTTCTACCCCAGACCACTACCACTGATTCACCTTACCTGTCATAGGAATCAAGCATTTAGTATCTCTGCACTTCCCTTTCAGAGCCTATGGAGTTTGGAACACTTTCGGGCTTGGTAGGTGTAAAACTTTCCTGGTCACCACGGCACCACCCGAGACTACCTTCAGGACCCCCACGGTTAACACCCATTAACTCCATTGGTCTTGGTCCGTTTTACTTGGAACAACTTGGAGGAGGTACTCCACCTTCCCCCCTAGGCCTCCTTTTATATCCTGTGAACAGCCCGTGGTCGACCGGACGGCAGCGACATGTACGGTGTTGCAAGCAGGTTAGCAAAGATCCAGCTTTGCTAGATTGCACGCAACTACGTGACTGTTTGCCCATGATGTCCAGGCCTCTGGGCGGGGCTAGAGGGGTATGATAGGAATAATGTCTCCAATTCACAGCTTTGTCAGAGTGGCCTAGCTCGCCCAATACCATCTCCCGGAACCCCCGATTCCAGTACTATGCATGGTGTCGTGCGACAAACATTCTGGTTATTTTTCCTGAACTGCCCAAGGGACTGCATATTGAAAGGTAGGGTAACTGCAGACTTTGGGCAGGGTAACCTGAGCCCCATGGCAGGGTAACCTTGTCCTGAGGGTTGGGTAACCCTGTCCAGTGGACAAGATAACTTTCCCCTGTTAGCCTGGCTATTCTGTTGCTGGAGATAGACACTTCTGCCCTTTCTCCAGTTACCCGGCCGCACTGAGTAACAGCCCCTTCAGAGGTCCCTAAGTACACTGCAACGCTCCTGGGTATACCCAAGTACCAAAGTACCTGGCTAGGTAATTCTGTTCATTCTCGGAGCCAGGGCTCTCCGGTCCCTATAGGTCAAGTATTTACTTGCCTGCCGTTCCCTACCAGTCCGCCCCCTGGCTACCTGTATGGGTGTTGGTTCTATCTGCCGTAGCTCATGTATGGTGGGTCATTACATCACTCCCCTCTGCTCTATGGTCTGTCCCGGACTGTTACGATAGTCTCCTATTTCTCTCACACGATTCCCCCATGACTCGATAGTTCCCGGCCTTGGATGAATATCTGCAGTGGAAATCCAGAATGGCCTACAAGCCTGTTCGGTCTAGCATGTGATATGGCGCCTATGAGTTCTCCTCAACCTGACAGCCTTTCCCTGAACCTGGTACTGGATGCAGCACGATGGGAACTTCGTCTTAGCTCCACTGTACTATTGACCACCCACAACAGGTTCGATAACGTAACTTGGCTCATTGTCTACAAGTTCTGTTTCAGGGATCTCTGTGACCCTACCGGATCCCGGATCCTGACGGTATGGTTCGAGTGACGTGACATTGAAAACCGGGTGAATGCCCTATCTGGTGGGTAGTTGGACGTAGTTGGCTTGAGTACCCACCCAACCTTTGGCCACGAAAGGTCCCAACATCCGATGGACTAGCTTCCCCATTGGATGGTTTGTGTGGATGTTCTTTCCGTTCAACATCATGGGGTCTCATTTCCTTGCCCACCTAGCAGTAACATCCTCCAAGGTAACATAGTCCAGTGATGGGAGAATTTTTTGGTGATGCCATTTCCGTTGCCTTTCCTGTGGCTGTTGAACCCTTTCTCAAATCTCTTGCCAGGTTTCTTCCCATTCGTTAACCAAGAGCTCACTACTAGGGTATATTCCTCAATTATCAGACACTATACCTGACTGGTTTGTCCCTAGATTAAACCTACAATTGATCTCAAATGGTGACAACCTCATGGATTCTGATGTTGAGTTGTTGTACATACACTCCACAAGGGGTAGTAGAGAAACCTAATCATCCTGTTGATGGGAACAGTAGTTATACAAGTACTACTCCAGTGTCTGATTAACCCTCTCAGTTTGCCCATCAGTTCCAGGGTGGAGTGCAGTCAAAACATTTAGTTTCACTTACAACAAGTGCATCAGACTAATGCCGAACTTGAATGTGAAGCGGCTATCTCGGTCAAAGATGATTGCCTCTAGGCATCCATGAAGATGACAAACTTCCTTCAGGAATATTAAAGCATGCTCCTTGATCGTTACCTCAGTGGTCAGGGGTATGAACTATGCCATTTTTGAAAGTCTGTCCACGATCACCCAGATCTTGGTATACCCTTCTGCCTCTGACAGCGCTACAATGAAGTCTATTGAAATCGCTGCCCCTGGCGGCATAGGAACATCATTAGGTTCCTGTGGACCAAACTTCTTGTGCCTAATGGACTTATTTCTTGGGCATGCATTGTAACCACCCAGCATACATGAGCTATGGCAGTCGGAACCTACACCCATACAGGGAGCCTGGAGGCGAACTGGTAGGAATCGGCAGTCAAGTGAGTACTTGACCTGCGGAGACCCGATGGTTCAGGCTCCCAGAATGAGCAGAATTAGCTACCCGGGTACTTAGGTACCTGGGTACACCCGGGAGTGGTGTCAGCGTACTTAGCAAACTCTGAAGGGGCACTTACTCAGTTAGGCCGGGTAACTGTAGAAAGGTCAGCAGTGTCTATCTCCAGTGACAGAGTAGACAGGATAACAGGGAAAAGACAACTTGTCCAGCGGACAAGGTTACCCTGCTATAAGGCTCAGGTTACCCTGCGATGAGGCTAGGGTTACCCTGTCCAGAGTCCTGAGTTGCCCTACCTTTCAATACGAAGTGCCTACAGGAGTTCAGGAAAATTGACTAGAATGTTTGTCATGGGAAGCCATGCATAATACTGGAATGTCGGGTTCCGGAGGATGTTATTGGGCGAGCCAAGCAGCTCCGAAGAAGCTGTAAATTGGACAGATTATTCCTATCATACCTCTCCGGGCCCGTCTTGAGGCCCGGACGTCATGGGGCAATGGTTGTGTAGTTGTGCACAGACTAGCAAAGAGGAATATTTACAGACCAGCCTGCAAAAGCGTATACGTCACTGCCGTCTGGTCAACCGTAAGCTGTTCGCGGGTTATACAAGGAGGCATAGGGTAGAAAATGGAGTACCTCCTCCAGGTTGTATGGAGTAAAATGGACCAAAGCTGGCGGAGTTAACAGGAGTTAACTGTATGGGTCCCCAAGGTCATCCCGGGTGGTGCCCTGGCAGCCGCGAGGGTTTTACACCTACCAAGCCCGAAAATGTCCCTAACATCATAGGCTCTGAAAGGGACGTGCAGAGACACTACAAGCATGATTTCTACCACATCTAATGTGGGTCCAAGGTAGTGGTCATGGGTACTGCCCCTTGGACCCCTTCTGGATTACCGTACCCTGCGGAAGACACCGGAAGCCCAAGAACGGTAAATAGTGGAAAGACAAAGTGCTCACAGTAGCTTCCAGGGCCAAGTAGAGATCAATGCACATGGAAAGGGTGTCATAGATAGTCGAGTTCATGCGTAGTCTTGACTGTTAGCCACTGGCAAGACGCCGATGCGCAGAAGTTTTCACTTTGGCAGGCAAAATGGAAATACGCCGCGGAAATGATAGCAGTATAAGGTGAACGCTGACTAGTGTGTGTCGACACATGCATGCCGGAAGGGTGTGTCAGGAGACGTGTCGGACCACCCTTAGCGGAGAAGGGTGTGCTTGAATGGTTGGAGTAAACTGATGGCGGAGTTTCTGGCATAAGATAAAACTACCTACAAGTCTATACAAGAACCCTTCTCCTCGAACAATCAATCCTTGCGAGACCTGAATTGAGTGAACCATTAGGCTTAACGATATTAAGTTTTACCGTTTACTTTACTCTTACATTTGTGTGAACTTCTGGCGATAAGTTTCAAGTTGTTCGGTACCGTCGCAACCCGGGGATCCACGATCCTAGCGGTGCCCCCATTATATGCATCACAGGTTCACAAGTAGTCAGTGATCTGTCTGTCCATTTTGGGCCAATAGATGTTAGCCCTAACCCTGCCAACGGTCCTGCATGTTCCGCAGTGTCCTGCGATGCAGGAGTCATGTTCAGCTTCCCTGATTGTCCGCTTGAGCTTTTGACGCTTGGGAACATACCACCTGTTCTTGTCCTGGAGTAAACCCTTTTCCGTTGAGAAGTATCGGTCGACCTCTTTGTCACCAGCAGTTGCTGCTCTTAGGATTCTCAAGTATTCCTGGTCTTCTGTTAACACTACCCGCAGTTGTTCCATAAAGGATGACTGGAGCCGAAATCCTGGGCAAGCTTGCAATACCTCTGCTCACAAGATATCCCGTTCCTGGCTGCCAACCCACTGTCCAGGGCAAAAAACCGACTGAGGCAGAAAATCACTACTCCTTTCAGGTCGGTAGTCCCTACGCCGTGACAGAGCGTCTACCTTCTCATTCAAACGCCCTTCTCGGTAAACCACCGTTGCAGTTAACCGGTTGCAGGAACTCACCCTAGCACTGCTTCTTTCGGTTAAGGACCTTGGTGCTATTAAAGTACTCCGAATTCTTATGCTCCGTATAGACCACCAACTGGTCTGTTACCGAGCGTAGCAGAAGATACCATTTCCCGAATGCTGCCGCAATGGCTGTGATTTTCTTCTCATTGACATCGTAATTGACCTCCGCTGGGTGGAACTTCCAACTATGATAGGCCACTGGATGCCATCTCTCATCTTCACAGAAACTGGGAGAGGACAGCTACTAATGGAAAGTCACTACCATCAGCTTCCAGTCCGGTTGGCCCTTCTGGGTCAAAATGTCCCTGGATAGGTTTGGATGTGAATGCCTCATTCAGAGGGTTGAAGGCCAGCTCACATGCTGGTATCCATTCCCATCGGACATCCTTGTTGGTCAAGTCTGAAGGAGGTTTCGGTATCTTACTGAAACCCTCTGTAAACCGGCGATAGAAGTTGGCAACACCCATAAAGCTTTGAACATTGATGATGCACATTGGAGGTGCCCAATCCCTGCTTGTTTGCACCTTCTCCAACAACACAGAGATCCCCATATCAGAGATCTTGTGTCTGAGGAATTCAACCTCCCGTTGGTGTAAACTGGACTTTTTCATGCTCACGCATAGTCTGGCTTTCTGCAATTTCCCACCACGTGTTTCCACATCACAACATGCTCCTCCATGGTTTTGGAATAGATAGAGATGTCGTCCATGTATGCAATGACCCCTTTATCTATGAGGTGCCAGAAGACCTCATTTATCAGGCTCTGGAAAGTTGGCAGGACGTGACATAACCCAAAGGGCATGACTGTGTATTCATGCAGTCCATATCTGCACTGGAAGGCCGTCTTCCATTCCTCACCTTTTGCCATCCTCAGAAGGTAGTAGCCGTTCTTCAAGTCCAACTTGGTGAACACAAGGGCTTTTCCTAACCTATCCCACAGTTCATTCATCAACAGTAGGAGATACTTACCCGGAACTGTGATTTTGTTCAGCCCTCGGTAATCTATTAACAGTCTTAATGTACCATCTTGTTTTGGCACAAGGAGGATAGGGGCTGCTGCTGAGGAACAGGATCGCCGTAGCTCTTCAGTTCATAGCATTTCATGAAAATATTCCCAGATTGCCTTCAGCTCCTTTTCCGATAACAGATAAATAGGCCCAAACTGAGGTTGAGTTCCAGGTTGCAACTCGATCATGTGGTCACACTTCGAGTACTCCGGTAGCGCCTCAATCTGTTCTGGACTGAAGATATCCCCATAGTCCTTATACTCAGGGAGTACCTTGACCATAATGTTGGCACCTTGCTCATTAGAGAATTGTACAATTCCCAACTGGTACACATTACTAGGGTCTTCAGCTAGTAACTCTTCATCGCTCAGGAACACTAACTGCCCCTACTCTGCTAGGCAATTAGCCTTGCAGAAATCTGAGCGCCAGGTTAGTGATCTGGTCTACCAATCTATATTAGGGTTATGGTCCTTCAACCAAGACATAGGTAGGTGCCCATCCACCTTGGTGTCGGGCATGTCCACAACTTCGAAGCGCATCTCATTAAGGTGGCCACCTATTCCCATCTCCAATGACTTGGTATATTACATTCCTGACCCAGGAATGTGATTACCGCTTGCGTCGCTTATTGGCACATGTACCTTTTACTGTATACATGTTGCGTGAGTCTGCTAAACCCATCGGCTACTAAGCACCAGCTCAGTAGCTCCACCATCGAGTAGCAGGAGCACTTCTGCGCTTACCTGTCTAGCTCCAATCTTCCAGTCTAACTTTACCCACAAGTGGATAAACTTGCCATAATGAGGCAACTTGTCACCCTTCTGCCTCCTCGCTTGTCTTAGGAACTTAGTCATCGTGGCTTACAAATTTTGATCTCGTGCCTTTCAACACAAGAGCGGCCACAGTGCGTCGATAACGTTGAGGTATTGGGAGGCGTTTCATCAATAGCTAGGGTGTCTACTATCACACCAGCATGATTTCGGGTACTAAACCCTCCCAGGTAAACCTGGAAATAACACTTTTCACTTGATCAAGTCCAGCGTGAACCAATTCTGGTTGTACTAAATATAACAATTCTCCACGAGTTCGGTAGAGGTCCACTGTCAGACCGGTTCCAAGCTAAGCATCCTTGCTTCCCCAATGTCAAGCATCTTCTCCAGTAAGACCTCACTCAGCCTCAGCCGACAAATGTCCTATGACTTGCCCATCCAGCTAAGAAAACCCTGTAAGAAATACGTATAACTAGAACAAAGGAAATGACCAGAAATTGAACCAAGGGGAGATAGCCTAGTCTACCGCACATGACCCGCAACATCTATCTGCCCACACCACCTGTGTGTAGTCAGTATCAGGGTCCTTTACGCAGTAGTGGGGTACTTACCCATCCCAGGAGCCACTTCCGCAGTTCCTTTCCATCCATCCCTCATAGGTCTATGGATACGGGTTAGTAAGGTGATACCTTAAGCAGAATAGGTTCTTACCTATTCCGAGCTGTCAGTATCAACCTCAATGATCTGAGGGGATGCCTGTCGGACTTCTAGTATCTTTGACGAGGAAACCAGGTGTGGCGCTTCAATGCACTTTAGCCATCTCTCCATAACCTAGGACTTGCTTACCGGGGCGGACCTTTAAAACCCACCAGCCTGTTGGGACGAATTAACCACTGGGGACGCCACGGTATACTTTCTCCAGAAGTGACCAGTTTGTCCACACTTGGTGCACTGGTTATACTTTATCCCATGTTCCATCAAAGTCGACAGGATTTCTTTATGCGCTATTGCATGCTCAGAAGTCGCCGGCTTTGCCTGTTTCCCCGCACGGAAATTAGTAGGTTTGTCAGGCCTCTGGTTCTGTCTGCCCCAACATTTTTCCTTCTTTTTAAACCTTCCGCAAATTGATAACCTATCGCTTTTCTTATCCCTTGGCTGAGACCGTTGGACCGGATGGATAGCATGGTTCCTGAAGTGAGTGTTGTCGTCCAGCATGTGTCCAACTTTCCAAAGAAGGTCAAAGTAGTGATTCAAGTCGGTTGGATAGGGCTCCTTGAATACCCACACATTCCGATCGTCTTGGGTAATACCAGACAGTACTTTATCTTGTACCTACACTAAGTCTGTATAGCTAAGCTTATACATGTAGTCAATTATCTTGTGTAGGTACTTATTGATGTGATGTGGCTTCTTCACTAGGTCTCACCACTCAAGAAGGAATCGCTCTTATTCCACTTGGTCAATACCAAAACTCTATTTAAGCTATTCCCGGAATCCCTTCCATGTTCTCTACGGGTCACTGTTGTTAAGAGGAACTCCAGTACGCTTGGCTGCCTCCTTATTGATGCGGGAGTGCAGCCTGGGATACCATGTTCGGGCAGTGTCTTCTAAATGGGGGATCACCAGGTTTACCTTGTCCATATCGGTCAACCTGCACCAGGCGAAATACTCGAACTTAACCTCCACCAGCATCAGGAAGCTGGCGAGTTTGGTGATCTGCCACTCAATTGCCGGAATGCGACTCCGCTTTTCTGGCTTCTTCTGCCACTATCTGGAGGATGGCGGTGAGGTCAGTCTGCCCTGTAGTTTCCGCAATAGCTTCTTAGCACGGCGGTTCCACCGCCGCTTCTTCTCGTCGCTCCCATCATCCTGGCAAGCACTGAGAAAGGGGGTCAAATCACCATGAGAATCGGCAGTATCATTATCTGAACTGTCATGGTCAGAGTCCCCTGGGTCTCCTCCCGCTCCTGCTGGAACACCGCCAGGTGGCACATTTACGTCTCAACTACCCTCTACATTTCCACTGGGGGTTTCCCGTGGTCTGTTGTACCCATCAAACTGTTCCTCCTGGCCATCCTGATTCCCATCCATAGGGGGGTTAGCCCCTGATGGTACTGATGCCGGTAGTGGAACAGGGTGTCGCCCACTCTCAGGAGTGGGGTTAGGAGACCCCTGAGTTATTCGTAGAAATGCATGAAGCTCGGGAGAGCTCAAGGGTTGTATTGGGGACCTAGTGTGCCTCCATGACCCACAATACCTACATGTTGGTCATCTATCTCCTTCCTTCTGCCTTCTTCCATACCTTACCGGGGTCCCTTGTTCCTTCCTGCACCTGTATGTGTGGTAATGAATACACCCCATGCGGGTCCCTTCTGATTTGCAGCCTGACTGACACATCCCGTCTTGGCTGTCCGACTTGCCACTTGTCATTGTGGGGAGGACCCAAGGTAGAGTTGGTTTCGAGGGGGCAGAGGGAATCACAGGTGCCCCAGGAACAGAGCGAGCAGGTGTCCCAGGTCTGGGGATTGTAGTCCCCCATGATTGCGCCATGGGTGCCCACTCTTCCTGGCATCTTACCTTTTCAAAAGGTCCTGGTGACGCCATGGACAGTGGCCAGAACCCTGGGGTAGTGAATACTGCTGGTGGGAAGGCTGTGGCAGGAAAGGTATCAGGGTCAGACAACGAAACTGGTAGTGGTGTGGGTCTTGGGCTACGATGGGAGGTATAGGAGTTTCAACTGAAGGAGTTGCAGGGGAATTGATAGGAGCAGGGATTGGACAAAGAGTGGGGTCAGGTGTATCTGATGCCGTGATACCCTTTGGCTTCGACGTTCTTTTCTTGGCACGATGTCCATCAGTTGGTCCAATTGCCGGATTTCCCGAATGACTGTGGGCAATTGAGGAGGGAATGGATAGAAAGCTTGTGGATGCTCTTATGAAGGAAGAGGTGTGGCTGTGGCCTTTACCCTTCAGACTTTCCAGCATTCATATGCGCACAGGGCTTAGGTACGCCCTCCACTGCTTATCCCTAGCTCTCATGGCCAATTCCATCCCTAAATTCTTGGGTTTGGTATGGACGAGTGGAAGTCAGGACGCCGCCTCTCTCATCAGCACATCGTTTTCAGGATCTATACTATACCCTCCCTCCAAGGCCTTCTCCAATGCTGTTATACAATCCTTCAAAGTCTTTTGATTATTCAGCATTCGCAGGTATGTCTCCTGCTGCACTTTCACCCATTCCACCTCTGCCGTAGTAATCTGTTCGCGGAACACCTGTTGTCACTAGTTGTTCTGTTTTCGCATTTCTCGCATTGCTTCGTCAAGGGACTTAGCTACCTCACGGACGGTGTAACGTTTGATGACCACGTGTGAGAATTGACCAAAGTGGATGCCTCGCGGCGGTGGAGGGGTTATCTTGTGCACAAGAGTGGAGTCTTAGAAAAAGGAAAGCGCAGCAGTGGGAGGGTCTGTAATCATAAGATCAACACATTCATCAGGTAACTGAATAGGGGCAGCCTCTAAAAGCGACTAGTGACCATCATATTCAATACCATGAACATCTGCGAAAACTGATGTGCGAAACGTGTTGGCGGCATTCTTGTCAAGGGCAATCACTGATTCTGAATTGGATTCCATTGCGGTTCGACGTTGGGTACGAGCCATTGCGCTTCCCACCCTGGGCTACATGTTCTAGACATGGTTACCAGTATTCAGGCAAGGTCCATACCAAATGTCAGAAAGAATTAATCTGGAGAAGAGTTAAGCAAGGGCGTCGCTTAATGATATACTGCAACCAGGGCACACTTATGACGATGGATCCCAATGTTACAACCACAGTAAACAACTTCAAACTTATCACCAAAGGTTCGCACAGATGCAACAGTAAAGTAAACTGTAAAACCAGATGTCATGAAGCCTGGTGCTTCACTCAATTACGCTCTCGCATGGATTGATTGTTGGAGTACGAGAGTTCTCGCATAGATTTTTTGGTAGTTTTATGTTATACCAGAAGCTCTCCCATCGGTTTACTATGACTATTCGCAAACGCCCTTCTCCACTAAGCGTGGTCTGACACGTCTCCTGGCAGACCCTTTGGGCATGCATGTGTCGACACACTCTAATGGGCATTCACCTGGTACGGTTATTGTTTCTGCATTGCACTTCCATTTTGCCTGACGGAGTAAAAACCTCTTCACATCGGCGTCTTGCCAGTGGCTAACAGTCAAGACACGAGAAGAATTAGACTATTGATGTGTAATGACCCTGTATACATGAGCTATGGCAGTCGGAACATACACCCATACAGGTAGCCTGGAGGCAAACTAGGGAGGACCGGCAGGCAAGTAATAACTAGACCTGTGGAGAACCGCTAGCCCTGGCTCAGAGATGAACAGAAGTAGCTGCCCAGGTACTTAGAGACCTGGGTACTCCTGGGAGTGGTGTGAGCGTACTTAGGGACCTCTGAAGGGGCAGTTACTCAACTAAGCCGGGTAACTTGAGAAAGGACAGAAGTGTCTATCTGCAGCAATGGGATAGACAGGGTAACAGGGAAAAGTTGTCTCGTCCACCAGACCGGGTTACCCTACCCTCCGGATCAGGTTACCATGCCATGGGGCTTGGGTTACCCTGCCCGAAGTCGTATGTTACCCTGCCATTCTATTCAAAGTCCCTGGGGGAGTTTGGGAAAAATGACCGGGATGTTTGTCAGGCGAAGCCGTGAATAAGACTGGAATCTGGGATTCTGGGAGATGCTATTGGGCAGGCTACACAGCTCCGAAGCAGCTGTAAGTTGGAGAGATTATTCCTATCATACCCCTCCAGCCCTGCGTTGAGGCCCAGACATCATGGGCAAATAGTTGTATAGTTGTGTGCAGTCTAGCAAAGAAGGATCTCTGCAGACCTGCTGGCAACAGCGTATATGTCACTGCTGTCCGGTCAACCGTAAGCTGTTCATAGAACATACAAGGGGGCATCAGGTGGAAGGTGGATTACCCCCTCCCAGTTGTTCAGAGTCAAACAGACCAAGGCTGGTGGAGGTAACGGGCATTAACCGTGGGGGTCCTGAAGGTAGTCCTGGGGGGTACAGGGACGACTGGGAGAGTTTTACACCTACCAAGCCCGAAAGTGTCCACAATGCCATAGGCTCCGGAAGGGAAGTGCAGAGCCACTGGAAGCGTGATTCCTAGCACAGGTAAGGTGGATCTGAGGTAGTGGTCATGGGTAGCCCCCATTGGACCCCTCCTGGGTCACTATAGCCTGCGGTAGACACCCGAAGTCCGAGGATCGTAAATAGTAGATAGATAAACCGCTCACGGTAGCTTCAGGGGCCAAGTAGATATCAATACATATGGGAAGGGTGCCCTAGATAGTCCAGCTCATCAGGTGCCTTGACTGTCAGCCACTGGCAAGATAGTAATGCGAAGAATTTTTCACTCTGGTGGACAAAATGGAAATGCGCCGCAGAAATGATAACCACATAAGGTGAACGCCTACTACAGTGTGTCGACACATGCATGCCCAAAGGGTGTACCAGGAGATGTGTTGGACCACCCTTAGTGCAGAAGGGTGTGCTCGAATAGTTGGAGTAACCTGTGGGGGGACTTTCTGGCATAAGATAAAACTACCAAAAAGGTCTATGCGAGAACTCTCCTACTCCTACAATCAATTCTCTGGAGACCTTAATTGAGTCAAGGGCCAGGCTGAACAATGTTAAGTTTTACCGCTTCCTTTACTCTTCTATCTGTATGAACCTTTGGCAACAGGTTAGAAGTTGTTTGGTGCAGTCGCGCCCTTTAGATCCATCTTCCTAGGGGCCCCCTGTTACAGTATACCGTTAAGTGACCCTCTCGCTTAACCTATCTCCTGATTAATTGTTTTTGGCTTTCAGCGCTAACCTTGCATGAATACTGCTAACCTTGTCTGGAACAAGAAGCCCAGAATGGAAAGCGCAATGCCTAGTACCAAACTTCGAACCAGAACGGAATCCAACTTGGATTCAGACCTTGACCTTGACAAGAACTTTGCCCACGTGTTTCTTGCCATGGCTTTTGCAGATGTTCACAGTATTGAAGGGGACGGCCACCAGCCACTCTTGCAGACCGCCCCTATTCAGGTACCTGATGAATATGTTGATCCTATGATTATAGATCCTCACGCTGCGGCACTTTTGTTTTTTCATAACCCCACTCTTGTTCACAACATGAGTCCTCCACCACCAGGGGGTATCCCATTTGGTCAATTCTCTGATCGGTTCGTTGAACCTTACATCGTCCATGAGGTAGCTAAGTCCCGGGATGAAGCCAAGTAAGAAATGAGAAATGGGAATAATCAGCAGCAGTAGGTGTTCTGCAGACAGATTACTACGGAAGCAGTGGAATGGATGAAAGTGCAGCAGGAGGCATAGTTGCGGATGCTGTATGATCAGAAAGCATTGGAAGATCGCATGGAAGCATTGGAAAAGGCCTTTGCCAGAGGGTGTAGTATTAATACTGAGAATGATATGCTGATAATAGAGGGAGCGCTCCCAGTTCCACTCGTCTATACCAAACCTGAGAACTTCACAATAGAATTGGCTATGAGAGGAAGAGATGAACAGTGGAGGGCATACCTAAGCCCAGTGGGCATACGAATGCTGAATAGGCTCCAAGGCGATGGCTACAGCTACCCCTCATCCTTCCCAAGGTCATCCACAAGCTCCCTATCTATCCCCTCCTCAATCGCCCCCAGTCGTTCCTGAAGTCCAGAGATTGGACCAACTGATAGGTGTCATGTCAAGAAAAGGACATCGAAGCCACAGGGTAATATGGCACCAGATACGCCTGACCCTACTCCTCGCCCGACACCCGCTCCTATCATCTCTCCTGCAACAGCTGTGCTTGCAACTCCCATACCTTCCGTCGCGGTTCCAAAACCCATTGCTCCCATGGTCGTCCCCAGACCCACACCTCTGCCAGTCCTGTTCCCCATCCCGGACCCCTCTCCTGCCGTGCCCTTCCAACGATGGTGACCAGCGTCAGAAGGATCTTTCGAACCGATATGGTGCCAGCAAGAGCGAGCACCTGTGTCTCCATAGTGGGGACCTTTATCCCCGGACCTGGGACACTTGCCCGCTCTGTTTGTAATGGGGGAACCCCTAGGAGGATGGATCCCAAGGTTGCGACCGCACCAAACAACTTCAAACTTATCGCCAAAAGTTCACACAGATGTAAGAGTAAAGTAGACGGTAAAACTTAATATCGTTAAGCCTGACGCTTCA
>PYWC01000112.1:0-69384 GCA_003182015.1 Tuber magnatum
GGGGCTTGGGTTACCCTGCCCAAAGTCCTGAGTTACCCTACCTTTCAATATGAAGTCCCTTGGGGAGCACAGGAAAATTAACTGGAATGTTTGGCACGCAAGGCCATGCATGATACTGGAATCTGGGGTTCCGGGGGATGCTATTGTGCAAGCTACATAGCTTCGATGAAGCTGTAAATTGGAGACACTATTCCTATTATACCCCTCCGGCCCCGCGTTCAGGCCCGTACGTCATGGGCAAACGGTTGTGTAGTTGTGTGCAGCCTGGCAAAGAGGAATCTTTGGAGACATGCTTGCAACACTGTGCATGTCGCTGCCGACTCGTCGACTATAAGCTGTTCGCAGGATATATAAGGGGGTATAGGGTGGAAGGTGGAGTACCTCCTCCAAGTTATGGAGAGTAAAACGGACCAAAACCGGCGCAGTTAACGGGTGTTAACCGTGGGGGTCCCGCAGAGAGTCCTGGGCAGTGCCGGGGCGACTGGGAGAGTTTTACACCTATCAAGCCCGAAAGTGTCGCCAACACTATAGGTTCTGAAAGGGAAGTGCAGATACACTAAAAGCATGTTGCCTACCACAGGTAAGGTAGATCCCAGGTAGTGGTTATGGGTAGCACCCATTGGATCACTCCGAGACTACCATGTCCTGCGGAAGACACTGGAAGCCCGGGACCCGCAAATAGTAAATTGAGAAACTGCTCACGGTAGCTTCCGCAGTCAAATAGAGATCAATGCATATGGGAAGGGTGTCATAGATAGTCTAGTTCATGAGGTGCTGTGACTGTTAGCCACTGGCAAGACACCAATGCCCAGAGGTTTTCACTCTGGCGGGCCAAATGGAAATGCAATGCAGAAATGATAACTGCATAAGGTGAACGCCGACTAGAGTGTGTTGACACATGCATGCCCGCAGGGTGTGCCAGGAGATGTGTCGGACCACACTTAGCGGAGAAGGGTGTGCTCGAACAGTTGGAGTAAACTGATGGGGGAGTTTCTGGCATTAGATAAAACTACCTGAAAATCTATGCGAGAACTCTCCTCCTCCCACAATGAATCCTCTGGAGACCTTAATTGAGTGAAGCGTCAGGCTTAACGATATTCAGTTTTACCATTTACTTTACTCTTACGTCTGTGTGAACTTTTGGCGATAAGTTTGAAGTTGCTCCGTGCAGTCGCAACCCTGGGATCTATCTTCCTAGGGGTACCCCAGTTACAACAGGTTGTGACCTGCAGGCTTCTCTCATCCTTGTGTTGGTATCCTCGCATTCGTGTGCAACACTTGTACCCTTATGCCTTCATCATGGGGGATCGCTTCTTCATGTTCGGTGTTCATGTGCAGGATCCGCGTCTTCAGGCTCTCTCTGATTGCTTGTTCCTCCGGGATCGTCTTAATTGTTGATGCAGTTTCCAGGTACAACTGCATGCATAGTTCGCTGTTGAAGTTGATTTGGACTTTTTCGCAGTCGATATTCAGATTGTGTCGTTTTAGCTAGGGTGTTCCTAGTATGGAACAGAGTTTCTGCAAGTGCACTACTTGGAATGTCATGGCTTCATGATGTGACCCGATCTCCATTACCGCTTGTGCTGTATAGGTGATGGGTCCTGCTTTGCTTTTTTCCCTGTTGACCACCTATATGTCTCTTGGTTTCTTTAGCTTTTTCAGGGGTAGTCCCTGGGTTTTGCAGAAGTTTCTGGCCATGAAATCCTCGGTTGCTCCTGAATCGAGCATCGCCTCCGTTTCTGTTCCTTCCTCTATTGTCCAGAGTTTTATCTTAATTATAAGATGTTCGTGGTCGTTCTTGTAACAGCTTGTGTTGTTGACAGTTGCTTTATTGCCTTTTTTCATTGATAGGGGTGTCTTGTTTTTTGTGGTTGGTATATGTGCGATGCCAGGGGGTTTGCCTCTTTCCTTGTCCTGCAGACTACTCGTTGCTGCGGACTTTATTCCTTTAAAGTCTCCTGCCCTTCCGTCCTCTCCGTGGTTTCCATTTCTTGGAGTTTGGTCTCCTTTCGTCGACAGTCCTTGATGAAGTGTCCTTTCAGTCCGCATTGGAGGCATGCATCCTCTGTTCTTCTCTTCTGGTATTCCTGGTTAGACAACTATTGGAATCGCCTGTTCCTTCTTTCTGCTGTGTCCAAGTCCATCAGGTCTCCTGCTGGTGGCAGTCTGGGTGTGTTGTTCGGTCGGTAAGTCCTGTGGGTGTTACGCAGCGGAGCCGAGTGCTGTATCCCCTTGGTCCTGTGTTGGGCGTGTCTAACCAGATTGATTTTGTCTTCTTTGTGGACAGCCCATACTGCGAAGCCTTCTGCCATTCGATCGGTCTGGTCCAAGTTTATTCAGGCCTCTTGCAGCCTCCCCTTAGTACCGTCCAGGAGATGGCGGTACTCCGTGTCGTCGTCGTATTCCGCTTCGATGGATATCATGTGGTACTTATGCCAGTTGTCAGAAAAGTTGTCCTTTCCTTGTCTCATCTTCTCCAGTTTGAGCGTCACCATTTCCTTGGCGTTCCTGTCACCAAACTGGGTGTGGAGGGTTTCTTTAACGTCCTCCCTTGAGGCCCATATCCGGTCTCGTTTTCCTGCCATGTAGCGCATTATTTATTGCCCCGCTGCTTCTCTTAATAGGGACTGGGCATAGTCCACCTTAATCATGTCTTTTCTGACTCCGTAACCCTTGACCTTGAAGTATTGTTCCAACTGACTTCGGAAGTGTCCTAGTTTTTCGTGGTCTCCCTCATAGAGGTCTGGTCCCTTTGCTTTCAGTCTTCACGGCCGGTGGGCATTGAGTACCCCCAGGAACCTGGTCATCTGGTCTTCCGTCATCATCAGGGCCTGTGCCGTAGGCCTGATGGGGGCTGCTGGTGTGGCTACTGCGGCTATCCTTCTTGGACGCGGTGTTCCGTCAGGAGAACTATCTGGTGGTGAAGTTTGTGCGGATGTAAACAGACTTGCTGCTCATGAGGGTTGGCTTGCTGCTTCGCCTGAGGCATTTCGTACTCGTCCTAGGTCGCGAGTATCGTCAGTGAGATCAATATCTCCTTGATTGTCCTGGGTGAACACCGAGTTCTCTGGAGTTGCCACTCTGTCGTCGTCAGGTGTCGCAGGAGACGCAACCAAATGTTGCGGTGTAACGACCCAGCATACGTGAGCTATGGCAGCCGGAACCTACACCCATACAGGTAGCCCGGAGGCGAACTGGTAGGAACCGGCAGGCAAGTGAGTACTTGACCTACGGAGACCCGATGGCCCGGGCTCCGAGATGAGCAGACTTAGTGGACACATGTATTTAGGTACATGGCTACGCCCAAGGTTGGTGTCAGCGTACTTAGGGACCTATGAAGGGCCAATACACAGCTAGGCTGGGTAACTAGAGAAAGGCCGAGTGTGTCTATCCCCGGAAGTGGGATAGATAGGGTAACAGGAGAAAGTCCACTTGTCCACCGGACAAGATTACCCTACCCTCAGAACAGGGTTACCCTGCCTTGAGGCTTGGATTACCCTGTTCAAGGACCTGAGTTACCCTACCTGCCAATACGAAGTCCCTCGGGGAGTTTGGGAAAAATGACTGGAATGTTTGTCACACGAAGCCATGCATAATACTGGAATCTGGGGTTCCGGGAGATGCTATTGGGCGAGCTACGCAGCTACGAAGAAGCTGTAAATTGAAGACATTATTCCTATCATGCCCCTCCGGCCCCGCCTTGAGGCCCGGACGTCATGGGCAAACGGTTGCGTAGTTGTGTGCAGTCTAGCAAAGAAGGATCTTTGCAGACCTGCTTGCAACACCGTATACGTTGCTGCCGTCCGGTCGACCGTAAGCTGTTCGCAGGATATATAAGGGGGCATAGGGTGGAAGGTGGAGTACCTCCTCCAAGTTGTTCGGAGTAAAACGGACCAAAACTGACGGAGTTAACGGGAGTTAACCGTGGGGGTCCCGAAGGTAGTCCCGGGTGGTGCCGGGACGACTGGGAACGTTTTGCACCTACCACGCCCAAGGATGTCCCCAACGCCATAGGCTCTGAGAGGGAAGTGCAGAGACACTAAAAGCATGATTCCTACCGCAGGTAAGGTGTATCCGAGGTAGTGGTCATGGGTAGCGCCCATTGGATCACTCCTGGACCACCGTACCCTGCGGAAGACACCGGAAGCCCGAGACTCGTAAATAGTAGATAGATAAACCGCTCACGGTAGCTTCCGGCGTCAAGAAGAAATCAACGCGCATGGGAAGGGTGTCATAGATAGTCTAGTTCAGCAAGGGGTCTTGACAGTTAGCCACTGGCAAGTCCCCGATGCGCAGAGGTTTTCACTCCGGCGGGCAGAATGGAAATGCGCCGCAGAAACGATATGCACATATGGTGAACGCCGACTAGAGCGGGTCGACACATACATGCCCGAAGGGGGTGTCAGGAGACGTGTCGGACCGCCCTTAGCGGAGAAGGGTGTGCTCGAATAGTTGGAGTAAACTGATGGGGGAGTTTCTGGCATAAGATAAAACTACCTGAAAGTCTATGCGAGAACTCTCCTACTCCAACAATCAATCCTCTCGAGACCTTAATTGAGTGAAGCGTCAGGCTTAACGATATTAAGTTTTACCGTCTACTTTACTCTTACATCTGTGTGAACTTTTGGCGATAAGTTTGAAGTTGTTTGGTGCGGTCGCAACCTTGGGATCCATCTTCCTAGGGGTGCCCCCGTTACAGTATATCGTTAAGCGAGCTCCTCGCTTAACTCCTCTCCTGATTAATTGTTTTTCGACCTTCGGCACTGACCTTGCGTGAATACTGGTAACCTTGTCTCGAACAAGTAGCCCAGGGTGGAAAGCGCAATGGCTAGTATCGAACGTCGACCTAGAATGGAATCCAACTCGGATTCAGACCTTGACCTTGACGAGAACTCCGCCAACACATTTCGTGCTTCGGTGTTCGCGGACGTCCGCGGTATTGAATGGGACGGTCACCAATTGCTCCTGGAGGCCGCCCCTATTCAACTACCTGATGAATGTGTTGATCTTATGATTACAGACCCTCGCGCTGCGGCGCTTTCGTTCTTCCAAGACGCCGCCCTCGTCCACAACATGCTCCCTCCTCCACCGCAAGGAGTACCCTTTAGCGAGTTCTCCCGCGAGTTCGTCGAACCTTACATCGTCCGGGAGGTATCCAAGTCGATTGAGGATGCGAAGCGGGAACTGAAGAACTGGAATGCCCAGCAGCAGCAGGTGTTCCGTAAACAGATTACTACGGCAGCGGTGGAATGGATGAAGGTACAGCAGGAGGCATACCTGCGAATGTTAAGAGACCAGAAGGCATTGAAGGATCGTATGGCAGCGCTGGAAAGGGCCTTCGCGGGAGGTTATAGTATTGATGCTGAGAATGACGTACTGATGATAGAGGCGGCGCCCCCACTCCCACTTGTCCACACGAAGCTGGAGAACTTCGGGATGGAACTGGCTATGAGAGCCCGGGATGAACAGTGGAGGGCGTACCTAAGCCCCGTGGGCATACGGATGTTGGAAAGCCTCAAGGGGGAAGGATACAGTTATACCTCGTCCTTCACAAGAGCATCAACAGGCTCGCTGTCTGTCCCCTCCTCGATCGCCCGCAGTCGTTCAGGAAGTCCGGCGATTGGACCAACCGATGGGCGTCGGGTTAAGAAAAGGACGTCCAAGCCAAAGGGTATCACAGCACCAGATACACCTGACCCTACTCCTCGGCCGACCCCCGCTCCCATTAACCCCCCTGCAACACCGTCGGTTGCAACTCCCGTACCTCCTATTGCTGCCCCAAGACCCACACCTTTACCAGTTTCATTGCCCCCTCCTGATACCTTCCCTGTCGCAGCTTTCCCGCCAACAGTATCGGCTACCCCAGGGTACCGACCGCTGCGTGCGGCTTCACCTGGATTCTTTGAACAGGTCAGGCGCCAGGAAGAGCGAGCA
Organism: Tuber magnatum; assembly: GCA_003182015.1. Classification (NCBI taxonomy): domain Eukaryota; kingdom Fungi; phylum Ascomycota; class Pezizomycetes; order Pezizales; family Tuberaceae; genus Tuber; species Tuber magnatum. The sequence goes on from PYWC01000112.1 coordinate 5,935, forward strand.
CCCATGGCTCCATCACGAGGGACTCCGATCCCCGGACCTGGGACACCCGCTCGTTCCGTTCCTTGGGCACCCGTGATTCCCTCTGCCCCCTCAAAACCAACTCTTCCCTCCATCCTCCCCACGATCACTAGTGGTGAGTCGGACAGCCAAGACGAGTACTGTCTGTCGGGCTGCAAGTCGGAAGAAACCCGTATGGGGTGGATTCATTACCACACGTACGGGTGCAGGAAGGGACCACGGACCCCGGTAAGGCACCGAAGAAGACAGAAGGAGGGAGACGGACGACCAACATGTGGGTACTGTGGGTCATGGAGACACGCGGGGCCCCCAATGCAACCTTTGAGTTGTCCAGAGCTTCAGTCGTTTCTGGCGATGACTCAGGCGGCTCCGAACCCAACTCCTGAGAGTGGGCAACGACCTGTTCCACCACCGGCATCAGTACCATCAGGGGCTAACCCCCCCGAGGATGGGAATCAGGATGGCCAGGAGGAAAGGTTTGATGGGTATGATAGACCCCGCGAGACCCCAGGTGGAAATACCGGGGGTAGTGGAGGTGGAAATGGACCACCTGTCGGTGGTACTACGGGAGCAGGTGGAGATCCTGGGGACTCTGACCATGATAGCTCGGATGATGATGATGCCGATTCGCTCCCCGACTTGACCCCTTTTCTCGGCGCTCGCAAGGATGACTGGAGCGACGAGAAGAAACGACGGTGGGACCGCCGTGCTAAGAAGCTGTCAAGGGAACTACGGAGTAGGGCGGCTGCACGACCATCATCTAGACAACGGCAGAAGAAGCCGGAAAAGCTGAGCGGCATTCCGGCGTTTAAGGGAAAGGTCACCGAACTCGCCAGCTTCTTGACGCTGGTAGAGGTTAAGTTCGAGTACTTTGCTGGGTGCAGGTTGACCGATATGGACAAGGTAAACCTGGTGATCCCCCTTCTAGAAGATACTGCCCGAACATGGTATCTTGGGCTGCACTCCCACATCAATAAGGAGGCAGCCAAGCGTACCGGAGTTCCAGTTAATAACAGTAACCCGTTAAGAACGTGGAAAGGATTCCGGGAACGGCTTGAACGGAGTTTCGGCGGTGACCAAGCGGAACGAGACCGATCCCTCCTTGAGTGGCGAGACCTAGTGATGAAGCCACATCACATCGATGAGTACCTGGACAAGATAATTGACTATATGTATAAGCTTAGCTATACAGACCCTGTGCAGGTACGAGATAAGGTACGGTCGGGCATTACTCAAGAAGTGAGGAACGCGTGGGCACTGAAGGAGCCCCATCCCACCGACTTGAACGACTACCTTGATCTTCTTCGGAAGGTTGGACACACACTGGAAGACAACACCCGGTTCAGCAACCGAGTTATCCACCCTGTCCAACGGTCTCAACCAACGGACAAGAAGGAGGATAGGTCCTCAACTTCCGGAAGGTTTAAAAAGAAGGATAAAGGTTCGGGCAGACAGAACCAGCGGTCTGCCAAACCTACTAATTTCAATGCGGGGAAACAGGCAAAGCCGGGGACTTCTGAGTATGCCCTGGCGCATAAGGAAATCCCGTCGACTTTGACCGAACGTCGGAGAAAGCACAACCAGTGCACCAAGTGTGGACAAACGGGTCACTTTTGGAGAAAGTGCACCGCGACGTCCCCAGTCGTTAGTTCGTCCAAACAGGCTCGTGGGTTGAAACGGTCAGCCCCGGTAAGCGAGCCCTCAGGTACGGACAAGCGACTAAAGCGCATTGAAGCGCCACCTCCGGCTACCTCGTCAAAGATACTTGAAGTCCGACAGGCATCACCTCAGATTATGGAGGTTGATACTGACGGCTCAGAATAGGTAAGACCCCATTCTGTGAAAGGTATAACCTTAATAACCTGTATCCATAGACCCCTGCGGGAGGGATGGAAAGGAGCCCCGGAAGTGGCTTCTGGGATGGGTAAGTACCCCTCTACTGCATGAACGACCCTGATGCTGACTACACCCAGGTGGTGTGGGCAGATAGATGTTGAGGGCCGTGTGCGGTGGACAGGGTGATCTCTCCTTTGTGGGTTTTCAGGTTATTTCCTTTGTTCTAGTTATTTGTATTTCTTTCAGGATTTCTTTACTGGGACGGACAAGTCATAGGGTATTATTTTCGGTTGAGGCTGGGAGAGATCTCGCTCGCGGAGACGCTCGACATTGGGGAAGCAAGGTTGCTTCGCTTGGAACCGGTCCAACAGCGGACTTCTACCCACCTCGGGAAAATTTGTTATGTTTAGTACAAGCGGGATTAGTTCAGGCTGGACTTGATTGAATAAATGATACTATGATCAAGTTTACCTGAGGAGGGTTTAGTACCCGAAATCATGCTGGCGTGATAGTAAACACCCTAGCTATTGATAAAACGATTCCCAATCCCTTAACGTTTACCGACCCGTTGTGGCCGCTCTTGTGTCGAAAGGCAAGAGATCAGAATTAGTAAGCCAAGATGACTAAGTCCCTGAGACAAGTGAAGAGGCAGAAGCGTGATAACTTGCCTCGCCATACCAAGTCTATCCACCTGAGGGTAAGGCTAGACTGGAAGATTGGAGCTAGACAGGTAAGCGCTGAGGCGCTCCTGCTACTCGACAGTGGAGCTACTGGGCCAGTGCTTAGTAGCCGATGGGTTAAACAAACGCAGGCACCATGTGTCCGACGAAAGGTACATGTGCCGATAAGCGACGCAAGCGGTAATCACATTCCGGGGTCAGGTCTGCACTATACCAAATCATTGGACATGAGAATAGGCGACCACCATAACGAAATGCGGTTTGAAGTCGCGGACATGCCCGACACCAAGGTGGACGGGTACCTACCTATGTCTTGGTTGAAGGACCATAATCCCGACATAGATTGGAAAACAGGATCACTAACCTGGCGCTCAGATTTCTGCAAGGCTAATTGCCTGGCAGAGCAGGGGCGGTTAGTGTTCATGACCGATGAAGAGTTGCTAGCTGAAGACCCTAGTAATGTGTACCTGTTGGGAATTGTACAATTCTCCGATGAGGAAGGTGCTGACATTACTGTCAAGCTACTCCCTGAGTATAAGGACTACGGGGACATCTTCAGTCAAGAACGGATTGAGGCCTTGCCGGAGCACTCAAAGTATGACCACACGATCGAGTTGCTACCCGGGACTCAACCTCCGTTTGGGCCTATCTATCCGTTATCGGAAAAGGAGCTTAAGGCACTCCGGGAATATCTCAATGACATGCTGCGAACGGGGAAGCTACGGCGATCCAGTTCCTCAGCAGCAGCCCCTATCCTCTTTGTGCCAAAACCAGATGGTACATTAAGACTGGTAATAGATTACCGAGGGCTGAACAAAATCACGGTGAAGAGCAAGTACCCTCTACCGCTGATGAATGAACTGCGAGATAGGTTAGGAAAAGCCGTTGTGTTCACTAAGTTGGACTTGAAAAACGGCTACTATCTTCTGAGGATGGCAGAAGGTGAGGAATGGAAGACGGCCTTCCGGTGCAGATATGGACTGTATGAATACACGGTCATGCCGTTTGGGTTATGTAATGCCCCGGCAACTTTCCAGAGCATGATAAATGAGGTCTTTCGAGATCTCATGGATGAAGGAGTCATCGCGTATATGGATGACATCCTGATCTACTCCGAAACTATGGAAGAGCACGTCGCGATGGTAAGGCGTGTAATGGAGAAATTGCGGAAAGCTAGACTATGTGTAAGTATGAAGAAGTCCAGTTTCCACCAACGGGAGGTTGAATTCCTCGGATATAGGATCTCCGATATGGGGATCTCTATGTTGTCGGAAAAGGTGCAGACAATCAAAGACTGGGCACCTCCGACATGCGTCGTCGACGTTCAAAGCTTTATGGGCTTTGCCAACTTCTATCGTCGGTTCATAGAAGGGTTCAGCAAGATAGCGAAACCCCTCACGGACTTGACAAAGAAGGATGTCCGATGGGAATGGACACCTGCATGTGAGCAGGCCTTCAATCATTTAAAGGAAGCGTTCACGTCCAAACCTATCCTAGCACATTTTGACCCTGAACGGCCAACACGGCTAGAAACCGACGCTAGTGACTTTGCATTAGGAGCCGTTCTCTCCCAGTTATGTGAGGATGAGAGATGGCATCCGGTGGCCTACCATAGTAGGAAGTTTCACCCAGCAGAGATTAATTATGATGTCCATGACAAGGAAATGACAGCCATCGTGGCGGCGTTCAAGGAATGGGATCATTTGCTACGCTCGGTAACGGACCAGTTGGTGATCTATACGGATCATAAGAACTTGGAGTACTTCAATAGTACCAAGGTCCTTAACCGAAGGCAGCACCGCTGGGCTGAATTCCTGCAACCATTTAACTTCAAGGTGGTTTACCGAGAAGGACGGTTGAATGAGAAGGCGGATGCTTTGTCGCGGCGTAGGGACTACCGCCCTGAAGGGGGGAGTGATTTTCCGCCACAGTCGTTTTTTCGCCCCGGACAGTGGGTCGGGAGCCAGGAACGGGACATCTTGCGACCACAGGTGTTGCAAGTGTGCCAGGGATTTCGGCTCAAGTCGTCCTTTTTGGATCAGTTGCGGGTAGCGATAAGCGAAGACCAGGAGTACTTAAGGATCCTGAAGGCAACAGCTGCAGGTGACAAAGAGGTCGACCGACATTTCACGACGGAAAAGGGCTTACTCCTGTACAAGAACAGGTGGTATGTTCCCAAGGGTCAGAATCTGAAGCAGACAATCATGAAGGCAGAACATGACTCCCGAATCGCGGGACACTTCGGGACTTACAAAACCATTGGCAGGGTGAGGGCTAACTTCTACTGGCCTAAGATGGATGAGCATATCACTGACTATGTGCGGACATGTGATGCATGCCAAAGAAATAAATCCATCAGGCACAAGAAGTTCGGGCTGCTGGAACCTATCGATGTTCCTATGCGGCCTTGGACAGCAATTTCAATGGATTTCATTGTCGCGCTGCCAGAGTCCGAAGGGTATACCAAGATCTGGGTCATAGTAGACAGGTTTTCGAAAATGGCCCATTTCATACCCCTGACCACTGAGGTACCTATCAAGGAGCTTGCCTTGATATTCCTGAAGGAGGTTTGGCGCCTTCATGGACTGCCAGAGTCAATCATCTCCGACCGAGATAGCCGATTCACATCCAAGTTCTGGATGAGTCTGATGCACTTGCTGCAAGTGAAACTAAACGTTTCGACTGCATTCCACCCAGAGACTGATGGGCAAACCGAGAGGGTTAATCAGACACTGGAGCAGTACTTGCGTAGTTACTGTTCCTATCAACAGGATGACTGGGTCTCGCTGCTACCCCTTGCGGAGTATGCGTATAACACCTCAACATCAGAATCCACCAGGTTGTCACCATTTGAGATCAATTATGGGTTCAACCCACGGACAAACTGGTCGGGTGTTGTGTCTGACAACCAAGGGATACACCCAAGTAGTGAACTCTTGGTTAAGGAATGGGAAGGAACCTGGCAACAGATTCGAGAAACGATTCAACGGGCACAGGAAAGGCAGCGGAAATGGCATGACCAGAAACGGCTGCCATCCCCGGACTATGTTACCTTGGAAGATGTGGCTGCTGGGCGGGCTAAGAAAGCGGACCGCGTGATGTTGAACCGGAAGAACATCCGCACCAAGCGTCCCATGGAGAAGCTGGACCACCGGATGTTTGGCCCTTTCGTGGTCAAACGTCGGGTGGGTACCCGAGCATACGAACTCCAATTGCCCACCCGATGGAGCATCCACCCGGTTTTCAATGTCACGCTGCTGGAACCCTATCGCGAGGATCCGGAATCGGGTAGGATCAAGGAGATCCCTACCCCAGAGCTCGTGGACAATGAGCCCAGTTACGTCATCGAAGCTGTTGTGGACAGTCGCTGGTATGGTGGAACAAAGGCGAAGTTTCCGTCGCGCTTTGTCCAGTACCTGGTTTCATGGGAAGGCTATGGAGCTGAGGAGAACTCATGGGAGCCCTATGAGATGCTAGAAGGGACAGGCTTACAGGCCATGCTAGATTTCCACCAAAGATATCCGTCCAAGCCCAGGGACCATCGGGTCTTGGGGGAATCGAGTCGTGGAAACAAAAGACGACGCTAAACGGTCCGGGACGGACCGTAGAGAAGAGGGGAGTGATGTAACGACCCAGCATACGTGAGCTATGGCAGCCGGAACCTACACCCATACAGGTAGCCCGGAGGCGAACTGGTAGGAACCGGCAGGCAAGTGAGTACTTGACCTACGGAGACCCGATGGCCCGGGCTCCGAGATGAGCAGACTTAGTGGACACAAGTATTTAGGTACATGGCTACGCCCAAGGTTGGTGTCAGCGTACTTAGGGACCTATGAAGGGCCAATACACAGCTAGGCTGGGTAACTAGAGAAAGGCCGAGTGTGTCTATCCCCGGAAGTGGGATAGATAGGGTAACAGGAGAAAATCCACTTGTCCACCGGACAAGATTACCCTACCCTCAGAACAGGGTTACCCTGCCTTGAGGCTTGGATTACCCTGTTCAAGGGCCTGAGTTACCCTACCTGCCAATACGAAGTCCCTCGGGGAGTTTGGGAAAAATGACTGGAATGTTTGTCACACGAAGCCATGCATAATACTGGAATCTGGGGTTCCGGGAGATGCTATTGGGCGAGCTACGCAGCTACGAAGAAGCTGTAAATTGAAGACATTATTCCTATCATGCCCCTCCGGCCCCGCCTTGAGGCCCGGACGTCATGGGCAAACGGTTGTGTAGTTGTGTGCAGTCTAGCAAAGGAGGATCTTTGGAGACCTGCTTGCAACACCGTATACGTTGCTGCCGTCCGGTCGACCGTAAGCTGTTCGCAGGATATATAAGGGGGCATAGGGTGGAAGGTGGAGTACCTCCTCCAAGTTGTTCGGAGTAAAACGGACCAAAACTGACGGAGTTAACGGGAGTTAACCGTGGGGGTCCCGAAGGTAGTCCCGGGTGGTGCCGGGACGACTGGGAACGTTTTGCACCTACCACGCCCAAGGATGTCCCCAACGCCATAGGCTCTGAGAGGGAAGTGCAGAGACACTAAAAGCATGATTCCTACCGCAGGTAAGGTGTATCCGAGGTAGTGGTCGTGGGTAGCGCCCATTGGATCACTCCTGGACCACCGTACCCTGCGGAAGACACCGGAAGCCCGAGACTCGTAAATAGTAGATAGATAAACCGCTCACGGTAGCTTCCGGCGTCAAGAAGAAATCAACGCGCATGGGAAGGGTGTCATAGATAGTCTAGTTCAGCAAGGGGTCTTGACAGTTAGCCACTGGCAAGTCCCCGATGCGCAGAGGTTTTCACTCCGGCGGGCAGAATGGAAATGCGCCGCAGAAACGATATGCACATATGGTGAACGCCGACTAGAGCGGGTCGACACATACATGCCCGAAGGGGGTGTCAGGAGACGTGTCGGACCGCCCTTAGCGGAGAAGGGTGTGCTCGAATAGTTGGAGTAAACTGATGGGGGAGTTTCTGGCATAAGATAAAACTACCTGAAAGTCTATGCGAGAACTCTCCTACTCCAACAATCAATCCTCTCGAGACCTTAATTGAGTGAAGCGTCAAGCTTAACGATATTAAGTTTAACCATATACTTTACTCTTACATTTGTGTGAACTTTTGGCGATAAGTTTGAAGTTGTTTGGTGCGGTCGCAACCTTGGGATCCATCTTCCTAGGGGTGCCCCCGTTACATGCGGTTTCCTACTACTCGTGTTACTCGCGACATGTAATGATCTTGGTTGGTTCTTCTGAACTGTGCTACGCTGTGTCCTAGAGCTCCTCGACTCCCTAGGCCCTATCGTAGTATTCTCATGTAAGAATTGGTTTCTCACCAGTGTCGAGAGTATCGGTCTTTGATTCAGTTAATACGATCCCAGTAGCAGATAGGTTCTTGACTCTAAGGCGGATCCGTCTAGTGGAAAAGATTGGAGCATAAAGGTTTTCGTATTGTAAAGATCGTAAAGGAGTAGATAAGAAATAACAGTAGATGGTTGCCCCAAGAGCTAATCCATCTGTGAAAACCCGGCTTTTATATAGGCCTCTTCCTGCAACCCTAACCCTGCCCTGCTCCTCAAGGGAGGACAGGTGCGAAATCCATCACGTGACTTAAACAGTCATGTGCACAAACATAAACCATCCCATGACCTCTAAGTGACGTCATGTGCGAAAACCTAAATCAAACACAATATAAATAAACCAACCCCATGACCTACTAACGAGGTCACGTGCAAACCATAAATGAGTCTGCCTTGCCAGTAAGCCTTACCAGCCTGCCCAGACTCTTCCCATGATGTCAACTATATGTCATCTGCGAAAATACACTCAGTATAAACGAGCCCCATGACCTGTTAATGAGGTCATGTGCGTGAAAGAGTAACTTAACTGTATGACGTCTAAACGACGTCACATGTGAAACCTGTTTCCTCACCGCCATCACCTGGCTAGTGCTCCTCTAGCCAGATCGTGACATCTCAGACATAATTACCAGTGGTCAGAGTTTGTGTCTCTTTATTTCAACCAAACCCACAAGTCTCACACAGCCCATAAAAGACTTCATATTGTTGTTTAATCTATATTTATAATTTTACAAAATTAGTCTTATAACCCAACATATAGAAGTATTAAGAAATCAACCTATATGCTTTATATGACTTTTAACCTAGTCTATATCAATAGAAATACTGAAACTTATATGATAGGCCTTAGATGCTGCTTGCCAAGCTTATACCTTCAACCCATTTCCTGCTTGGTGTCCTGATAGTACTTGGTTAAGAAGTTCATCAATTAATACCTTATGTTTCATATCGCCCCAAGTGGCTCTATCTTTTCTTTATGAAAACCTTGTCTAGAGGTGTTGTGTACAGTATATTTGGAGAAAGAATAACACTATCAATATAATAAAAGTGATGGCAAGAGTTTGCTGATTAGGCATATAGGAAAGTAAATTAGGAAAACTTATGAACTATTGTGTTATTTATAAATGACTTAGTTGAGTGCAAATAGTATTTCATATAGGGTTTAAATATTTTAGGGTAAAATATATAAATTTGTTCTTGAAAGTCCAGACTTTATATTCTGATCTAATCCTAATCTTACAATCCTAGTATAATCCTGGCAAGCCAAACACAACTGGACTTAAAGTCCAAACTAGTGGTTTAATCCAGATTTTTAGTCCTAATTCTGGCAAGCCAAATGTAGCCTAGGACATTTGAGTAGACTTTGGCTTATAGATATTAAACTAGATAGATAGAGAAGAGAAAAAAAAGATATGACAAGATAAATTTATTGTAAATGAAAATTTAGATATTTGGAAAATAAGTAACATAAAGTCTACCTTAATCCCACTTCTGGTTTGAGTATTATAGATAAGAGAAAAGTTAGTCAAATAATAACTAATTTAGTGGTCTTGATAGTTAGAAATATAGTTTATTTTAACTTCTTTCAATTATTCTTAATTCTAGTTCGGCTACTTGTAGAAAGTCATATTAGAATCTACTATTTCAATTTATAATTTGTATTATATAGGTACTATTTTGTAAAAAGGTGAACAATAGTATTTGTAGGCTTTTTAGTTGCAACGACTTTTAGTTTGCCTAGCAATCAAGGTCATCTTGGGAAAACAGCAAAAACATTTCTTTCCAACTGAAATTGAAATAACATCACAACTAGAATAGGAAAAGACTTATAAATTAACTAGGAATACAACATATCTTTATCTTAATAATTCTACATAAAAATATTTCATTTTTTATAAGCATCTTATTTTCTTATATAGAGTTTAAAGTTTTGAGTATAAAAATAGTTAGAAACATATATTGATTCAGGTTTTAGCTGTTAACTCTCTTGTGCCTATTTCTTAATTCTAGAAAATGATCAGACTGTCTTTTTGCTGGAACTTGAGATACTTCAGTGAAGTTTTGTTCAAGTTGGTGTACTATATTGTTCCTTATTAGTGGATTTAATTGAACTATTATAACTGAAAAACACAAGCAATTTAGAGCTTACCTGTAGCAGACTTTGCTCTATGCAATTGACTACTCTCATCAAACTTTAACTTATTTGGATTGGCTGTAAGTGTATTTTTTTTGGTGAATGGTTGATATTATTCTTTCCTCAGGATTTAAATAGTACCAGTTGTTATAATACTCAGGAGGAATATAGCATGCATATTCATTCTAGAGATCATGACACTTTTCTGTATTGAACCCAATTGTAACGGGGGCACCCCTAGGAAGATGGATCCCAAGGTTGCGACCGCACCAAACAACTTCAAACTTATCGCGAAAGGTTCACACAGATGTAAGAGTAATGTAGAGGGTAAAACTTAATATCGTTAAGCCTGACGCTTCACTCAATTAAGGTCTCGAGAGGATTGATTGTTGGAGTAGGAGAGTTCTCGCATAGACTTTCAGGTAGTTTTATCTTATGCCAGAAACTCCCCCATCAGTTTACTCCAACTGTTCGAGCACACCCTTCTCCGCTAAGGGCGGTCCGACACGTCTCCTGACACCCCTTCCGGGCATGTATGTGTCGACCCGCTCTAGTCGGCGTTCACCATATGTGCATATCGTTTCTGCGGCGCATTTCCATTCTGCCCGCCGGAGTGAAAACCTCTGCGCATCGGGGACTTGCCAGTGGCTAACTGTCAAGACCCCTTGCTGAACTAGACTATCTATGACACCCTTCCCATGCGCGTTGATTTCTTCTTGACGCCGGAAGCTACCGTGAGCGGTTTATCTATCTACTATTTACGAGTCTCGGGCTTCCGGTGTCTTCCGCAGGGTACGGTGGTCCAGGAGTGATCCAATGGGCGCTACCCACGACCACTACCTCGGATACACCTTACCTGCGGTAGGAATCATGCTTTTAGTGTCTCTGCACTTCCCTCTCAGAGCCTATGGCGTTGGGGACATCCTTGGGCGTGGTAGGTGCAAAACGTTCCCAGTCGTCCCGGCACCACCCGGGACTACCTTCGGGACCCCCACGGTTAACTCCCGTTAACTCCGTCAGTTTTGGTCCGTTTTACTCCGAACAACTTGGAGGAGGTACTCCACCTTCCACCCTATGCCCCCTTGTATATCCTGCGAACAGCTTACGGTCGACCGGACGGCAGCAACGTATACGGTGTTGCAAGCGGGTCTCCAAAGATCCTCCTTTGCTAGACTGCACACAACTACGCAACCGTTTGCCCATGACGTCCGGGCCTCAAGGCGGGGCCGGAGGGGCATGATAGGAATAATGTCTCCAATTTACAGCTTCTTCGTAGCTGCGTAGCTCGCCCAATAGCATCTCCCGGAACCCCAGATTCCAGTATTATGCATGGCTTCGTGTGACAAACATTCCAGTCATTTTTCCCAAACTCCCCGAGGGACTTCGTATTGGCAGGTAGGGTAACTCAGATCCTTGAACAGGGTAATCCAAGCCTCAAGGCAGGGTAACCCTGTTCTGAGGGTAGGGTAATCTTGTCCGGTGGACAAGTGGATTTTCTCCTGTTACCCTATCTATCCCACTTCCGGGGATAGACACACTCGGCCTTTCTCTAGTTACCCAGCCTAGCTGTGTATTGGCCCTTCATAGGTCCCTAAGTACGCTGACACCAACCTTGGGCGTAGCCATGTACCTAAATACTTGTGTCCACTAAGTCTGCTCATCTCGGAGCCCGGGCCATCGGGTCTCCGTAGGTCAAGTACTCACTTGCCTGCCGGTTCCTACCAGTTCGCCTCCGAGCTACCTGTATGGGTGTAGGTTCCGGCTGCCATAGCCCACGTATGCTGGGTCATTACACCAATATCAGTTGTTCCCACTAGCTGAATACCTAGTAATTCCTGTCAATCAAAGTCCTTTTCCCAGAGATCAAAACTTAACAACTAGTCCTGTAACAGGTATTTCATATCTACAATTCCAGGAGTACAAGCACCAAATTAGAAGAAATAATAATATTGAATTCCATTAAGTGGTTTGAGGAAAGGAGTAAGAGCAGATTCCAAATCCTGAAAGATTATTGCTGCTGGGTCAGCATAAAACCACACGGCCTTAACCTTTTCAGACTAATTAGTTGTGTCTGCCAGTATAGCATATGAGTTTTGTGTTCTGATATCAGTTTTTTTTGTTTTTTGTTTTACGGTTCCAAAGCCTTGGTCTACACTGTTTCTAGTATACGTTTTAATTTGAAATCTCAAGCTATTTCTTCTATCGCTTGAGTTGCTGTAAACTAGACTAAGTACCAAATCAAAGTCTTGTTCTTATTTTGGCCTTTACAATTATTAGCCCAAAGATGAATCTTGAGTTTAATATATTGAGTGGTTATCAGAAAACAATATAAGATAGATATAACTCGCTTTGCTTCTTTGCCAGGTTGTGCTTCAGTAAACATCGTATAATAGTATTGATCAATTGCATTATATACTATACTAGGAACATATAACTTGAATGGAGACTAGTAGTACCATTAAGATAGTTATTGAGGCACATGAGATATTTCAACAACTTGCTGAAAGTCAAATGAAAAGTAGCTGGTATAATGTTTCCCACCTGTCAGTGTACTTCCTAATACGGGTAACAATACCTGAGTCTCAATTGTATAAGACATTGCTTCTGCTTCTGAGTCAGATAGCTAAGTACTCACGGCTCCTATCTTATAACTAGTTCGTGATAGTATGTGCCCAAAGTTGTCACTTAGGCGAAGAATAAAGTAATAATGTTATAGGTAAGAAGATACAATGATAATAGTGTGAAGAGCTTATGCTTTTAAATTCTAGTAACCCCTTTTATGCTTACTCTGCATGCTAACTTTAATCCTGTGACTCCTAGCTGCAAGCCACCTCCTCTAGTGATATGTGCTACCTACATCACATGTGTGAAACCCATGACTTACTATGCAAGGTGTGAGCAAAGGTCATAATATTATATAACTTAGAATCAGGAGTCGCTCAAACATATCAACCAATCAAAACATATCAATAACTCACAAATATAAGTTATGTAAGACCCTATCAGTTAGTAAGCTATAGTGTGAAAGCCTAACTAATCTGCCTTACTAGTAAGCCTAACTAAAACGTTTCAACTGTAACGGGGGCACTCCTAGGAAGATGAATCCCCAGGTTGCGACCGCACCAAACAACTTCAAACTTATCGCCAAAAGTTCACACAGATGTAAGAGTAAAGTAGAGGGTAAAACTTAATATCGTTAAGCCTGACGCTTCACTCAATTAAGGTCTCGAGAGGATTGATTGTTGGAGTAGGAGAGTTCTCGCATAGACTTTCAGGTAGTTTTATCTTATGCCAGAAACTCCCCCATCAGTTTACTCCAACTGTTCGAGTACACCCTTCTCCGCTAAGGGCGGTCCGACACGTCTCTTGACACCCCCTTCGGGCATGTATGTGTCGACACGCTCTAGTCGGCGTTCACCATATGCGGTTATCGTTTCTGCGGTGCATTTCCATTTTGTCCGCCGGAGTGAAAACCTTTGCGCATCGGCGTCTTGCCAGTGGCTAACAGTCAAGACGCCGCATGAACTAGACTATCTATGACACCCTTCCCATATGCATGGATCTCTACTTGACCTCAGAAGCTACCGTGAGCGCTTTATCTATCTACTATTTACGAGTCTCGGGCTTCCGGTGTCTTCCGCAGGGTACGGTGGTCCAGGAGTGATCCAATGGGCGCTACCCACGACCACTACCTCGGATACACCTTACCTGCGGTAGGAATCATGCTTTTAGTGTCTCTGCACTTCCCTCTCAGAGCCTATGGCGTTGGGGACATCCTTGGGCGTGGTAGGTGCAAAACGTTCCCAGTCGTCCCGGCACCACCCGGGACTACCTTCGGGACCCCCACGGTTAACTCCCGTTAACTCCGTCAGTTTTGGTCCGTTTTACTCCGAACAACTTGGAGGAGGTACTCCACCTTCCACCCTATGCCCCCTTGTATATCCTGCGAACAGCTTACGGTCGACCGGACGGCAGCAACGTATACGGTGTTGCAAGCGGGTCTCCAAAGATCCTCCTTTGCTAGACTGCACACAACTACGCAACCGTTTGCCCATGACGTCCGGGCCTCAAGGCGGGGCCGGAGGGGCATGATAGGAATAATGTCTTCAATTTACAGCTTCTCCGTAGCTGCGTAGCTCGCCCAATAGCATCTCCCGGAACCCCAGATTCCAGTATTATGCATGGCTTCGTGTGACAAACATTCCAGTCATTTTTCCCAAACTCCCCGAGGGACTTCGTATTGGCAGGTAGGGTAACTCAGGTCCTTGAACAGGGTAATCCAAGCCTCAAGGCAGGGTAACCCTGTTCTGTGGGTAGGGTAATCTTGTCCGGTGGACAAGTGGATTTTCTCCTGTTACCCTATCTATCCCTCTTCCGGGGATAGACACACTCGGCCTTTCTCTAGTTACCCAGCCTAGCTGTGTATTGCCCCTTCATAGGTCCCTAAGTACGCTGACACCAATCTCCGGTGTAGCCATGTACCTAGATACTTGTGCCCACTAAGTCTGCTCATCTCGGAGCCCGGGCCATCGGGTCTCCGTAGGTCAAGTACTCACTTGCCTGCCAGTTCCTACCAGTTCGCCTCCGGGCTACCTGAATGGGTGTAGGTTCCGGCTGCCATAGCTCATGTATGCTGGGTCGTTACATCAACCTGTTGACCAATTCCCACTACATGCCATAACCTTGCTAAGCCACTAACCATGACAGCTAGTAGATGATTTGAAATGTTTAGTTGCTTGAATGTCAGATTTGTATGCAGTACAACAGGTATAATATTCATTACAGTAATAGTTAAGTTCTTCATTTCTTGATAACTGTATTGCAGTGAACGGAGTTTTTCTATTGATTATGTCTTCAGACTGGTCTGAATTCTCATGTAATTCTAATAGTGACTTGTGCAGAATAGCACACTCATCATATACATTCTTGAATGGCTTTCAGATTTTTATAAGACTTAGCTCAAGATGTATCTTGCTTAGCTTATACAATTTTGAAAATAATATAGGATTCTCCTAATGTCTTGGTATTCTGGAACTAAGATAGGATTAGTATATTTGTTGGTACAATGAATGAGGGACAAGGTAGACAGTTGTTTCCAATTCTATATAGTATACTAGCTTCTTACTGGTCAGCCTCCTTTTGTAGCTTCAAGTAATAATAGCTTCTGCTTCAATATCTTATAAATTTATGGGAAATTTTGTGACTTCCATAGTAATTTTAGTTGGTAACTTATTGAAAAGAGTTTGATTTCAATTACCATGCTCTTTTGGTATAAGTATTTGTATCTTTCATATATGTTGAATGAGTTTATAAAGTGTCTTTAAGGTGATATTCTAATAGGTTAAGAATACACTATGACAAACTATGCCAACGTAATGCAGGAGATGGTTGATTTTATAATGCCTCCTTTTTTCTATAGGTTCATCTTTATCTACTTCATACTATGACTCCAATACTGTTGAGTGGTTAGATAACTGTAGTAATAGGAGATACAATATCTATTCTATTTTCTGGCTTATAGGTAACTAATTGTAATTGGAAATCCATGTTATCCAAGAATCAGAATTGGCCTTTTGAGTGCAATCCTTCTAACAGCTACATGCATCCAAGAACTTCTTTAAACAGTATACAGATATAGAGAAAGAATAGCTCTCTATATAATCTATTATCAAAATTCTTTCTAATTCCAACAATTATAGGAAATCTATATACACAAGTGAAAACCAATCTATGCTGACTTGAGTCTTATCCTCACTATCACTACTTCCATACTCTCAGTTTTCAGACAAGATATCTGAAAACATATTCATATCAGAGTGTAGAAATGTAGTATCTATATTGCTATATGTTCTTGGAGAACCAATATCCAAAAACTGTATTGTCTTCTTACTATAACTTGAATTCATAGTTAGAACCCAAGTAATTATGAGGAAAAGAAATCAAACTTATAGAATAGCTAAGCAATAAAGAGGCCCTAAATTTATTAGAAACTTCTAGCTGCATTGTTATTTCTACAAACAATCAGAACAAAATATGATTTTGATTAGTGTTCTGGTGATTCAATTTATAACCCTGTATCATAGTACTGGTGCACTTGCTTATATTAGTATTATTTTATTCTGTCTGTAAAATATCTTTAATACTTTGATAGCTGAGAACTATTATAATACTAACAAATTGTAATAGCCCGTTATTCTCTTATTTTACTTTGCCTATAGTTGGCAGAACCAAGTATGATGCTAAAGCAAGTGTCATACCACTTTTTCTTTTTTTCCTGAATAATATTCCCTGATGTACTTTAACAGAATATTATAAGTTGGTATATTGAGAATAGTATTGAGTTATTCATATTTCTATAGATAAATCTACCTTTGATAATATTGAATTCTAATTTCTTGTCCATATTCACATTCTCAGTATACCTCCAGCAATAAATTCATCTTCAGTTTTACTATTATCTCAGAATTCTTCTACTAGTTTCAAATTTATTTAAGATTCTATCTCCTTTTCATGTAATTTCCTGTAGGTACTTTTGTAGTAGCCTCATTTTTTACCTTCTGACTTTGAATTGGTTTTCAAACATGAATAATATTCACGTGGCTGATCATATATCAGCTGCAAATACTCAGAGTTCCAAGGAGCTAGAAATGAAAGAATGGTGGAATTGAGCTCTGAAGTGGTTAGAGCAAGAGCCTGGAGAGACGGCAAGTGTATCAGCTAAGTAGTTTAATATAAAAGCTATAGCAATATGAATACATCAATTATAAAAGTGAAACTACTAATAGAACTCCTGTAGAATCTTCAATCAACATGGTAGTAACAAACAAATCTTAATACCAGCTCAAAGGAAGGTGCTCTCTATGTTTTGCTATCAGTAATAGGAGATAAGAATAGCAGCAACCCTATCTATTATTTTTGCAGCAATTTCCAATCTTCATCAATAAGAGAAGCAATATTCTCTATTATGAGTTTGGTTTTAGTAATGGCTCAAAGGAAATCCATGGCTACATATGATTAAGAGCACCTGATAGTACTAGTTAGAATCATAATACATACAGAAACAAACTTGCATATAATTTTTGAGAGCTATAAAAACATCTTGGAAAAGTATAGAATTCAATAAGTGAAATACATTTACAATATAGATGAATCTGGAATACAAATTGGATGTTCTGCAGGAGACCTTGTAATTGCCTCTACAGAGGTAAAGGAGTTATATACTCTAAGCCCAGAAAATTGACAGTCTCTGACAATTACTGAAATGATTTGGGCTGATAGAAGTTCTCTACCTTCACCAGTTAATCTCAGTTCTGGGGAAAAGATCACGGAGAACTGGATACATGAAAGTCTAAATAGTACAGAGGTTCTTACAGTATCTCTCATGAGATATATGGGTGAGAATATTGTACTGGCTTGGCTTAATCACTTCATCAAGCATGTTCGAGCTGGTCCTACTAAGCATTGGGGAATTCTCCTTCTTGATAGCCACTCTATCTACCATAATAATGACTTTGTTATTCAATGGTATGAGAATTATATTGTTCTTTTCCAATTTCTATCCCATCATACTCATGTCCTCCATCTTCTTGATATGGGTGTGTTTTGTTCCTTGAAGTACAACTACAATAAGACTATTCATAATGCTCTATGCTCACTTGACCTAAACTACACAATTTCTTTCTTCTTCTGAGATCTAGACAATATCTGCTGTCAAACCTTCCAGACCCATATCATTAGAAATAACTTCAAGGCTTCTAGCATTTTTCTAATCGCTTATAAGACTACTCTGAAGAAAATACATCAATAGAATTCTAAAGTAAGTAGGATTGGGGAAAGCAATCAAATTGAGTGTGAGAATACTATAGATAAAGATGGGGTATTGGAACTTCCAACTCTATCAACAACATATTTTAAAAGTCAGAAGTGAATCCAAGAATAGGTGGACAATACAGGTGTATTTAGCTCAAAGACCAAGTATCATTTCGAGCAATAGGCTGAAGGAACTGAGATCCTTCTTACTGAGGCACAGCTGGAGGAGGAAATGTACCAAAAGGTTCATAAGAGAAATCAGAAGGAAGCAGTATGTAAAAAGACATTTCTAAGTGTAATTCAAAAGAGGAAGTAATTACTAGAGAAGTTGTCCATCAAAGAAAGAAGGAGAAAGAAGAAAAAGAGAAGGCAGCAGCCATTAAAAGAGTAAAGAAGAATATACAAATTGCTGCTGTTAAAGCAACGACAGCTTTGAATCAATATAGAATTGCAGCATGAAAGTTGGGGAGGGAGCAGAAAAAAATGTCCAGAATATTACAATTCAAGTTGGGATAGTTCTACCAGACTTTTTGATACCAATTCTAGATCCAGAAAAGAACCCTACGCTAGAGGATCTTGAAACACTTCTACCTCCTCTGGATTGGTTGCAGGCTCTCTCTAGACTTTTACATATATTAATTAATGATAGAATTGAAACTATACATAAATCTTAATTTTTAAAAATAAGGATATAGGTAAAATGAGAAATGTTCAAGCTAATGCTAGTATATAATAGGTTGAGTATGAAAATCTAGTATCAAGGAGTTAGAAGGACTAAAGTGGTCATTTGGTTTTTGATATTAAATCTGATAGTGATACTGATTCTTCCTACATTTCACTAAATTCTTTTGCTGAAGATACTGATTTTATTGGCTTTAATTAATGTTTTCAAGTTTTGTATTATTTTTGTATTAGTACTATGTAGTTATAAAATATCACTTAGAAAAAAAGAAAAAAAAAGTAGTGTTACACTTACTTCAACATTATACATGGTTCTGCTGACTATGAGTGAAGCAAAATAGAAGGATAACTGACTTTTATTCTTAAAAACATTTGTAATTTTTCTATAAGATGCATCTGTTAACTAGTTATCATTCTACAGAAAAAAACATTTTTGGTAAAATTTTTAATGTCATACTCTGAGGTCTATTATTGCTCCAGTTTTGGTTTCAAATATATTTTAAAAGTATTACCAGGTACTCTACCATATATTAAATGCTCAGAATTATTTAATCATATTCATTGTTGTTGGCAATTGTACTTCTTTTTGTATAAATGCACCCATATTATAATATATATTATATTAAGTATACAAGAAATAGAAAAATAAACTAACTTTTTATCACATTTTTAAGCTTGGAAATCTCTAGTGATTGAAAGCCTGAAATCTGGCAATAAAATTTGATTGATCAAAACTATAAGCAAACTTCAGTACCTGTATGCCAAGCCAGAATTTGGACTTATAATTCAGATTATCTCTTAAGTTTGGACATTTAGTCTAATCCTATTTAATAGTTTAAGACCTGAACTAGACTTTTTATTAGTATTAGATTAGGATGTTACAAGTAGATTGTATTTACAAAACCAGTTACAGTGAATAAAGTTCAACAGAAATTAGTTGTAACTACATTCTTAGTGTTTATTTGTTTTTTAATATTTTTTGCTGCTAGTTTGTCTTAGGTAATTTCTTATTAAATATACTTAAAGAGAATAATAAAAGGAGACTGGAGAAGAATAAAGTAACTGCAATCATTATACTAAAAGTTGTTATACTAAGGGGAGAAAAATAGAGTATACTAAAAGTTATATTGTAACATGTTCACACCTAGTGTACTAATCACACTTCGAGTATGATAGTAATAGGTGGCCTGCTTGCTAGGCAAGAGTTGAGAGCTGTATAGACTAAAGAAGGCTTGGAAGGGGTGTAATAGAAGATCAAGAGGTAGTCGTTCAACCAGGTATATTAAGAATACTATCAGTCAAAGTCTGCTGTTTCCATTGTAGACTCAGTGGTGTTTCAATACAAGTTCTCACTCATCTCCAGCCTGAGCAATAATATAATCCCTTTCAAAGTTTCTGATGATATCTTCGAAACATAGCAAGTATCAAATGATACCGCGAAACAAAACATGACATATTCAAAGTATCAAGCAATACTCTTGAAACATAACAAGTATTAAATGATACTATAAAACAAAACATAAAACATTCAAAGTATTAAGCAAAACCTTTGAAACATAGCAAGTATTGAACGATACTATAAAACAAAATACAAACTATAACTTAGTACCTGTACCAGTTACATATATGGTATATGCTTCCCAAAAGGTGTCATGATAGGCATTGGAAAATGTAATGTCTTATATAATTAGAGTAAAGGGTATTTAAGAAGGAAAAATAATTTCAGAGAGCAGCTGTTCAAGTTCTCAACTAATATGAATATTTCGGTATTTCTTATAATTTTTCTTGATTGATGTACATTATCTCTATATATATTGGTAAAACTATTCACTTATATTTTGTACATCCTGTATATTAAATGTACAGGAGGTACAGGATACAAACTGTTAATCTAAATATAGTATTTAATGTTTATCGTATTCTAAAAGTTGTCTATATGTCCTCCCATACTCTAAGGCCCTGGTAATATGCTACTCCTGACTTCTAAATTCTAATTCCTGGTATTCTTACTTTACTGTATCCTGCCAACCCGTTCTACTCCCACCTCATATCCTAGCCATTTTGACTACTATATCTCTATATTTTAAAGATATAGACTTCTTTTATCTTTTATCCTTATAGCATTCAAGTTTGTCTACTGTTGTTCTGATAATATTTATGCAATGCTAATTCTGTTTAAATACTTCTATCTATTCTGCTTATCTCTATGTATTATATTTTGTCTATTATTATACTTCAGATTCGGTTCTTTTTGAAGCTGTCATCGAGACATCTATCGGGCATATTATTTACATCACAAATTCATCAGCAAAAAGGTCAAGCTTGCATACTGTAAGTCCTCTGCATCTAATGCACCGAATACATCGGATGTCAACTATTACCCAGGATACAAGCGAGTGGTTGTCTAAACTCGGAATGCACAAGTCCTTAGTACCAGAACGCAGACTATGGCTTTTCATGGGACCAAAACTCAGGAGGCAATAGTCCTTAGCATTATAACTCAGAATGGTATTATGATCTAACCAAGTATTACTCTAATATTATGGATATAAGGGAGTACTGCTACAATTTTCAGAGTGTATTACCTGAACTGGACCTTTTGGCCTAAGTCAGATAATATGTAGATTCTATGAACTTCAAAATAAGGAATGTTTCTGGTCATATTAGTTCTATAATACATAGTACAAAAAGAAAACCTTCTGCACCACCCAATAATTAGAACATATCACTACCATAAACTCTACTTGCATAACAGGCTCTACCTCCACGGATATTAGCATTGGAGAGATATTCTTTATACAGCTGGATGGCTGGCACTGAGTAAAACCACAGTGCAGATTATGGGCTACTGCTTGCAAAGGACACCCAAGATATTGTACATCAAACTTAGCCTAATGCCAAGAAAAGTCTACTTTCATAACAGACTATAACTCAGCAGATATTGGTGCTGGGGGGACATTCTTTATATTGTTGGATACCTGGCATCGGGTGAAACAAGGGTGGCCAGTATGGGCTATGGCTGTAACGACACAGCATACATGAGCTATGGCAGTGGGAACCTTCACCCATAGATGTAGCCAGGAGGTGAACTAGTAGGAACCGGTAGGCAAGTAAATACTTGACCTACAGAGAGCCGATGGCCCGGGCTCCGAGATGACCGGAACTAGCTGGCCAGGTACTTAGGTACCTGGGTACACCCCAGAAGTGGTGTCACCTTACTTAGAGAACTCAGAAGGGGCAGTTACTCAGCTAGGCTGGATAACTGGAGAAAGGTCAGCAATGTCTATCTCCGGCAACGGGATAGACAGGGTAACAGGGAAAAGTTATCTTGTCCGCCAGACAAGGTTACCATACCCTCAGGATCAGGTTACCCTGCCATGGGGAGTGGGTTACCCTACCCTCAGGATCAGGTTACCCTGTCATAGGGAGTGCGTGACCCTGCCCAAAGTCCTAGGTTACCCTACCTTTCAATACAAAGTCACGTGTGGAGTTTGGGAAAGATAACTGGAATGTTTGTCCTGTGAAGTCATGCATAATACTGGAATCCAGGGTTTCGGGAGATGCCATTGGCTGAGCTACACGGCTTCGAAGAAGCTGTAAACTGGAGACATTATTCCTATCATACCCCTGCGGCCCGGCCTTGAGGCCCACAGATCATAGGGGGACGGTTGTGTAGTTGTATGCAATCTAGCAAAGAGGAATCTTTGGNATCAAACGATACTGTGAAACTAAACATAAAACAATATGTGTATCAACTGATAGCACACGAAACAATACAAGTATCAAATGATATGGTAAAACCAAACATAAAACAAGATATGTATCCGTACCGGTTACACTCCCAAAATGAAATAACAATTTCACGAAATAAAAGGACCTAAGGAAATCCTAATAGCTAGTAAATCCGCTATTCTCCAGAAAGTCCGCTTAGGACCTATCCGTAGCATTATCGCTATCCTGCAACAGTTTCATGTCGTCCTGCAACATCCATTCCGCACCCTCCAACCACCTTTCCAGACACTCCCCACATGGTGCTCCACACACAAAACAACCTGACTCCCAGTAGTGTGGCAGGTCCAAAAAGTTCCATACTATCCGGTCCTCCCATTCCTCCGTCTCGACATCAATTCGTCTGCAATCCTCGCAGTGATCGATGTAGAATATTTTCCAGTATGCGCTTAGTGGGATGATTTCACAGTATAGTAGGTATCCCAAAATGAGGTCTCGTCCCTTTATGCTGACTTCTTCGTAGTTTGACATTTCTGTTTCTTTCGTGTAAGGATAAGGTTTGTAAGAGGTTAAAGGTTTTGCAAGAGGTTACAGGTTTGGAGGTCTGGTAGTGTAGTCTGTTTTCTTCAGCGGTTTTAGAGGGATGGTGGGTGGTATTTATGTTTCGGTGGTGACCTCCCTTAGGTGTTGACCTTTCTTAGATGTTAGCCTCACTTAGGTTTTCAGGAGAAAGAGGGTGCTGCTTAATTTCGGTTTCTTCCGTCTCCATGGAAATATCACATTTTTCTGTGCTCAGGCAGCACCCGCTACCACAGCGGAAAACATCTGATACTGTTGCTCCCCACATTCGTCCTGTCGATTCTGTTGTTATTTCTAAGCATTTGTTGCAGATGTGTATGAATAGTGGATTTGTAAGGTATTGTCTAGAGATAATATCATGGTTCACCACCAGTCCCATTAGCTGATGGCGCAGTCTCCAAGGTACTTGCTCATAGTTGGACATCGTAAGGCTGTTGGATAGTGTGTTTTTCCTTTCGCTATTGCCAGTACTCAGCCTCGCCCAGCCGGGCTAGGTATGCTACTTCATCTTCCATTACCCGATTTTTATCTTCGCTGCTTTCAAAATCGCTCTGGAAGTGCACTGACCAGAATCGGTCCTGTATCTCTTGGTCCGTATCTGGGCGCAGGTGTTGGATTTCTGGCAGTGTTGGGCTCCAAGACACTGTCACATGGTTTATCGTAGGGGGTAACTCGTTCCCTGGTTTGTTCTCTTCCCACCATTGATTAACCAATTCCAGCGTATTTTCCAATCCTTCAAGGGGTTCCCAGCTATTCTCTGTTTCCGGGTACCCCAACCATTTCACTAGGAATTGGTCACGGTCATACCGTCTTCTATGTTTTCTTATAGTTTCCACTTCCCATTCCAGTTTCTCGTTAACCACAATGGTGGGTGGTTTCGCATGGCTGCTTCCAGGGAAGGTTACATTATTGTTCGGGAGGTATCTTTTCACTGTGGATGCATGGAATATTGCTTCTCGGTTTCGGTACATTCTGCCATCCATTTCTACTGTCTACTTTTGTGTATGCTCATCGTATTAGATTATCTTGAATGGTCCACGCCAGCCCGGTTGCAATTTCTTGCTACGTACCGACTCAGGTGCGAATAAACTTCCGCATACCAGTAACAGATTATCCTTGCCAATCGGTATATGGTGTCTGTGTCGTTTTGCTGCCGTTCTCGTGCTTCTGAATAGTGCCAATTCAATCCCCTTGTATGCGGTGTTTCGGATTGCTTGGTACCTGTTTAACAGTTCATTGGTAGCTGGTACTGCGGAGTTCTTGAAGTTCGCTAGGGGAAGCAGTGGGTAATTCTTTTCAAAAATAGTCTTATCTGGTGACATACCGAGAGCTTCTGACCATCCTGCATTCAGGTATGCTGCTGTCTCTGGTATGGCATCAAACCAATTGTTTTGTCTTGTGTTGACTAGGTTTCGGAGAGCTGTCTTCAATTCCNCGGCCCGGCCTTGAGGCCCACAGATCATAGGGGGACGGTTGTGTAGTTGTATGCAATCTAGCAAAGAGGAATCTTTGGAGACCTGCGGGCACCACCATATGCGTCGCGGCTGTCCGGTTGACCATAAGCTATTCATGGGATTTACAAGGGGGCATAGGGTGGAAGGTGGAGTACCCCCTCCAAGTTGTTCGCAGGAAACGGACCAAAACTGACTGTGTCAATGGGAGATAACCATCGGAGTCCCAAAGGTAGTCACGGGTGGTGCTGGGGCGGCTGCGAGAGTTTTACACCTATGAAGACGGAAAGCATCCCGAACGCTATAGGCTCTGACAGGGAAGTACAAAGACACTAAAAGGATGATTCCTACCACAGGTAAGGTGGATCCGAGGTAGGCGCCATGGGTAATGCTCATTGGACCCCTCCTGGATGACTGTATCCTGCGGAACACAGCGGAAGCCCCAGAACCTTAAACAGTAGACGGATAAACTGCTCATGGTAGCTTCCGGGGCCAAGCAGAGATCAGTGGATATAGGAAGCCTGTCATACATAGTTCAGTTCATCTGGCGTCTTGACCGTTACCCACTGACAAGATGCCGATGCGCAGAAGCTTTCACTATGGCGGGTAAAATGGAAATGCACCACGGAGAAGATGACGGTATAAGAGGAATGCCGACTAGAGTGTGTTGACAGCTGCATGTGCGTAGGGTGTGTCAGGAGATGTGTCGGACCGCCCTTAGCAGAGAAGCGTCGGCTCGAATAGTGGGAGTAAACTGATGGGGAGTGTCTGGCATATGATAAAACCACCTCAAAGTCTATATGAGAACTCTCCTACTCCAACAATCAATCCCCTTGAGACCTTAATTGAGTGAAGCGTCAGACTTAATGATATTAGGTTTTACTGTTTACTTTACTCTTATATTAGTATAAACTTTTGGTGATAAGTTTGAAGTTATTCGGTGAGGTCTCAAACTTGGGATCCATCTTCCTAGGGGTGCCCACATTACAGTATATCATTAAGGGACCTCCTCGCTTAACTCCTCTCCTGATTAATTGTTTTCCCACTTTCGGCACTGACCTTGCATGAATACTGTTAGGCTTGTCTAGAACAAGTAGCCGTGGGTGGAAAGCGCCATTGCTGGTACCGAACTTTGGAGCCGAATGGAATCCAACTTAGATTCCGACGTGGACATTGATGAGAACTCCACCAACAGACCTTGTGCCATGGCTTTCGCGGATGTTGGCGGTATTCAAGGGGACGGCCACCACTTACTCCGGGAGGCCCCCCCTATTCAGTTACCTGATGAATGTGTTGATCTTATGATTACAGACCCTTGCACTGTGGCGCTTTCCTTTTTTCAAGACTCCACTCTTCTTCACAACATGCGCCCTCCAGCGGCAGGAGATATCCCATTTAGTCAATTCTCTTACAAGTTCGTCGAACCTCATGTCATCCGTGAGGTAGGTAAGTCATTCAAAGAAGCCAAGCGCGAGATGAGAAATTGGAACAACTCGCAACTGCAGGTGTTCAGCAAACAGATTACTACGGCAGCACTGGAATAGATGAAAGTGCAGCAGGAGGCATACCTGGGAATGCTGAATGATCAAAAGGCTTTGAAAGATCATATGGTAGCGTTGGAGAAGGCCCTTGCCGGAGGGTATAGTATTGATGCTGAGAATGACGTGCTGATGATAGAGGCAGCGCTCCCACTTCTCCTCGTGCATACCAAGCCTGAGAACTTCAGGATGCAATTGGCTAGTAGAGCCTGAGACAAACAAGGGAGGGTGTACTTAAGTCCTGTGGGGATACGCATATTGGAAAGTCTCACGGGTGATGGCTACAGCTACACCTCCTCTGTCATGAGAGCATCAATAGCATGTCTATCCATCCCCTTCTCGATCGCTCACAGTCCATCGGGCAGCCTGGCGATTGGACCAACCGATGGACGTCGTGTTAAGAAAAGGACCTCGAAGCTGATGGGTATCATGGCTCCAGATACACCTGACCCTACTCCTTGTCTGACCCCTGCTCCTATTATCCCCCCAGCAACACCATCAGTTGCAACTCCTGTACCTCCTATTGCGGCCCCAAGACCCACACGACCACCAGTTTCGTTGCCCGCTCCTGATACCTTCCCTGCCACAGCCTTCCCGCCAGCAGTATCGGTTGCCCAAGGGTTCCGGCTACTACGTGTGGCGTCACCTGGGCTTTTGGAACAGGTAAGGTGTCAGGAAGAGCGAGCAACCCAGGCTCCATCATGGGGGACTCCAATCCCCAGACCTGGGACACCTGCTTGCTCCGTTCCTTGCACACCCACTTATCCCTCTGCCCCCTTGAAACCTGCTCTTCCCTCCGTGCTCCCCATGATCAGCAGCGGCGAGTCAGGCAGCTAGGAAGAGGTCTTTTTGTCTGGGTGCAAATTGGAAGAGACCCGCATGGGGTGGATTCATTACTACACATATGGGTACAGGAAGGAACAACGGACCCCGGTAAGGCACGGAAGAAGACAGAAGGAATGATATGGATGATCAAGAGGTCCGTATTGTGGGTCATTGTAACGTGTTCGGGCCAGACCCTAGTCACGTGGCGGTACGATAGGAGCAGATGGCTTCATGATCAACAAGAAATGTGCACTGCTTGCTAAAGGAGCCGTCGAAGGGGTGTAAGAGGAGATCAAAGAAGTAAACGTTCAACCAAGCATATTAAGAATACTGTCAGTTGAAGTCTGCTGTTTCCATCACGGAAATCAGTGGTCTTTAAATACAGCCTATCTCTTATCTCCGGTATGAGCGATATTGGTAAACAATGTGTGTATCAACCAATAGCACACGAAACAATATCAGCATCAAACGATACTGTGAAACTAAACATAAAACAATATGTGTATCAACCGATAGTACATGAAATAATACAGGTATCAAACGATACTGTGAAACTAAACATAAAACAATATGTGTATCAACTGATAGCACACGAAACAATACAAGTATCAAATGATATGGTAAAACCAAACATAAAACAAGATATGTATCCGTACCGGTTACACTCCCAAAATGAAATAACAATTTCACGAAATAAAAGGACCTAAGGAAATCCTAATAGCTAGTAAATCCGCTATTCTCCAGAAAGTCCGCTTAGGACCTATCCGTAGCATTATCGCTATCCTGCAACAGTTTCATGTCGTCCTGCAACATCCATTCCGCACCCTCCAACCACCTTTCCAGACACTCCCCACATGGTGCTCCACACACAAAACAACCTGACTCCCAGTAGTGTGGCAGGTCCATAAAGTTCCATACTATCCGGTCCTCCCATTCCTCCGTCTCGACATCAATTCGTCTGCAATCCTCGCAGTGATCGATGTAGAATATTTTCCAGTATGCGCTTAGTGGGATGATTTCCCAGTATGGTAGGTATCCCAAAATGAGGTCTCGTCCCTTTATGCTGACTTCTTCGTAGTTTGACATTTCTGTTTCTTTCGTGTAAGGATAAGGTTTGTAAGAGGTTAAAGGTTTTGCAAGAGGTTACAGGTTTGGAGGTCTGGTAGTGTAGTCTGTTTTCTTCAGCGGTTTTAGAGGGATGGTGGGTGGTATTTATGTTTCGGTGGTGACCTCCCTTAGGTGTTGACCTTTCTTAGATGTTAGCCTCACTTAGGTTTTCAGGAGAAAGAGGGTGCTGCTTAATTTCGGTTTCTTCCGTCTCCATGGAAATATCACATTTTTCTGTGCTCAGGCAGCACCCGCTACCACAGCGGAAAACATCTGATACTGTTGCTCCCCACATTCGTCCTGTCGATTCTGTTGTTATTTCTAAGCATTTGTTGCAGATGTGTATGAATAGTGGATTTGTAAGGTATTGTCTAGAGATAATATCATGGTTCACCACCAGTCCCATTAGCTGATGGCGCAGTCTCCAAGGTACTTGCTCATAGTTGGACATCGTAAGGCTGTTGGATAGTGTGTTTTTCCTTTCGCTATTGCCAGTACTCAGCCTCGCCCAGCCGGGCTAGGTATGCTACTTCATCTTCCATTACCCGATTTTTATCTTCGCTGCTTTCAAAATCGCTCTGGAAGTGCACTGACCAGAATCGGTCCTGTATCTCTTGGTCCGTATCTGGGCGCAGGTGTTGGATTTCTGGCAGTGTTGGGCTCCAAGACACTGTCACATGGTTTATCGTAGGGGGTAACTCGTTCCCTGGTTTGTTCTCTTCCCACCATTGATTAACCAATTCCAGCGTATTTTCCAATCCTTCAAGGGGTTCCCAGCTATTCTCTGTTTCCGGGTACCCCAACCATTTCACTAGGAATTGGTCACGGTCATACCGTCTTCTATGTTTTCTTATAGTTTCCACTTCCCATTCCAGTTTCTCGTTAACCACAATGGTGGGTGGTTTCGCATGGCTGCTTCCAGGGAAGGTTACATTATTGTTCGGGAGGTATCTTTTCACTGTGGATGCATGGAATATTGCTTCTCGGTTTCGGTACATTCTGCCATCCATTTCTACTGTCTACTTTTGTGTATGCTCATCGTATTAGATTATCTTGAATGGTCCACGCCAGCCCGGTTGCAATTTCTTGCTACGTACCGACTCAGGTGCGAATAAACTTCCGCATACCAGTAACAGATTATCCTTGCCAATCGGTATATGGTGTCTGTGTCGTTTTGCTGCCGTTCTCGTGCTTCTGAATAGTGCCAATTCAATCCCCTTGTATGCGGTGTTTCGGATTGCTTGGTACCTGTTTAACAGTTCATTGGTAGCTGGTACTGCGGAGTTCTTGAAGTTCGCTAGGGGAAGCAGTGGGTAATTCTTTTCAAAAATAGTCTTATCTGGTGACATACCGAGAGCTTCTGACCATCCTGCATTCAGGTATGCTGCTGTCTCTGGTATGGCATCAAACCAATTGTTTTGTCTTGTGTTGACTAGGTTTCGGAGAGCTGTCTTCAATTCCAGAATTTTTCTTTCAACTTGTCCATTTGTTTCATGATAGCCTGGTGCCGCCTTGATATGCTTAATGCCTAATGATCGACACTGTTGTCTCCACACATGTGACTCAAACCATGGGTCCGCATCACTTACTAGAGATGTTGGGTAGCCATGGGGTGTACATATTTTGTTGCCTAGAAGTTCCCATGTTGTTATTGCTGTTACTTGCTTGGTTGTAGGTATGAGCCATGTGAATCCTGAAAACCTATCCATCGCAACCAGGATTGTGTCATATCCCCATGAGTTGTGCAAGGGTCCCGCAAAGTCAATGGCTATTGATTCAAAGATTTCCGATGGCAGGGTAATTGTCTGACCCTTGCCTTCCGACAATTTTGTAGGCTACTTATTTATCTGGCATGTGTGGCACTGGGTTACATACGCTTTAAAGTCCTTCCACCTTTCAGGACAGAATAGGTACTCTGTCGCATACCGCAAGTTTCGTTCAACACTGGGGTGGCCTTCATTGTGGATTTCGCTAAGGACATATTCTCTTAATGATGTATTTCCGTATGCGGGGCCTTTTGGGATATACAGGCAGTCTTCCCCGTATCTGGTTTTTGCACATAGCATTCCATTTGCAACCTTGTAGGAGGACAAGTCTCCTGTTGAGTCCATACTTTCATTGGATTTTCTCCAAATAGGTTCTTTTCGGTATGTTGCGATCATGTGTGCTCAGAACGTTCTGATTATTTCATTGACTGTTTGTAAGGTGTCGAGTTCATCTTCTATCTCGCTTCCTCTGGTTGCCTCAGGTAGGTCTTCCGGCTCATTGTCTTTCAAGACATCGTACAGCCCGCGCCGATATTCTGTTCCTCGTCGGGGGCACTACTGAGACTATTGTCCCATTGGTAAGGCTTTCTAGCCGTTCTGCTCGTCCAATCGGTAGTGGGCTATGAGGTCCCGGGATTCGGCAAGCCGCTATTGTTTCGGTCGCAAGGTTCTCTATTGGTTCTGGCTCCGCCATTTGGAATGCCGGGGCTTCTGGGTTTAGCAGTGCCGGAATCGCAAAAGATCTGGGCCTCGTCTGGGCAAAGGTGGATGGCCCTTTTCCCGCTCTTGTTGGTCTTCCGTCGATCGTTTGTTGCCATTCCCAGTCATTGATTTCGGGGGACTCCGCAGGGCTCAAGTCGATTTGTGTACTTGGGGGGCTTGGTCCTTCACTAAGCTAGGGAGGGATCGATTTTCTCCTTCGTCTAGGATGGCTGTTCGTGAATTTGATCTCGGTTTGGTGATACGGGCAATGATCCATGCAGTAGTGCGAGTAGTGTAGCGCGCTATGTTGGAGTTCTTCTGGTGGCATACTTCGCAGCGTATACTGGTTACCCCAATCCTTTCCCGCAGTGATCGTGCAGGGGCTTTCGGGGGGTACAGGGGCCTCATTGGGGTTCTCAGTACAGGAGAAAGGAGCGGAAGTAGGGGAGAACTCATGTGTGGGCTCCATTGCATTTGATTCTTGCTCATAGACTTTGTTATCCGAGATGTCATCTGATTCCTTGGTATAATTGTGGACATAGAGTGGGTTCAAGTCTGATTCTCCCTTGTAAACCCAGGAAAGGGCATCAGCTAAATGGTTCGTGCTTCCTGGTGCATAGACTATTTTCCCGTTGCACTTTCCCAAGGAACTCAGCCATCGCACCTGCTTTGTGCTAGGGTTCTTTGCCATGCACAGATGTGTTAAGGGTTGGTGGTCTGTAACTACCTTGAAGAGGTTTCCCATTAGTACATTGTGGAACCGATTAAGCACTTCCACTATTGCTATGGCCTCTTTATCAGTGGTCCCATAGTTCATCTGACTGTTGGTGAACTTCCTGCTGTGTAACATGGCTGGTCGCGCTGTCACACAAGTGGGTCCCTGTCCCACTCATGGTCCGACTCCTGAATCTGCGGTGTCGGTAACCAACCATATTGGTTCCTCGCTTCGTATGTCTAGTGGTTGCATGACTTTGTGATCGATAATTGGCTTTCGGACCATATCGAATGCGGTCTGGTGGGTCGTTGTCCATACGAATTTGGCCTTTGCCGTTAAGTCGGTTAACGGTGTGGTCTGCGTTGCATAGTGTGGGAGAAACTGGGCCACACAATTCACTATTCCTAGGAATCATTGTAATTCCTTCTTGTTTTTTGGTGTCTCCTATCCTGCAATGGATAATATTTTCTGGGGGGAGGCATGGATCCCCTCGTTGTCCACTATGCGTCCTAATACTTCCAGTTCGTCCGCGAAAAGTACTGACTTCCTTTTGCTCGCATAGAATTTTCTTTTTCTGGGTTGATCACATAGTTGACGTATGTGTTTCTGGTATTCCTCTGATGTGTCTGAAAATGTGAGAATATCATCAATGTATAAACATACAAAATGATGTAAATATTTGCTCAGGAGGTCCTCCATTATCCGCCTAAATGTTGCTGGTGCAATCATGTCTCCTTGTAGCATTACTTTGCTCACAAAACCTCCGAACGGGGTTTTGAACGAGTTGAACTTGACACTGTCCTTGTCCACTCATGTTAGGAAATATGCGTCGCTTAGGTTGATCTTACTTCTGAATTTTGCTCGCCCTATTCGGTTAAGGATCTGCTGTTGCTTAGAAATCGACGGACTATTCATGATCGTGTTATCGTTCCTCACTTTCAGGTCCACCAGGGGGCAGAACCTTCCATCTGATTTGGGTTTTACAAACACAGGTACCGCTCGGGGAACCTCCTGTTGTACAATTACTACACTTCGTAATTTGTCGTTTATCCAGTGCATGAGTTTTTCCTTGTAGGCTTCTGGGATCCAGTATGTTGGCTGGTTTGGTAGGTCGCTTGGATCTTTTAGCCGGATGTGGTGGCTAATCTTACGCATAGGGGGTAGCATTCCGGGGACCTCGTCCAGGAATAGATCCGCTTATTATTCCAACAATGTTGTTGTGGTGGTGTCTGACACAGTGGCTCGGAATTCCCCACTTGTTGGTTTGCATAGTACAAGTAGCTTGTCATCGGGAAATTCCACTGCTGTATTCCCACATGTGATAAGAGCATTATGTCTTTTCAGGAATGGCATTCCAATCAGGGAATCGTAATTTGCCAAGTTACCTACCAACATCTCCTGATTTGTCCATTTCTTTTTCCCGATTGCTGCGGTCAGTCCACATTTCTTGCGGCTTCAAGAGCGGGACCCTTTCATAGCTATCTTGACTGTTGTTGGTTGGGGTAGAGGCTCCGTAGGGATGCCATGGGTAGATACAAAGGCGGCGCTAATTATGTCGCAGCCCATTGTTCCCGTGTCGAATAGTACCTTTGCTGGGTGGCCTTCTATGTGGATCGTTCCTTCAAGAGCGTCACGTGGCCTGATTGCCAATGTTGGTTGCGTTTGGAGGCTTTCCATTTCCATTGTGTTAATTTCCACTTTGTCATATTTCGTTGCTTCCATGTGGTTCGTGCTAGCCTCTTGCTTAGCGGCCTTTCGCTTTTCTTTTTTGGAATACTAGTCCTTTGCATAGTGCCCCTTTTTCCCACATTAAAAACACGTGTCTTTCTCGCGTCGTTTCTGTTTCTTGTCCTTCTTGTCCTTTGAATCCTTGCGGTATGGTTTATCCTTCTTTGTATTATCCCGCGATGATGATCCTTTGCTATTCCTTTACTGTGGTACGTGGGTTCGGTAAACTCCTATTTCATACAGGATAGCATCCTTCCGTTCGGCATGCTTGACCATCTTTTCTAAGGAATCACCTGCCCCTGCGATGTGTTCTACCTCCTGGCGTAGTCTGGGTTGCATTGCCTCACACCATCTCTGTCGCAACGTGTAAAGAGACACCGTCCCGGTAGGCAATGGTCCATGATACATTAAAAGATCTGTCGCGACCAAGGTTATCCTTTCGGTTTTGCCATTTCGTACTTCCTGGATATCTTTGAAACTTTTGTATAGTTCTTCCGTGTTTCGTGCGGATTGGAGTCTGTCTCTCAAGTATTTTATCAGGGTCGCTTCTCGGATATTTTCCCTACTCTCATAGTGGTTCATGGCTTGGTGGTATGCTTCCTCTGCTTTTCCAGTACAGAAGCTTCCAAAGTACGCTCCGCTTTCTTCCTTCATTGTGTCCACCCCATGTAGGGCCAGGTATTGAGAAGTTGTTATCACCCATCGGTCCAACACTTCAGGCTTCAAGTCGTCCTTTTCGCCCGTGAACGAGGCTGGCAGTGGAAGTTTAATTTCAGGTCCTGTTCATCCAGCCCTGGGGATTCATCTTAGGCATATTGTGTTCAGACTCTTTGTTACTCGAGCTGTCATCTGACGAGCTTTCTGGAGAGTCACTGGGCGATTCGTCTGGTGGCTGCCTTACTACCGGGTGATCTGATACTACTTCTTCGTCTTCTTCCTTCTTAGGTGTCCCAGCAGGTATGCTGTCTTTCTTCGGTGGTTGCACCGGTCCATTTCCTTTACTGGGGCTACAGGGAAACAGCCCAGGAAGGCTGGTCGCTGCCTTTGCTCACTCTTCAGTTGATTCGCTAAAGGTCTGCTTGGCCAAGTCTTGCGCTAGTTGTCATTCTGGTTCCTCAATTGCGAAATCGCTCTTTGGCCCTTTGGGTTTCTTGGGTTGTCTTCTCTTGGTCAGGCCTTCTCGAGGGACCTGCTTCCCACTTCGAGTCTCCAGTAACTCAATTGCATCGTGTTGGCGGAGCTGAACCATTCCTGGTTCTACCGCTCCCCACTACTAGCTTCTCTGTTGGACCTTTCGTAGGTTGATCATACCAAGTCCCTGCAGGTTTCTTAACCACTTGCAGAGTTTAAAAAAATGTAACATGTTCAGGCCAGGCCCTAGTCACGTGGCGGTACGATAGGAGCAGATGGCTTCTTGATCAACAATCAGCGAGCGCTGCTTGCTAAAGGATGCTTTGAAGAGGTGTAATAGGAGATCAAAGAAGTAATCATTCAACCAAGTATATTAAGAATACTGTCAGTCGAAGTCTGCTGTTTCCATCACGGAAATCAGCGCTCTTTAAATAGAGGCTATCGTTTATCCCCAGTATGAGCGATATTGCTAAACAATGTGTGTATCAACCGATAGCACACAAAACAATACAAGTATCAAACGATACTGTGAAACTAAACGTAAAACAATATGTATATCAACCGGTAGGACAGGAAATAATACAAGTATCAAATGATGCTGTGACAGTAAACACAAAACAATACGTGTATCAACCGATAGACCACAAAACAATACAAGTATCAAATGATGCTGTAAAACCAAACATAAAACAACCTATGTATCCATACCGGTTATAGTCATGGAGGTACACTGGGCCTCTCATGCAACCATTGAGCTTTCCAGAGCTTCGAGCATTTCTGCGGATGACTTAGGTGGTGCCTAACCCAACTCCTCAGAGTGGGCGACACCCTGTTCCACCACTGGCATCAGTACTATCAGGAGCTAACCCCCACAAGTGTGGGAATCAAGATACCCAGCGGGAGCGGTTTTATGGGTACGACACACCACAAGAAACCCCATGTGGAAACGCTGGGGGTAGTGGAGACGGAAATGTGCCATCTTGTACTGGTACAGGGGAAATGGCAGGAGACCCTGGTAACTCTGACCATGATAGTTCAGATGATGATGATGCTGATTCTCTCCCTGATTTAACAACCTTCCTGAGCGCTTGCAAGGAGGATGGGAGTGACAAGAAGAAAGGAGAGTGGGGCCGCTGGGCTAAGAAGCTGTCAAGGGAACTACGGAGCAGATCAACCGCACTGCCACCCACCAGACAGCGGCAGAAGAAGCTGGAAGAGTGGAGTGGCATTCCGGTGTTCAATTGAAAGATTACTGAACTTGCCAGCCACTTGACACTAGTGCAGGTTAAGTTCGAGTATTTTGCTGGGTGCCGGTTGACCGATATAGACAAGGTAAACCTGGTGATCCCCCTTCTAGAAGACAGTGCCAGAACATGGTATCTCAGGCTACACTCCCAAACCAACAAGGAGGCAGCCAAGGCTACTGGAGTTGCTGTTA
Organism: Tuber magnatum; assembly: GCA_003182015.1. Lineage (NCBI taxonomy): Eukaryota > Fungi > Ascomycota > Pezizomycetes > Pezizales > Tuberaceae > Tuber > Tuber magnatum. The sequence goes on from PYWC01000112.1 coordinate 41,162, forward strand.
ACAACCGTAAGCCGTCGAGAACATTAAAAGGATTCTGGGAACAGCTTGCATGGAGTTTCGTCAGTAACCAAGTGGAACGAGACCAATCCCTTCTCCAGTAGTGAGACCTAGTAATAAAGCCACACCACATCGATGAGTACCCTGACTAGGTAATTGACTACATGTATAAGCTTGGCTATACAGACCCTGTGCAGGTACGAGATAAGGTAGGGACGGGTATTACCCAAGAGGTTCAGAATGTGTGGGGACTCTGGGAGCCCCATCCAACCAACATGAATGATGACCTTGACCTGCTTCACAAAGTTGGACACACAGTGGAAGACAACACCTGGTTCAGCAACCGTCTTATGCACCTAGTCCAATGCTTTCAGACAAGGGATAAGAAGGACAGTGGGTCATCCAGCTCCGCAAGGTTCAAAAAGAAGGATAAAGGTTCGGGTGGACAGAACAAGAGGTCTGCCAAACCTACCAACTTCAATGCAGGGTAACCGGCAAAGCCAGGGCCTTCTGAGTATGCAATAGCATATAAGAAAATGCCATCGACTTTGACCAAGTGTCAGAAAAAGCACAATCAGTACAGCAAGTGTGGACACTCGGGTCACTTCTGCGGAAAGTGTACTGCGGCGTCCCCAGTCAGTAGTTCATCCAAAGAGGCTCCTGGGTTGAAATGGTCAGCCCCTGTAAGTGATGGCTCGCTTGAGGACAAGCGGCTGAAGCGCATCAAAGCGCCACCTCTGGCTTTCTTGTCCAGGATACTTGAAGTGCGACAGGTATCATCACAAATTATAGAGGTTGATACTGATGGCTCAGAATAGGTAAGAACCCATTCGGCTTGAGGTATAACCTTACTAACCCTTATCCATAGACCCATGTGGGATGGATGAAAGGAACCCTGGAAGTGGCTACAGGGATGGATAAGTACCCCTCTACTGCAAGAATGAGCCTGGTACTAACTACACCCCAGGGGTGTGGGCAGGTAGATGTTGCGGGCCGTGCACGGGGGAAGGGGCTATCTTTCCTTTGTTGGGTTGCTGGTTATTTCCTTTATTCTAATTATATGTATTTCTCACAGGATTTCCTTAGCTGGATGGGCAAGTTACAAGACATTATTTCGGTTTAGGCTGGGTGAGGTCATACTGGAGGAGACACTCGACATTGGGGAAGCAAGAATGCTTCGCTTGCAACCAGTCCGACAGTGGACCTCTACCCAACTTGGGAAAAGTTGTTACGCTTAGTACAAGCGGAATTGGTTCAGTCTGGACTTGGTCAATATAAACACGGTTATTTCCAAGTTTACCTGAGGATGGTTTAGTACCCGAAACCATGCTGGCATGATAGTAAACACCCTAGCTATTGATAAGACGAATGCCGATCCATTAATGTTTACCGACCCGTTGTGGTCACTCCTGTGTCGCAAGGCCAAAGACCAAAATTACTAAGCCAAGATGACTAAGCCCCTCAACTAAGGGAAGAGGCAGAAATGTCACAACCTGCCTCAACACACTGGGTCTATTCACCTGTTGGTGAAGTTAGACTAGAAGATGGGGGCTAGACAGGTAAGCACGGAAGTGCTCCTGCCACTCGATAGTGGAGCTACTGGGCCACTGCTTAGTAGCCCATGGGTTAAGCAAACCCAGGCACCTTGTGTACAGCAAAAGGTACATGTGCCGATAAGCAAGAGAAGTGGTAATCGCATTCCGGGGTCAGGCCTGCACTATACCAAGTCATTAGAGATGAAAATGGGCGACTGCCGTAATAAGATGCACTTTGAAGTCATGGATATGCTCAACACCAAGGTAGATGGGTACTTATCTATCTCTTGGTTGAAGGACCATAACTCCGACATAGATTGGAAGCCAGGATCACTACCCTGGCACTCAGATTTCTGCAAGGCTAACTGTCTAGCAGAGCAAGGGCAGTTGGTATTCATGACTGATAAAGAGTTACTAGCTGAAGACACTAGCAATATGTACCTGTTCGGAATTGTACAATTCTGCGAGGACGATTGTACCAATCTTATGGTTAAGCTACCTGCAGAGTATATGGACTATGGGGATATCTTCAGTCAAGAACGGATGCAGGCACTACGGGAGCACTCGCAGTATGACCACATGGTCGAGTTGCAACCCACGACTGGATCTCCCTTTGGGCCTATCTATCCGTTATTGGAAAAGGAGCTTAAGGCACTCCGGGAATATTGCAATAGAATGTTATGAACGGGAAAGCTACGGTGATCCAGTTCCATGGCAGCAGCCCCTATCCTCCGCGTGCCAAAACCAGATGGTACATTAAGACTGGTAATAGATTGCCCAGGGCTGAACAAAATCACGGTTGAAAGCAAGTATCCTTTGCCGTTGATAAATGAACTATAAGATAGGTTAGGAAAAGCCGTGGTATTCACCAGGTTGAACTTGAAGAACGGCCACTACCTTCTGAGGATAGCAGAAGGTGAAGAATAAAAGACAGCCTTGCAGTGTAGATATGGACTATATGAATACACGGTTATGCCGTTTGGGTTATGTAACGCCCCGGCAACCTTCCAGAGCATGATTAATGAGGTCTTCCAGGACCTCATGGAGGAAGGTGTTATTGCCTACATGGATGACATCCTGATCTACTCCGAAACCATGAAAGAGCATGTTCTCATGGTAAGACCCGTGATGGAGATATTGAGGAAAGCCAGACTCTGCATAAGCATGCAGAAGTCCAGTTTCTACCAATAGGAAGTTGAATTCTGTGGATACAAGATCTCTGATATAGGGATCTCTATATTGTCGCAAAAGGTGCAAACAAGCAGGGATTGGGCACCTGTGACATGTGTTATCGACGTCCAAAGCTTTATAGGGTTTGCCAAGTTCTATGGTCGGTTCATAGAAGGTTTCAACAAGATATCAAAACCTGGGACAGACTTGACCAAGAAGGATGTCTGATGGCAATGGACACCTGCGTGTAAGCAGGCCTTCAACCATTTGAAGGAGGTGTTCACCTCCAAACCTATCATAGCACATTGTGACCCTGAATGGCCAACCAGGCTGGAAACTGACGCTAGTGACTTTGCCTTAGGAGCTGTCCTCTCCCAGTCATGTGAAGATGAGGGATGGTATCCAGTGGCCTACTATAGTCAGAAGTTTCACCCAGTGGAGATTATGTATCATGTTCAAGACAAGGAAATAACTGCCATCATGGTGGCATGAAAGGAATGGGATCATCTGCTATGCGTGGTAACAAACCAATTGCTGATCTATATAGATCATAAGAATTTGGAGTACTTTAATGGTACCACAGTCCTCAAACTGTAGGAAACACCACTGGGCTGAGTTCCTGCAACCGTTTAACTTCAAGGTAGTTTACCGCGAAGGATGGTTGAAGGAGAATGCAGATGCTTTGTTACGGCATAGGCAATACTGCCCTGCAGGGGGGACTGATTTTCCGCCATAGTCATTTTTTCGCCCCTGACAGTGGGTTGGGAGCCAGGAACCGGACATCTTATGACAACAGTTGTTGCAGGTGTACCAAGGATTTTGGCTCCAGTCCTCCTTTTTGGATCAGCTGTGGGTAGCGATAAAAGAAGACCAGGAATACTTAAGGATCCTGAAGGCAACAGCTGCCCATGACAGGGAGGTCGACCAACACTTCATGATGGAAAGGGGATTACTCCTGTACAAGAACAGGTAGTATGTTCCCAAGGGTCAGAATCTGAAGCAGATAATCAGCGAGGCTGAACATGACACCCAAGTCATGGGACACTTTGGGACTCACAGGACCATTGGCAGGGTTAGGGTTAACTTCTATTGGCCTAAGATGGACGAGCACATTACGGACTATGTGCGGACATGTGATACGTGCCAAAGAAATAAGTCCATCAGGCACAAGAAGTGCAGTCTGCCGGAACCTATTAATGTTTCTATGTGAGCGTAGACAGCGATTCCAATGAATCTCATTGTAGCGCTGCCAGAGTCTGATGGGTATACCAAGATCTGGGTCATAGTGGACACATTCTCGAAAATGGCACATTTCATACGCCTGACCATGGAGGTACCGACCAAGGAGCTGGCCTTGATATTCCCGCAAGAAGTTTGACACCTTCATGGACTTCCAGAGTCAATTATCTGCGATCCAGATAGCCGGTCCACATCCAAGTTCCGGATGAGTCTGTTAGACTTGTTGCAAGTGGAACTGAACGTTTCGCCTGCATTCCACCCCTAGACTGCTGGGCAAACCAAACCGGTTAACGAGACACTGGAGCAGTAATTTGGTAGCCACTACTCCTACAGATAGGAGGATTGGGTTTCACTACTAGCACTCAGGGAGCATGCGTACAACACCTCAACATTAGAATCCACCGGGTTGTTGACGCTGGAGATCAATTATTGGTTCAACCCACGGACAAACTGGTCGTGTGTAGTATCTGATAATCAAAGAATACACCTTGGCATTGAGCTCCTGGTTAAGGAATAGGAAGGAAGGTGGTAAGAAATTTGAGGAAGGATCCAATGGGCACAGGAAAGACAACGGAAATGGCATGACCAGAAAAGGCTGCCATCACCGGACTGGGTTGCCTTAGAGGATATGGCCGCTGGGGGGCACAGAAAGTGGACCACGTGATGTTAAACCGAAAGAACATCTGCATGAAATGTCCGATAGAGAAGCCGGACCACAGAATATTTGGCCCTTTTGTGGTCAAACATTGGGTGGGTACCCGAGCATATGAACTCCAGCTGCCTACCAGATGGAGCCTCTACCCAGTTTTGGTGTCACGTTGATAGAACCATATTGCGAGGGTCTGGGATCAGGTAGGATCAAGGGGGTCTCTACCCTGGAACGGGGGGACAAGGATCCAAGTTGCATTATCGAAGCTGTTGTGGACAGTCGATAGTATGGAGGAGCAAAGGTGAAGTTTCTGTTGGCATTTGTCTAGTACCTGCTTTCAGGAGAAGACTACGGGGCTGCAGAGAATTCATGGGAGGCCTATGAGATGCTAGAAGGGACAGGCTTACAGGCCATTCTGGATGTCCACCAAAGATATCTGTCCTAGCGCAAGGACTATAGGGTTTTAGGGGAATCAGGTCGGGGAAATAAAAGACGACGCTAATGGTCCGGCACAGACCGTAGGGAAGAGTTGAGTGATGTAATGACCCAGCATATATGTGCTATGGCAGTCGGAACCTTTACCCATACAGGTAGCCAGGAGGTGAACTGGTAGGAACCGGCAGCCAAGTAAGTACGTGACCTACGGAGACCCGACAGCCCGGTCTCCGAGATGAAGAGAATTAGCCAGGCCAGGTACCTAGGTACCTGGGTACACCTGAGAAGTGGTGTTAGTGTACTTAACGACCTCAGAAGGGGCAGTGACTCAATTAGGCCAGGTAACGTGAGAAAAGTCAGAAATGTCGGTCGCCGGCAACAGGATAGACGGGGTAATAGGGAAAAGTTATCTTGTTGGCCAGACAAGTTTACCCTACCCTCAGGATCATGTTACCGTGCCATGGGGATTCGGTTACCCTGCTCAAAGTCCTGGGATACCCTACCTCTCAAGACGATGTCCCTTGAAGAGTTCATGAAAAGTAACTGCAATGTTTGTCACGTGAAGCCATGCATAATACTGGAATCTGGGGGTCGGGAAGATGCTATTGGGCGTCCTACACCACACTGAAGAAGCTGTAACCTGGAGACATTATTCCTATCATACCCCTGCGGCCCCGCTTTGAGGTCCGGAGGTCATGGGCACACGGTTGTGTAGTTGTGTGCAGTCTCGCAAAGAGAAATCTTTGCAGACCTGCAGGTAACACCGTATGCATCACAGCTGTCCGGTCGACCATAAGCTGTTCACGGCATATACAAGGGGGCATAGGTTGTGAGGTGGAGTACCCCCTCCAAGTTGTTGGGAGTAAGACGTACCAGAACTGGCGGAGTTACCAGGAGTTAACCATCGGGGTCCCAAAGGTAGTCCTGCGTGGTGCACCTGCGGCTGGGAGAGTTTTACACCTAGCAAGACCGAAAGCATCCCCAATACCATAGGCTCTAAAAGGGAAGTGCAGAGAGACTAAAAGCATGATTCCTACCACAGGAAAGGTGGATCCAAGCTAGGGGCCATGTGTGGTGCTTATTGGACCCCTCCAGGACCACCGTCCCCTGCAGAAGAGAGCAGAAGCCCAAGAACAGTACATGGTAGGGAGAGAAACCATTCATGGTAGCTTCAGGGGCCAAGTAGAGACCAATCAATATGGGAAGGGTGTCATAGATAGTCTAGTTCATGCGGCATCTTGACTGTTAGCCACTAGCCAGCTGCCGATACGCAGGAGTTTTCACTCTGGCAGGCAACATGGAAATGCACCTCAGAAATGATAACCACATAAGCAGAATGCCGACTAGTGTGCGTTAATACATCCATGATTGAAGGGTGTGCCTGGAGATGTGTCGGACCGCCCTTAGTGGGGAAGGGTGTGCTCTAATAGTTGGAGTAAACTGATGGGGGAGTTTCGGGCATAAGATCAAACTACCTGAAAGTCCATACAAGAACTCTCCTACTCCAAGCATCAATCCTCTCGAGACCTTAATTGAGTAAAGCGTCAGGCTTAATGATATTAAGTTTTACCATTTACTTTACTCTTACATTTGTGTGAACTTTTGGTGATAAGTTTGAAGTTGTTCGGTGAGGTAGCAACCTTGGGATCCATCTTCCTAGCAGTGCCCCCGTTACAACAGCATGCAAGGGATGCCTGAGATATCTGGCATCAAATTAGCCCATAACCAGCAGAAGTGCACTTTCATAACAGGCTGTTGCTGTCTTGATATTAGCCTTGGGGGGATATTCTTTATACGGTTAGATAGCTGGCGTTGAGTAGAACCAGGATGTCCTGTATAGAGTACTGTATATAAGCCACACCCAAGATATCTGATGTCAAGATTAGTCCATCATCAGCGTAACTATACTTTCATAACAGGCTGTAACTCAGCAGGTATTGGTGTCAGAGGGACGTTCATTCCATTGTTGGAGGGCTGGTGTCAAGTAGAACCAGGGGACCTAGTATCCACTACTATATGGAAGCGATACTGGAGAGATCTAGTACCACGTTTAGCATATTGCCAGAACCTCATCAGAGAAGCTACCTTCATAATGGCTGCTACCGCCCCACCTCTAGCTATCAATAATAAGTAGAATCAGGTCCTTAAGTACCAAGGTAGAAACAAATAGCCATGGATTTGAAATTAGATATAGAATAGTGGTTGTAATGAAGGAACAGTAATAGTCACCAGTGCATGGTAGGAAAGGTTAAAGATTGCATTCCCAGTAAAGAAAAATGATCAACTCCCTCACTATCTAACTTGTCACAAGAATTACTTGCTTTTCTGTTGCTAAGTTCAATCATTTTGCCCTCTCTACTACTTTTATTAATGAAATATACTATTGCTCTGATTTCCCTTCCTAACATAGCTTTGCTTTATGACACCACAGCTAATATCTAGCTAATATATGGCTAACACGTGACTGAAATCACCTCTATAGAACTAGTGTTTAGCTTATACAGGGCTGGAATAGTACTAAGATTATGGCTTGGTATGTGCATAGCAGACGAGACTTAATCTAAATGTTGCCCTTGCTTAACTAATTGTCTGGATGCAATGTTGATACTGAACAAGAAGGCCAGAGGATACAGGAGAGCTGGGGAGGCAGGTAAGTGAAGTGAGTAGTATTAGGATGTAGGAGATGCAAGAGGGTACTGCAAGGGGGCAGGGGATACAAGTAGGTATTGCAAGGGAGCTGGGGACACAAGTGGGTATTGCAAGAGAGCCCGAGATGCACAGGATATGAGAAGGCGTAGTAAGATAACCCATAATACACAGGATGTAGGAGATGTAAAGAGAAATAGGTAAGTATCAGGATACTGCGCTACGGCATCATACACAGCTTTTTTCTTGCTGATGTTATCACCACCTGCTTCTCTGTTTCATAATTTCCTAGTTCTACTATTGATTGTACAGAATCCTGCATTGCTATAATATTTTATTCTTGTTTTACATCTCTGATTGACTGTGGTAGAAACTCGTTTGTAGAATGAAGACATACTCAGTATGTTTATCAGAGTTTAGTGTATACGTCCTAATTGGATACCATCTTGATATGAGTTGGAAATTGTTTTATTTTCAGTCACTATACTGAGTGATGTATTGTACCTGGTTATGGGTCAACCCCTAGTAATGGGTTAGTTTTGGCCTACTTGTAAAAACATTAAAAATTTCCACCACAAACTCAATATTTACTCTCAAGGCCTCAAACCTTGTAATATAACTGACTTCAATTGTCATATGATGTACAATAAAGATTGTTTTGTAATAATACAAATTGCAGGATTGAGACCCCAAAGTGATAGGTTATGATTTAATCACTATTGTCCTCAGAATCAGAGCTTAAAATGACCTGATAGTTAATCTCTTTGCATGAGGAGCGCTGGGGGCAGATGGTGCTTGGAGCCATATTGTTAGAAATCAGACTTTTCCCCTAGAAAATGCAAGCTATTAATTTCAAAATATGATAAAATAGATAAATATCTACTTACTGATTCAGTGGACTCATCATAGTCCCTCTCATCCTCCTATGCATCAATCATCTCCAGATTTTCAACAGCCCTTGGCTGAGACCTAGCCTTCCTCCTGAAAGTAACCACTTGAGATTTAGTCTTCTGTTGCTGTCGTGAGATCCTCTTCTTTGCAGCCAAACCCTCTTGGCATATATCATCACTCTCACACTTTTTATGGAGCCTAGAAAGAACTGAGGTATGAAAAATAAGACCACCCTTAATCAGGTGGTGGTCTGTAGTACTGGGCTTAACAGCTTGGGGCCTGGTAATAGTTGCAGTATCGAGAATAGACTGGGAATTTGCCTTGCTACGCAAGTCCAAAGCTTTGTTGAAAAGAGTACAACTTGTATCATTGAATTGGAGTTGGTTGGCTTCCTCCTTGATCCTATCAAGTTCAGAGGATGTCTCTGCACGGGTGGGGAGGGAATGAAGGCCAGAACGGTGTTTATTCACAGGTCTGGACAGTGGAGTACTCAATTGAAGCCCAGACTGGCTCAAAACTCTCTGCTGATTGAATGGGATCATGCCACTGGCCCTCCAAGCTGACAGAATATTCCTCTCACTCATGGCCTTTGCTCTGGCCTTGTGGTACATTGGATAAAAGTCGCCTTTATGCATCGCCCAATTGGGTCCTTGATCACGGAGAAAGTATTGCAACTGCTTGCGATAACTGGTTCCCGAAGGGGAGAAGATTCCAACATCTAAGAGTTGAAGAACATGGGTTGTATGAGCAGGAAGACATATCAGGTCGATGTTCATCTTAATACAGAGCTCAATGAACTCGATATTGTTCACATGAGAGCTGTGTCCATCGCAAACCAGCATTCGATAATCCTTGATTCCGTTTTCTGGCCTTGTTTTTGGTTGGAAGATGTTCACCAGCGAGTCCAATGTAATCTCTGTTGTGGTGTAAGCTGCCTTCCAGTGTGTGAAATAGGCATCCGTATTCTTCTCGTACTTGATGTTACTATGATGCCCCATGAGGTAGGCATTCGAGGCCTGAATAATAAGAGGCGGAATCGACTTTCCATTGCCAGAAATGGCTTCCATAACTGTAACCCAAGACCTCTTTCCATCCTGGATAATGCTTGGATTCTTCCTAGCAGTACGGCATAAGATAGTCCCACCACCTCCCAGACATACTGCAAATCCCTTCTCATCGGTATTCCACGTATCTTCTGGCTTAATATGGTATCTCCAGTGCATATTGTACTAGGCGATTGATGTATTCTTTGAACATTTCTGGATCAGTGGCAAGGGCTCGCTGCTTATCCAAGGTCTTCCCAACCTTGGATTGAATCTCTGGATGGCTTGTAATGAACCGATCCACCCAATGCTTCCGCATTTCTCCTGTTTTCCTTTTCATCTTTTCCAACTGGTATACCATATCCAAAACCTGTCTCCGGCAAAGAGGAATCTCTCTATCATGACAGTCCTTGATTCTCGCAATAATAACACTCTCTTCAACCTTGATAAGTACTTACTGAGGCTCATGAGCCTCTGGGGCAGGTGTTGTCTTGCATTGAAGGCGGTTTTGCAAAGTCATGTTGGAAAGACTAAAGAGTGTAGGAATTTTGCATACTGCAAGCTCAGGATGGTCAATCCTGTGCTGCAAAGGAGCTCGAATGAGGTTCTCCTTATCAGCTTTCTGGGGAGCCATGAAAGATCGAATTTGGATAACTTGTTGTTGAACGTTTGTATGATATAGAAGTGTTGTATGGTAACTCAAATCTTCATGGAAAATAAGGAAGATAGAACAGAATAGTCTGCCTTAAATACTTGCTGCTTGACCTGATATTTTGCCTAGATCAACCTGAGACCTATAGCCTAACTGCTGGGTATTAATTCTCAGAGCTTTCCCAACTCTGAGCTCCAATAACAAGCATATTTACCTGAGTAATATATGATGATTATAGGATGTCAAAGGTTTATCTTTACATATTTTTGTATAATACTTTACAGTTACAAGACCTATGTATATAGCTTTTATTATGTCAAATATTGGGTCCTAAGAGCAAAGGTTGGGTTGATGGTTTCAATTTTTAATGTTTTTACAAGTAGATCAAAACTGACCCATTACTCATGGTTGACCCATAACCAGATACAATACGTTAATTGTGTACACCCAGTTCTTTTTTATTATACACCCTAGTTCTATTTGTGAGGTCAAATTCCACCAAATCCCAGGGTGCATTTAAATATTATTTCTATTCATCTTGACATCTAAACCAAAATTACATTTCTCTCTTATTTCAAAATTGACTTTTTGCTATCAATCTAAATGTATTACTTGTATATACTATAAATTATTCAAACTAAGGAAGAAGTATAAGGAAACTCTTATACTACCAATACTCTTAGTAGTTGAATATTCTATAGATTTGTCTAACTGGTATGGGTACTAGGTTATGTTTTATGTTTTGTTTTACAGTATCCTTTGATACTTGTTATGTTTCAAAAGTATTGCTTGATACATTGAATGTTTTATGTTTTGTTTGATAGTATCGTTTGATGCTCATTATATTTCAAAGGTATCGCTTTATACTTTAAATGTTTTATGTTTTGTTTGATAGTATGGTTTGATACCCATTAAATTTCAAAGATATCGCTTGATACTTTGAATGTTTTATGTTCGATTTGATAGTATCTCTTAATACTCACTATGGTTCAAAGGTATCGTTGAATGCTTTGAAAGAGACTAGGTTATCACTTATGCTGGAGATGAGTGAGAACTTGTATTTAAACACCGCTGATTCCACAATAGAAACATCAGACTTCAACTGACAGTATCTTTAATATGCTTGGTTGAACGGTTATTTCTTGATCTCCTATTACAACTCTTTAAAGCCTCCTTTAGTCTACATGGCTCTTGCCTCTTGCCGACCAAGCAGGCCACCTGTTACTATCCCACTTGAAGCATGATTAGCACCCTAGGTGTAAACAAGTTACACTTTTTTTAACCTCAGCAAGTGGTTACAAATCCTGTACCTTGACAAGGCCTGCGCAACCTGCAGATGTCCACCAAGAAATGCTAGCAGCTGGAAGTGGCAGAACCCAGTGTGGTCGGCTTCACCACCACACACCATTGAACCCCTCAGAACCAGGAGTGGGAAGCAAGTCCCACAGGAAGGGCTAGAGCACCCCATACAACCCACGGAGCCAAGGGACATGGCAGAGTCTAGCAGTCACGAGGCTCCCAGATAGCTGGCGAAATGTCAGGCTTTACCAACCTTAGAACAACCGAAAGAAGAACAAGTCGCGACATGGTAAGACTGCCCGCTATCACCAAAGAGCCCCTCTGAGATGGAGGACAGTAATAGCGAGGAAAGCGAATCCGATATGTCTAGCTCAGGAAGCTACCCTGCTCCTCCAGTACCTCCTGCTGGAAGTGCTGATGATCAGCCAGTGAAGAAACTAAAGATAAAGTTACCACCACCCGGGAGGTTTAGTAGAAAGGGAAAGGACCTCAAACCTGAAGCATTCAAGTAAGAGGAAACCTCGATACACCACCATCTACTTATACAAGGAATCCAGACATCTGAGAGAGAGACAGGACTCTATGCTGGAGTATTTGGTGTAGGAGCTGCCTTGGAGGCATACCACCAATGTATGGATGATTACGATGATGGAGACTACATCAATGGACACACAGTACTGGAATACCTCCAGAAAGGATTCCAGTCAAGCTGAAATCGCGAAGAACTATTGAAAGCTTTGAACAATATTTATCAGGTACGAAATAGCGGCGTAGAAAGGATCGCAAAGAGAGCGACTGAACTCCCGATATACCATGAAGGCATGACTAAATTCATAGTCAACAACCATACCCTGGGAAGAAGATTCTATAGCACTATGGATACCCAACTTAGACAAGTGGTGGAACCAATGGAATGAGAAGACGATGAGATAGATGACACCATCATGAATGCAGAGCCGCAGGACGCCATCCTGCATGAGACCGGTACTTATAGCAAGACAAGTACAGTAAAAAGAGAAGGAAAACCGCAAGAGAAGTAACACCAACAAGAAAGAAAGACACAGCTAACCCAGCAAAGGATGCCCTGGAATGCCAAGCAGAAATGAAAGGAGGATGGCAAATGCTTTGAATGTGGTAAGAAAGGACGCATGGCATGAGACTGCCCCACAAAATAACAGATTAAGACAGAACCCTCTGCAAACCAGGTAGAAATAGAGGAGTTCAAGGAGGTAGAAATCAACTGAGCCAATGGAGGGACTAAGATTGAGTGCTACTGAACGCTTTCAGCCTCTGCTCTATACCCCCACCATACTCTGACAGGAACCATCTTAATAAATGGTACACATGCCAGGGTGTTGTTTGACACAGGTGCGGTAGGCACAGATATCATTAGCAACACCTTTGTTACAACCCAGGGCATCTCCACTCACCTGATGAAAACACCGGTCACTGTGAACATGGCCATGAAGGGATTACGGTCAACAAGTCATAAAACTTGCAAAGCAACCATTCTGCTTGGATCTGCCCAGCTCCTGAACTAAAGGATCATAGTTGGGAATTTGGCATGATATGATGCACTTATTAGAATGCCTTCCCTCACCCGGCACAGAGCTATTATCCGTGGTAGTGAAGTAGCAATTGAACTCTCTAAGAAAAAGGTCCGAGTGCTGTGCGAGCCAACCAGTGCGCAGTTCAGAGTGGCAATTTGCAAAACTGAACAGGAGGAAATACTAACCAAGTTTGGGGATATATTCCCTGCAAAGATTCTGAAGACTTTGCCACCTCTTAGATAAGTGAACCACCACATTTACCCAAAGGATACAACAGATCTGCAAAAGCAACTGACATACAATATGCCTGAAGTATATAAAGGAAAATTCTGCGACTGGATAAATGAGAAGTTAAGGACTGGAGTTATCTACCAGACCGAGTTCCCAGGGGCAGCCCCCAGGTTTGTTCTACTGAAGTCCGATAGGAGGATTAGACTACTAGTGGACTTGAAGCTGCGAAATAACAACACAGTTATGGATAGCTCATCGATCCCGAATCAGACACAGATGTTAAATGCGGTAGGAAGAGCAAGATTCTGAAAGAAGATAGACCATAGCAATGCCTACTTCCAGACTGGAGTTGAACCAGGAAGTGAGAAGTTCAATACTGTCAAAACTCCCCCTGGCAGATTCACGAGCAAAGTCATGTTGCATGGTGATACGAATGCACCCTCTACCTTCATGCACGTCATGGAGGACCTACTTAGTGACTTTTTAGACCACTTTGTGTGGGTATAGATTGACGATATCTGTATTTATTCTGACACGGAAATGGAGCACATACAGTATATCAGATGAGTATGTGAGTGATTGTGGTAGGCAACGGTTTATGCGAGCAAAAAGAAGTCAATCTTATTTGTGAAAATCTTGGAAGTACTGGGACATGTTATAGATGATGAAGGCATTCACGCCTCACCTGGGAAACTAGCTTCTATTGGGGAATGAGCTACACCAAAAAACCAGAAGGAACTCCAGTGATTCCTGGGCCTGGTGAACTATGTCGCACAATTCCTACTATGCCACGCCACTGTCATAGTACCTCATTTAGATCTGACAGGAAAAGCGGAATTTGTCTGGACAGACACAGACGATAAAGTATTATCCAACATCAAAGAACTGATCAAACAAGCGCAGATGATTAGACCAATAAATTATAACTCAGAAGAACCCATATGACTAAGAACTAAGGCCTCGGATATTGGGGTTGGAGCATGGATTGGGCAGGGGCCAAAACAGTAAACAGCCCACTCTGCAGCCCTCTATAGCCAAAAGTTCACAAATTCACAGGTAAACTATAGCAGTACAGAAAAGGAGGCATTGGCGGTGATCGATGAACTCTAGGCTTTTAACCATATGCTCATAGGTTTCAAATTTGCTATTATTACAGACTACTAGCCCCTGGTGCACCAGAAGACTGACTGGGTTTCTGGCTGAAGAAGGACTCGCTAGATAAGTTAGCTAAGCAAATATGATGCAAAGCTAGTATACAGTCTGGGACGAACAAACCTTTTGGCCGATGTGCTCTCTGGCATCTATGAAGACTGTAATGACCAGACACCACTACTTGTCCTCGATTACACCCTTGAGGACGATAATATCTATGACTCCACCTCCTATGAGTACCCTTCTATAGCACTGGCCTCAATGGGCCAGAAAACCTTTCCTACCCCTACAGCATGCTCTCCACGGTTCTGGGAACCGGACTGTTGCCCCCAACCTGAGATAGGGGAAGACAAACTCCACTTGAGATGCAGTACTAAATATGGCTCTGAATAGGATGAACCCATGTCCTAGGCAGTGGCAGCACTCTCTGATGAACTAACACAACCTCCAGTAACCCTCCTAAGCCCTTAGCTATATCGATACATTGCTATTCGAGCAATAGAAACCCACAGGACAACCCCTCCGTCAAGCCCACCAGGACTACCTGCAGGAGACTGCCTGTATGGAGGATCACTTAGCATCTAGGACAATGAACCAGTTGTCTCAGTTGTACCCCCCCGATACATGCATACTGCTGTACCCTCTATGATGTCCTGGAGGAAGAAGAAAATACTGGACAGCCCACGACTAGGGTGCAACAGATTGAAGATGAACAGGACATTGTCGATACATCATGGAAAATGCGGAGCATTTTCTTACCACAGATGGTATCTGGATAATGAAATGAACCTGTCTACTCCCAAGTTATGAGGCACATGGGAAAAGGAGACTTGGAAGGAGTCTACATAGCAGATAAAATGCTATATATGAGAACCTGTTATGGTGAACACTGCCTCTTTATCTCCAAAGGGCAGGTGTTCAATGGGAAAACTTTGCGAGAATATGTCATGTATGAGATACATGGTAAACGACACCATAGTGCAGAACGAAACCTCCGATATGCAACTAAATACGTCTACTGGCCTGAGGTGAGGAAGGACTTCCACGATTGTGTGAAACAATATGACAGCTACCAGACAAACAAGGAACCAATCCACAGACTAGAAGGAAGGACCCAAGAACTTGGCCCAGCTTCCAAAGTGTTCGAGTCGATCGCCATTGATTTCACAGGACCCTTCAACAAGTCAAATAGATTTGACCTTGCCCTGGTAGCAGTGGATCGATTAGGCAGCTCTGTGTGTCTTATACCTACCAACACCACAGTCATAGTGGAAGGAACAATGAAACTCCTGAAATGAGACATCTTTACCCCTCACAGCAATCCCCTATCAATAATCAGTGATGCTAACCCTTGTTTTGGATCTAACTAATGGAAGCAGACATGCAAATCTCCTGGAATGGAACACATCAAAGCGGCGCCTGGTCACTGTGAAACTAATTGAGAGGTTGAGTCAAAGATCTGTGCCCTTAAGACCAGCTTGAGGAACATGGTCAACAGACCTCGGATGAACTGGAAATCCCTCCTTACTACCCTACCAGCATACATGAATGCTGGCTTCTCCAAAACCCTCAACATGTCACTATGCAAGGCAATGTATGGACGCAACTACCCCCTACTTCTGGTAACCCTCCTTAGGAATTCAGCAGTCCCTGTCACAGATGACTACCTCAACCAGCACCAGACCGATTGAAACTTAGCTTTCCAAGCAGTGAAGCAAGCCAGACACTGTAGTGCAACTACCACAGCATGCAGCAGAAGACCTCACAACCCTGTAGCGATTGGAGAATTGGTCCTGGTACAGGGAGCACTGTTTGCTTCGACATCTGGAAGGAGCAAGAAGCTACAACCCCACTGGCGAGGACCATTTAAAGTACTAGAATTCGACGAGTTTCCCAAGAACTACACAGTGAAGATGGACGGAAAAATGTATTGGAAACATACAGGCATCTTTCACTCTACCTTAGTAAAACACTACCATGCAAAAGATGACCAAAGATTCCCTGAACAGGACCGCACTCACCCTACCCCAATCCTGATAAAAGAGAACCAAGAGTGGGAAGTGGAGGAAATCTTGAACTATGGAAAACAAAACAACAATAACAAATTCCTAGTGAAGTGGAAACGATATCCACAAAGAGAAAGTAGCTGGGAACCTCAGGAAGGCCTGAAGTACAGCATGGAACTGGCGAAGGAATGGTGGGAACACAACAAGAAAGGAACGCCACTGAACATTCAACAGATCTCAGTAGGAATTGCTAGGCCAGCGATGAGATACTGGTTACCAGAAATGCCTGATACCCACCAGTTAGGAGAGGAAATTGATGAAGGACTAGCAAAGGGAGGCTTCTGGACAGGTTACTTTGATAGGAAATTCAAATCGACCAGTGAAGAGGACGAAGCAATAGAGGATGCAGCATATGACTACTACTTCTAGAATCAAACAACTCTCTATCTGAAACCATAACAATGTTAAACTATGTCGAACTTAGTATGAGGCAGAGCTATGAGCTTGTGGGACTCTTAGTGAACTGCAGTACTATCCCATTTTCTCAATATTTGTCTAAAATTTGCAGTTCTTACTGTGAAGAATGTGGGATAGTTCAAGTGATCTGTGAGGACAATGTCGCAGTGCAGGACTACTGCGACATGCCCTGGTATGAAAGTGGTTTCTTTGTTCAAGTTGCATTTTGTGCTTCTTGTTTGTCATCTGATTACAGGTTGGGCGATGATTTCCTGGAGGCGGAAGGATCTGGCAAGGAGGAATTAATTGAGAATTTTGATTTCCAGGATTATTAGTTTTGTTTTGGTTAAAAAGTTGTTTTGCTTTGGGGAATGTGACTGGTACCGGTACTAGGTTATGTTTTATGTTTTGTTTGATAGTATTGTTTGATACTTGTTATATTTCAAAGGTATCAGTTGATACTATGAATGTTTTATGTTTGATTTGATAGTATCATTTGATACTCGCTACATTTCAAAGGTATCGCTGGATACTTTGAAAGAGACCATGTTATCGCTCATACTGGAAGCATCGTTTCGTCTATACAGCTGTCGCCTCTTGCCGAGCAAGCAGGCCACCTGTCACTATCATACTCCAAGCGCGATTAGCATCCTAAGTGTGAACAGGTTACAATTCGTCTATATTATTAGAACTTGTTTGTTTAAACTGAAGAAACTTGAATGACTGTTAAATACATCTCTGGCTGGAATCTGAAGTGATATGAGTAGATTATAATACATCTCGGCTGGTATGGCAACCCAATAGAGCCATCCATGAGGAGTCAATCAATGTCTGTTTACTGGTTACATCTAAGACAAACTCAGATATCATAACAAAGAAGTCACGTGACTATTGGCAAAAGGTTACATATTCGATCACGGGATCTACCAAGGTAATTAGAAGATAAGATGTTTGGAACCAAATCAAATAGTTGGAAACTCCATCATATTATACTAACTAGAGGGTTCTAACTCAGAGCACCTCATCAACTCCAACAGAAGAGGCCCTTACTTGTAGTACAGAAGTTAAAGAAAGTAATTTAGTCAGTTCATTGTAGTGATAGGTACCAAAAAGGAAATTCGTATAGGATAACAACACCCGAGAGACAATGGTACATCTATGCCTGTGGAGTATGACAAGGGAGAGTCAGGAAAATACAAACTAGGAATTAGTCAACATTAATAACATAGGTCTGCTTTAATCCGAATGATCAGTATGGACTACCTAGCAGGGAACTAGTGAGAAGTATGGACTTATCTGCCATGGGCCTAATAAGGAAAAAATTGCTTATACTGATATTAATACAAAAGGGCAAGAAATCCTACTGTATTGATAAGTCAGTCATGGGAGCTAATCACTGCATATTCAGAAAAAGGACCAGTAACTATGTACCAGGGTAAAATGTCTCAAGTGACTATGGAGATATAAACTCCATAGAAAGAATATATAAACACCTTCCTAGGAAGACATCAGTGTTCATGGGGGCCAGAGTCAAGTGGGGTAAAGATTTTCAGAGTCTAGAAAGTTTGTACTATATGTAATGGGGAGGCCCCTAGGAAGATGGATCCCAAGGTTGCAACTGTACCGAACAACTTCAAACTTATTGCCAATAGTTCACACAAATATAAGAGTAAAGTAAATAGTAAAGCTTGATATGATTAAGCCTGATGCTTCGCTCAATGAAGCTCTCGAGAGGCTTGATTGTTAGAGTAGGAGAGTTCTCGCATAGACTTGCAAGCAGTTTTATCTTATACCAGAAACTCCCCTACAGTTTACTCCCTCTGTTTGAACACACCCTGCAGGTATGCATGTGTCGACACACTCTAGTCAGTATTCACCTTATGTGGTTATAGTTTCTGCGGCGCATTTCCATTTTGTCCCCCGCAGTGAAAGGTTCTGCACATCTGTGCCTGGCTAGTAGCTGACCGTGTGTTAGACACCTGATGAACTGGACTATCTATGACACCCTTCCGATATGCATTGATCTCTACATGATACCAGAAGCTACTGTAAGTGGTTTATCTATCTACTATGTATGGTTCTCAGGCTTCTGGTGTCTTCCGCAGAATACTGTGGTCTGGGAGTGATCCAATGCGTGCTACACATGACCACTACCTCGGACCCACATTACCTGTCATCGGGATCATGCTTTTAGTGTCTCTGCACTTACCTTGCGGAGCCTATGGTGTTGGGGACACCTTGGGCCTTGGTGGGCGTAAAGCTCTCTCTGTCGCCCCAGCATCACACCGGACTACCTGCAGGACCCCCATGGTTGACTCCCATTAACTCCGTCGGCTTTGGTCCGTTTTACGCAGAACAACTTGGAGGGGTTACGCCACCTACGACCCTATGCCCTGCTGTATATCCTGCGAACAGCTTACAGTCGACCAGACGGTAGCGACATATACCTCGTTGCAAGCAGGTCTCTGAGGATTCTACCTTACTAGACTGCATACAACTACACAGCCATTTGCCTATGACGTCCGGGCATCAAGGCAGGGCCAGAGAGGCATGATAGGATTGATGTCTCCCATTTACAGCTTCCTTGGAGCTGCATAGCATGCCCAATAGAATCTTCAGAAACCGCAGATTCCAGTATTATGCGTGGCTTCGCGTGACAGTCTGGTTATTAACCCACAACTCCTTGCAGGCCTTCATGTTCAAAGGTTGAGTAACTCTGGACTTGGGACACAATAACCTGAGCCTGATGGTAGTGTAACCAGATCCTGTAGGTAGGGTAGCCTTGTCCAGTGGATAAGATGGCGTTACCCCGTTATCCTGGCTACTCCGAAGCCGGAGATAGACACTTCTAAACTTTCTCCACTTACACGGCCTGGCAGATCAACCGCCCCTTCCAAGGTCCTGAAGTATGCAGAGTCTGCTCGCGGATGTAGCCAAATACCCAAGTACCTTGCCAGCCAGTTCGGTTGATGTTGGAGCCCGGGCCATCGGGTCGCTGTCGGTCAGGTCCTTATGGCCTGCCAGTTCCTACCAATCAGCTGCATGTCTGTCGGTATGAGTTTGGGTTAAGGCTGCCATACCTCATGTCATGTTCATTGCGGGGCGGGGCAGGGCGGGTTTCACCTATGGCGGCCCCACCATTACACGGGCCTGGGGGTCCTATTTTGTACATCCTCCCTGCCCCGCCCCTGTGCAGGGCCCCGTTTCTTGCCACCCAAATTTGACGTGGGCCCCTTCAGGGCATGGGTGGGGTCGGGTCCCGCGTGGGTGACAGGGTGGGGAAAGCCTACAAAAATGCCCCACCGCGGGCTGCTCACCAGCCGGAACGTGGAACGGGGCTGCGGGCCAGTGTTTTTCGTGGCCCCGCAGGCCCTATAATGAACCCTAAGCTTGCGTATGCAGGGTTGTTACAGTGAAACCTCTTCACATTGGTGCCTTTCTAGTGGCTAACAGTCAAGACACCTGATGAACTGGACCATCTATGACACTCTTCCCATATGTATTTATCCCTAAATGATCCTGGAAGCTACCATGGGAGGTTTGTCTATCTAACATTTATGACTCGGGGTCTTCCAGTATCTCCCACAGGATCTGGTAGTCCTGCGGTGTGAGAATGGGGTCTACCCTTGACCACTGGCCTGGATACCTCACAGCCACAGTATGAGCCATGCTCATAGTACTGCTACACTCCCATTAGGGACCCTGCGGCTGTAATGGTGGCAGCCCTAAGAAGATGGATCCCAAGGGTGGGGCTGGACTGAACAACTTCTAACTTGTCAGCAAAAGTGCACAGAGATGCAAGAGTAAAGTAAACAGTAAAACTTAATCTTATTAAGCCTGACACTTCACTCAATCAAGATCTCGAGTGTATTGGTTGTTGGTGTAGGAGAGTTCTTGCATAGACCTTTAAGTAGTTTTATCTTATACCAGAAACTCCTGCATCAGTTTACTCCAACTATTCAAGCACACCATTCTCCACTAAGAGTGGTCCGACCCATCCCCTGGCACAGCCTTCGGACATGCATATGTGGACACACCCCAGTCGGCATTCACCTTATACGGTTATTGTTTCTGCAGCGCATTTCCATTTTGTACACTGGAGTGAAAACCTCTTGGTATTAGTGACTTGCCAGTGGCTAACAGTCAAGAGACCTGACAAACTGGACTATCTATGACACCCTTCCCATAGGTATTAATTTCTACATAACCCCGGATGCAACCGGGAGCAGTTTATCTATCTACTATTTACACTTCATGGGCGCCCAGTGTCTTCTGCAAGATACCGTAGTCCAGCAGTGGTCCAATAGGGACTACCCATGACCACTACCCCAGATCCACCTTTCTTGTGCCAGGAAGTTTGCTTGTAGTGTCTCTGCATTTCCCTTACAGAGCCTATAGCGTTGGGGACACTTTCAGGCTTGGTAGGTGGAAAACTCTCCAGGTCCACCGGGCACTACCTGGCACTACCTGCGGGACCACCATGGTTAACTGCTGTTAACTGCATCGGTTTTGTTCCGTTTTACTCCGAACAACTTGAAGGAGGTACTCCACCGTCCACACATGGCCCCTTATACATCCCGTGAACAGCCTATGGTCAACCTGATGGCAGTGACATGTACAGTGTTGCAACCTAGTTTGCAACGATTCCTCTTTGCCAGACTGCACACAACTACACAACCATTCCAACATGACATCCAGGCCTCAAGGCCGGGCCGCAAGGGTATGATAGGAATAATGCCTTGAATCTGCAGCTTCTTCGGAGCTGCGTAGCTCGCCCAATAGCATCTCCTGGAGCACCAGATTCCCGTATTATGCATGGCTTCGCGTGACAAATGTTGTGATCATTTTTCCCAAACCCCCTAAGGGACTTCACATTGAAAGATAGGGTAACTCAGGACTTTTGTCAGGGTAACCCGACCCTCATAGCAGGGTAACCTGGTCCTAAGGGTAGTGTAATCTTGTCCGCTGGACAAGATGACTTTTCCCCGTTACCCTATCTATTCCATCACCAGTAATACACATGTCTGACCTTTCTCTAGTTAACCGGCTTAACTGTGTAATGGCCCCTCTAGAGGTCCCTACATATGTTCACACCATTCTGGGGTGTAACCAAGTACCCAAATAACCTGCCACCTAATTCTGTTCATCTTGCTGCCCGGGCTATCAGGTCTCCATAGGTCAAGTACTTACTTCCCTGCCGGTTCCTACCAGTTCGCCTCCTGGCTGCCTGTATGGGTGTTGGTTCCGGCTGCTATAGCTCATGTATGCTCAGCCATTCCCTCACTCCCCTCTTCTCCACGGTCCATCCTGAACCATCAGCGTTGTCTCTTATTGCCACAATTCCATTCCCTCAAGACCCTATGGTCCCTGGGCTTGGACGGATATCTTTGGTGGAAATCCGAAATAGCCTGTAAGCCTGTCCCTTCTGGCATCTTATATGGGTCCCATGACTTCTCCACAGCTCCGTAGCCTTCCTATGAAACCAGGTACTGGATGAAGAATGCCAGGAATGTCGCCTTCGCTCCTCGATACCATCAACCATCCACAACATCTTTCATAACGTAACCCGGCTCATTGTCCATAAGTTCCCATGCAGGGACCACCTTGATACTACCCGATGCCAGATCCTCGTGGTACGGTTCGAGCAACATGATATTGAAAACAGGATGGATGCGTTATCAGCACGGCTATTGGAGTTCGTATCCTTGGGTACCCATCTGATGTTTGACCACAAAGGGACCAAATATCTGGTGGTCCAGCTTCTCTATCGGATGCTTTGTGCAGATGTTCTTTCAGTTAAACATTACGCAGTCCACTTTGTTTGCGTGCTCAGAGGCCATATCCTCTAAGGTGACATTGTCCATTCATGGCAGTCTTTTCTGGTCCTGCCATTTCTGTTGCCTGTTCAGTGCCCGTTGAATCCTTTCTTGAATGTCTTGCCCGGTTTCTTCCCATTCCTTAACCAAGAGCTCACTGCCAGGGTGTATCCATTGATTATCAGACACTATCACGACCAGTTTGTCTATAAGTTAAACCCATAATTGATCTCTAAGGATGACAAACTGGTGGATTCTTATGTCGATGTGTTGTATGCATACTCCGCAAGGAGTAGTAACGAAACCAGATTACCCTATTGATAGGAGCAGTGGCTATACAAGTTGTGCTCCCGCATCTGCTTGATCCTCTTGGTTTGCCTATTGGTCTTAGAGTGGAAGGCAATCAAAACATTTGGTTTGACTTGCACCAAGTACCTTAGACTCAGCCAGAACTTGGATGTGAATCAGCTATCTCGCTCAGAGATGATTGACTCTGGGAGTCCCAGCAGGTGCCAAACTTCGTTCAGGAATATCCAGGCAAGCTCCTTGCTTGGTACCTTAGTGGTCAGGGGTATGAAGTGAGCCATTTTCAGGAATCTGTATATAATGACACAGATCTTGGTATACCCTTCTCACTCTGGCAGCATTACAATGAAGTCTATTGAAATCGCCATCCAAGGCTGCATAGGAACATGAATAGGTTCAAGCAGACAAAACTTCTTATGTCTGATGGACTTATTCCTTTCCCATGTGTGACATGTGCGCACATAGTCCATGATAAGCTTGTTTATCTTGGTCCAATAGAAGTTAGCCCTAACTCTGCCAATTGTCTTGTAAGTCCCAAAGTGTCACACGATTTGTGAGTTATGTTCAGCCTCCCTGATTGTCGGCTTTAGAGTCTGACCCTTGGGAACTGTAATGACCCAGCACATATCACCGACGGCAGTTGGAACCTACACCCATACAGGTAGCCCGGAGGCGAACTGGTAGGGACCGGCAGGCAAGTGAGTAGTTGACCTACTGAGACCCGACGGCCCGGGCGCGGAGAATAACCAGAATTAGCTGGCCAGGTACGTAAGTACCTCGGTACATCAGGGAGAGGTGTCAGTGTACTTAGGGACTTCTGAAGAAGCAGTTGCTCAACTGGGCCGGGTAACTGGAGACAGGTCAGAAATGTCTATCACCGGCGACGGGATAGACCGGGTAACAGGGAAAAGTTATCTTTTCCACTGGACCAGGTTACCCTACCCTCTGGATCAGGTTACCCTGCCATGGGGCTTGGGTTACCCTGCCCAAAGCTCTGAATTACCCTACCTTTCAATACGAAGTCCCTCGTGGTGTTTGGAAGAAATGACCGCAATGTTTCTCACGCGAAGTCACGCATAATACCGGAATCTAGGGTTGCAGGAGATGCTATTGGGCGAGCTAGGCAGCTTCGAAGAAGCTGTAAATTGGAGACGTTATTCCTATCATACCCCTCCGGCCCCGCCTTAAGGCCCGGATGTTATGGGCGAACGGTTCCATAGTTGTCTGCAGTGTAGTAAAGTGGAATGTGTCCAGACCTGCTTGCAACATGGTATACGTCCCTGTCGGCCAGTCGACTGTAAGGTGTTCGCAGGATATACAGGGGGGCATATGGTGGAAGGTGGAGTACCTACTCTGAACTCTTCGGAGTAAAAGAGACCAAAACTGATGGAGTTAACGGGAGTCAACCATGGGGTAGCGAAGGTAGTCCCAGGTAGTGCCAGGGCGGCCATGAGAGTTTTACACCTACCAAGCCCAAAAGTGCCCCAACATCATAGGCTCTGGAAGGGACATGCGGAGACACTACAAGCATGATTCCTACCACAGAGAAGATGGGTCCGAGGTAGTGGTCTTGGGTAGCGCCCATTGGACCCCTTCCTGACAACTGGACCCTACTGCAAGATACCGCAAGCTTAAGAACCGTAAATAGCAGATAGATAAATGCTGGCGGTAGCCTGTGGGGCCTAGTAGGAATCAATGCACATGGGAAGCATGTCATAGATAGTCTAGTTCATGCGGCGTCTTGACTGTTAGCCACTGGCAGGACGCCAATGCACGGAAGCTTTCACCCAGGCAGGTAAAATGGAACAGCACTGCAGAAACGATAACCGCATAAGGT
Organism: Tuber magnatum; assembly: GCA_003182015.1. NCBI lineage: Eukaryota > Fungi > Ascomycota > Pezizomycetes > Pezizales > Tuberaceae > Tuber > Tuber magnatum. The sequence goes on from PYWC01000112.1 coordinate 66,072, forward strand.
GAATGCCAACTGGAGTGTGTGGACACATGCATGCCCGAAGGGTCTGTCAGGAGATGCGTCGGACCGCCCTTAGCGGAGAAGGATGTGCTCCAATGGTTGGAGTAAACTGATGGGGAAGTTTCTGGCATGAAATAAAACTACCTGAAACTCTATATGAGAACTCTCCTACTCCAACAATCAATCCTGTCAAGACCTTAATTGAGTGAACTGTCAGGCTTAACGATATTAAGTTTTACAGTTTACTTTACTCTTACATTTGTGTGAACTTTTGGCGCTAAGCTTGAGGTTGTTCAGTGCGGTCGCACCCATGGGATCCATCCTCCTAGGGGTGCCCCCGTTACAGTATATGCTTAAGCGTGCTCCTTGCTTAACTCCTCTCCTGATTAATTCTTTTCAACCTTCGGCACTGAACTTGCGTGAATGCTGGGAACCTGGTCCAGAACAAGTAGCCCAGGGTGGAAAGCGCAAGGGCTAATACCGAACTTCAACCCAGAATGGAATCCAACTCGGATTCAGACCTTGATCTTGATGAACATGCTGCCAACACGTTTCCCATGTCTGTTTTTGCGGATGTTCAACCTACTGACTGGGATGGTCATCAGTTGCTTCTGGAGGCTGCCCCTATTCAGTTACCTCGTAAATGCCTTGACATCCCGATTACAGACCCTCGGGCTGCGGCGCTTTCCTTTTTCCAAGACCCTACCCTTGTCCACATCATGACCCCTCCTCCACCCCAAGGGGTCCCATTTAGCGAGTTCTGGCGTGAGTTCGTCGAACCTTACATGGTCCGGGAGGCATTCAAGTCGATTGAGGAAGCGAAGCAGGAACCAAGGGACTGGAACACCCGGCAGCAGGGGGTGTTCCGGAAACAGATCACCACGGCAGTAGTGCAATGGATGAAAGTCCAGCAGGAGGCATACCTGCGGATAATAAGGGCTCAGCAAGTATTGAGGACTCAGATGACAGCGTTGGAAAGGGCTTTCGCAGGAGGCTATAGTATTGATGCTGAAAATGATATACTGATGTTAGAGGACGCGCCCCCACTCCCACCCATCCATACCAGACCCGAGAACTTTGTCTTGGAACTGGCCATGAGAGCCAGAGACGACCAATGGAGTGCGTACCTGAGCCCAATCGGTATACGCATGTTGGAAAGCCTGAAAGGTGACAGCTACATTTATACTGCCACCTTCTCTTGGGCATCTACAAGTTCCCTGTCTGTCCCGCCCTCAATCCCACGTAGTCCTTCGGGCAGCCCAACGGTTGGGCGAACTGATGGACGTCAAGTAAGGAAAAGGACATCCAAAACGCAGGGTACCACGGCCCCAGTTATGCCTGATAGAAGTTCTCGTCCGACCCCGGCCCCTATGATTCCGCCTGCAACACCGTCAGTTGCAACTCCTGTACCTCCCATAGCCGCCCCAAGAGCCGCTCCTCTACCAGTTCCCCTACCAGTCCCTAGTTCTGACCCGTCTCCCACCGCCCCTTTCCTACTCCTGGCCTCAGCACTTCCGCGATTCTGGTGGATGCATGTCGCGTCACCTGTGTTCATTGAACAAGTACGGCCCTACCAAGAGTGAGCACCTGAGGCTCCAGCGCACGGGACCCGTATCCCCGGGCCAGGAACACCTGCCTGTGGGGTTCCTTGGGCACTGGTCATCCCCATGGCACCCGCAAAGCCAAGTCATCGCTCTGGTCTCCCCACCATTACAAGTGGGGTTTCGGACAGCCAAGAAGGCTTCTGTCTGTCAGGCTGTCAGTCGGAAGAGACCCGGATAGCATGGATTTATTGGCACTCCTATGGGTGTAGGAAGGGACCACGGACCCCGGTGTGGCATAGAAGGAGTTAGAAAGAAGGAGATGGATGACCAGCATGTGGGTACTGTGAGTCATGGAGGGATGCTGCCCCCCCGGGGCAAACCTTGAGTTGTTCAGAGTTGCAGTCTTTTCTGCGGATTACAAGGACGGCATGCAACCCAACCCCTGAGAGTGGGCCATGCCCTGTTCCACCACCGGCATCAGGACCATCAGGGGCTAACCCCCCGGAGGATGGTAACTAGGATGGCCAGGAGGAACAGTTTGATGGGTACGATAGACAACGGGAATCCCAAGGGAGGAATAACAGAGCTAGTGAGGACGGAAATGCACCACCCGGAGGTGGAACAGTGGGAGCAGACGGAGATCTAGACGACTCTGACCATGACAGCTCGGATACTGATAACAAGAGAGATATTGGATCCCGGATTTGACCCCCTTCCTCGTTGCTTGCAAGGATGAGTGGAGCAACGAGAAGAAAGGAAGGTGGGATCGTCGGGCCAAGAGGCTGGCGGGAGTCCTGAGGGGTACTGGTTTGGCTTCTAGGCCGGCACCAAGACACTGGCAGAAGAAGCCGGAGAAGCTGAGTGGTATCCCTCCATTCAAGGGCCAAGTTACGGAACTCATGAGGTTCTTGACCTTGGTAGAGGTCAAATCTCATTGCGTTACAGATTGCAAGTTCACCAACATGGATAAGGTAACCTTGGTGATACCCCTTCTTGAAGACTCCGTCCGGGCATGGTATCGAGAGTTGCATGGGCACGTTAACAAGGAAGCTGCCAAGCGCACTGGTGTCTCTGTCAAAGACAGCAACCCCTTTCTGACATGGAAAACGTTCCGGGAACGGCTGGAACGAAGTTTCGGCGGACACCAGGCTGAGAGAGATCAATCCCCTCTGGAGTGGCGAGACCTTGTGATGAAGCCCCATTACATTAATGAGTGCCAGGACAAGATAATTGATTGTTTGTATAAGGTTAGCGATACGGATCAAGTGCAGGTGCAAGGCAAGGTTCGATCAGACATCACACCAGAGGTTCGGAATGTGTGGGCACTTAAGTAGACACATCCAACCGACCTGAATGAGTACCTGGATCTTCCCCCCAAGTGCAGGAACACGCGGAAGGACGACAACCAGTTCAGTAACCGCGTCATCCACCCAGCCCCCCGGTCTCAGCCCAGAGATAAGAAACAGGATAGACCCTCGACATCTGGCAGGTTCAAGAAGAAGGAAAAAGGTGTAACGGGGGCACCCCTAGGAAGATGGATCCCAAGGTTGCGACCGCACCAAACAACTTCAAACTTGTCGCCAAAAGTTCACACAGATGTACGAGTAAAGTAGGCGGTAAAACTTAATATCGTTAAGCCTGACACTTCACTCAATTAACGCCTCGAGAGGATTGATTGTTGGAGTAGGAGAGTTCTCGCATAGACTTTCAGGTAGTTTTATCTTATGCCAGAAACTCCCCCATCAGTTTACTCCAACTGTTCGAGCACACCC